>OY757930.1:615000-722500 GCA_963585895.1 Sepioteuthis lessoniana
AGTCTACCGAGGAATCCGCTGTTTTTAAGGGCTTCGTCATATTTTGTTCTCCCCCCCCCCAAAAAAAGTTTATTTGTGGATAGTCTATTTCACCTCTGGTTCACGGCTTTAGGAATCTGCTTCGATATCGATCTTGGGTGGTTAGAGTCAATATTTATGTTGGTGGGGGTGGAATTGCTCTTACTAAAAGGTTTGAAGGTGCCGTTATCTAAATTGAGTGTGACATCAAGAAAGTCTTTAAGTTTGAGGCTATTTCGAAGACCTAGTAATTTAAATGCCCTAATAATCTTCTTCTATATTTTTAGAGGTCTTGAAGCCGTTACTGTCCAGGATGAAGATAATTCCGTGAACCCCACCTGCTTTAAGTTGATAATACGACTCAACGTTTCCAAGATACAAATCCCTATTAAGTCAGCTACTTGGGCCGAGTTGTAAGCGCCTATGGATACGTTGAAGTTGATATTCTTCGCCGAAATAAATGTATAATGACAATTTAACCAGGTTTGAGTTTTCTTCTAATTGGATTGTATACGCTTTGTATGTGAGTTTTGTTATGTAAACTTGGATAGAGAATATATAACAATAGCCATATGTCGAGCATTCCTATAGATTTAAATGAAATTCCTCATATATTCTATACGCGAATAATCAACACCCATTGACTTCGAACGCTGACTGCATATATATATATATATATATATATATATATATATATATATATATATGAGGATAAGAATCTTGCCAAACGTGCGAGAATTTCTCTTTTCACTTGAAGTGAACGGATGAATTGTTAACTTGGAAGAGTTAATGAAGAAAAGTTACAATTTTTTATGGATTTTTGCATTTATAATAATTTAGAAAAATGTGTTGTGACTGATACGCTTACTCTCGTCTGGTACAAGGTGACAAAGGCGTATTAGATTGAATTATTAGTAGTCTGCCATGTCCACTCTTAACCATTACACTACAATGCGCGCTTGAAAACAAAGGATTGGGGAATTAAAAAAATTGCCCCTCCCCAACCACTATATAAAATAGAAAATCTCCCACTTGAAAAATTTCCACTCCTTTTGCGATCGGAATCCGCTTGAAAAATTTTTGCAAAATTCTGGTCTCATTGGACAACTAACCAATCCTCAAAGACCAAAAAATTAAAAAAAATATGGTAGATGGGGGTATTTTTTGCTATACAAAAATCATCATTACTTATTACAGGTTTTAAGAGAATGCTTTTGAAATGAAACCACGTGACAGGAAGTGGGAAAGTCCGTTTGAAAATTGTAACAAGTGTTTGGACAATTGCTTTAGCAATAAAAAAGTGTTTTTATCCAGGAGTCTTTGACAAATGCTGCAAACGATTTTTATGTCATAGAGTTTTCATAGATTGTACAAAACCAGGACATAGTACTCAGTGAAAAAAAAAATGAAAGGAGACTTATAACATGATTTAAAACCGGATTTTAAAAAAAAATTGTGAGTTGCTGTTAACTCTCTCGAATCGACACAACACTGAATATGGCATTTTGTATTTTGTAACTAAATATCTGATGATAATCAACTACTGATCATAAACAGCTGACTCTATTGTCTTTAAAATTCCACACTCAGTCACCCACAGTATATATATATATATATATATATATATATATATATATATCATCATCATCATCCTCATGTCGTGCCGCCAGCACGGATATCCCTGACCCTCTCTCGCCACTTCTCCCTATACAACGCAGTCTATAGTCAAAATAGGATAGAAAGATGGACGAAGGGATGCATCCTTCCTTTCCCTTAAAAAAAAGGCGACCTCGGACTAGCCAAGAACTACCGAGGAATAACACTTACATCCATAGCAGCCAAAATCTACAATGCCCTACTACGAAACCGCATAGAACCCAAAATAGACAACATTCTTAGGAAAAACCAAAATGGCTTCCGGAGAAATAGATCCACAACCTCACAAATACTGACCATCCGTAGAATCCTTGAAGGCGTTCGGGCAAAAAACCTTCAGGCGACATTACTATTTGTCGACTTTACCAAGGCCTTCGATTCCATACACAGAGGGAAGATGGAGCAAATCCTACTAGCATACGGCCTACCAAAAGAAACCGTAGCAGCGATAATGATTCTCTACAGAAACACCAAAGTGAAAGTACGTTCACCAGATGGAGACACGGAATACTTCGACATTGTTGCAGGAGTACTACAAGGAGACACGCTAGCCCCGTACCTCTTTATCATCTGTCTAGACTACGTGCTTAAAACTTCGATCGACAAAATCAGAGAAAATGGCTTCGAGCTAGAAGCAAAAGATACCCCGCAAAAACAATCACGGACGCCGACTACGCTGATGACTTGGCGTTTTTTATACTGGTAAGATGCCACAAATGCAAATCCAGACAACTTAAAACTTTCTGAAACATTTTTAGTTAGAGTTTGAGTTTATCATGAAAACCTAACTTATCGTTGTATTGTGTTTGAAATCAATGAAAATTGTAATATATAACGTTGTAAATATTTTTGAATGAGCGTTTTATCATGTGGTAATAATATCATATTTCAACGAATTTATAGTACTATGATATATATATATATATATATATATATATATATATATATATATATATATATATATATATACTGTAAAAATAGGTTTCAGATTTTACAAATATACAAAAGTAAGTCATTAGATGAGGTACAGGATTAAATTGAATGAAATATAATTTTGATGGTTAAAAGAAGCAAAATTTTTTACTTGAAACATTTGAACGTTTCAGATAAAATGAAAAAGAAATGAAATATTCATTTTGAATTTTTGGTGTGTGTTTGTATGATTTTTGAATTAAAAAAATCAACTGTCAACAAAAAAAACATTTTGCTGATAATAACCTCTAGAAGGTATGAAAATGTGAAATAGCTATTCATTTCGAAATGCTTTAATACATATCTATTTATAATTTTGATTACTCACCCTCAGTATCTAAGAGATTTTAATAAACATATCACTGACTAGTTATCTGGGTCACGATATAGAATGTTATTAGTATTTTTCTCGGTGAAAACTAATATCAAATAAATCGAAGCTTTAAAAAGCTTCGATTTATTTGATATTAGTTTGATATTTGATATTAGCGGAAATATTTGAAGATGTGAAAATATTTCCGCGTTTTCATTTAATTTGATTGTTCAAAAATGATGACAAACTTTCAACTATACCAAAATGATTTATTAGTTCTTTTTGGCCGAAAAAGAAAAATCAAGCAATCGAAGGCAGTGTTTGAAGTCGCAAAAATCTCATTTTTAAAGTAGCCTCAAATGAGTCAATATTTCTAAAATGATTCCCTGTAGTTCTCTTATAATCTGCTATGTTCGTAATGGGGGAATTTTGTAGCATTGGAAATAAACTAACATTGAAAAAAAAAAACCTACATTCTTTACATCTTCCGCTTTTAAATCTGTGATTGATCACATCGTACCGATGTTTGAAGTCAAAAGTTAGTGATAAAAATAATCTCTACATTTTTCTTTATGATCACGTGATCTAAACCGCAAGAAAATCACGTGATGATCATTGATCATATTTATCTAATGTAAGTATCATAGATTTTAAAATTACAAAAAAACCCAAACCAACCAAACAAACAAACGATTCATAGGGACAGTAATTTTTTCTCTTTGCTAAAATTATCTCTTTTTATTGGAATTTTTAGTAATTAGCCACACCAGCAAAGTATTTGGTCAGCTCTGAGATTCAAACAATCTTCGATCAATTGTTTTTCCCTTGACACGATTCATTGGACCGAAATACAAACAGGAAATTCGAGAAAGAGAGAGCGAGAAAGAGGGGGAGGTTTTCGAAAAACACGAAATTTATTACGCATATCTAAGCTCAGAATTGAGAGATAAAGATAAATGAGATGATGAGTGGGTTCTTATTTTACACACACACACACACACACACACAGAGAGAGAGAGAGAGAGAGAGAGAGAGAGAGAGAGAGAGAGAGAGAGAGAGAGAGAGGAATAATATATACATATGTAGTTGTTTTATGTGTTGATTAGATTTGAACAAAAAGGGTGGGAAGATAAAAAGACATGGGCAAGAAGGTAGCGTCAAAAATGGATGTAAAGTCATTGTCTTGTGTCATATTTTTATCTATCTATCTATCTATCTATCTATCTATCTATCTATCTATACACCAGACAATGACATTGCATCCATTTTTGACACTAACTTCTAGCTCATGTCTTTTTGTCTCCGACTTTTTTTTATACGAGTAAGAGTCCTTGAAAAAATATAAAGTTTTTTCTCTCCATTGTGTGATGGCTATTTGAAGAAGCTGTTTATTATAGCCAAATGACAGCTTGTTGAATTTTTTCAATTATATATATATATATATGGAAGGAAATAATGGAAATGAATCCGGCAATATAGAGAAAAATTGAAAAACAAGATAATCCAAAGAGAAGAATTTAATATAAAAGAAAGTCAACGTTGTAACGTTTCGGTTCTAATGAGCCATCATCAAGACTTAGAAAGGATGATATTGAGTCACGTTCAATCATCGATAGATTTTTAATGAAATACAAAACAAAGGGGAAATTATATATACAGTGAAAGGGGTAACTGTTTAATCAATAAGTAAGCGTTCGTATTTAAAAATATGTCACGTGACTGTTTAAGACAATGATGTTGAACAAATAGAATCATAAAGAGAAATAATGAATTAAAAAGGATAAAGAAGAAGGAAAGAAAGAAAAGAAAAGAATGGAAGAATGAGAGAGAAGGAAATAGAAGAGAGAGGAGAGGAGTAACGTAGGAAAAGAGAAAGAGGGAAAAAGGAAGAGGAAACAAGTTAACATATACGTAATTAACTAATTATTGTTAAATCAAAAATCAAACCTATGTCAATTGATATGTCTATGAATTAAAAATTTAAAAAGTAGAAAATTAGTTGTAATGGGAAAAAGGTGGATGAAGTATTAAATGAATGAAGCAAAAGTAAACAGATAAATAATCATTTACTGGAGAAAGGGAAAATAATTGAAAAGAGGGAACTTAAGATATCTGTGTGAAAAAAGACAGTGAGCTAGAAATAAGTTTGTAAGGATTAATGGGGACATTGTGAAAATATGCATGGAAAATAATTAATTAAAGATGGAATGTGGCTCTTTAAGACGAGATTACCCAAATGCGGCAAGTCCAGTTGATTATTAACACATCGACAAAACGAAATTGAACAGGTTTCAAAAATTTGTCACAATCTTTTGTTATGGATAGCTAAAGTAGTGGTTGCATTAAAATCGATGTCGTGATCAGACTTAGAAATGTGTTGGAGAAGTACATTATTGAGATAACCAACACTAATATCTCTTCTATGTTCGTAAATACACTTATGATTGTTTCTCGACGTTTCGCCAATATATTTCAATTTACAATCTTTTCAAGGAATGCAGTAGTGTTAGTGTTGTGGTGTGAATAGAAATGTATGTGGTCGTTCTATTATAGTTTTTTTTACCTAACATTTCTTCCACTAACTTCATAGGAAACAACTTAAATAAACTTGGTATTAAAACGTTCACTTAATCCTTTAAAACGATCTGTGATTTACTACACTCAAGTCCTCGACGCAACATCATTTCTGACACTGGTGTTTACTATATTTTTAAACCTTCATCAGGGAGTGTAAGTTACTAAGTGAAACGGAAAAGATAAGAAAGTTTTAAAACATTTTATTTTCCTTAGTAGCTTTTTGTTTCCAATTTGTGTGATGCAATTTGCGTTCCAAAATTTATTTTGAAAAAAGAAAAATCCAAATCACATCTATTTGTTAATATTTATATTATCTAATTCATATATATCTATTATAAACATTCCATAACATAAAATATTTCTACAAATAAAATCATCCTCTGAAGACCTTGCGATTTTTCATCCGTATACATTTTGATATATATATGTATATATATACCAGAGAAAGAAGAGGACCGTGTAGAAAACGATACCAACATGTTTCCCAATAGTAATAGCGTCTTCAGAATAAATTTGATAGTTAACCAAAATGAAATAATTTTTGTCGAACAATAAATTCATTCTGATGATGCTATTCTTATTGGGAAACATATCAATCTGATTATTCACAGTGTCCTTTTTTTCTCTTAATTTCAGACTTCATTTCACCTATATATATATATATATATATATATATATATATATATATATATATATATATATATATATATATATATATCGAGTATTCTATACTTTGGGAGATATTTCGTCGAGCGCTTCTCTAACCTCAGCCGAATGTCTGCTGCATAGCCTGGAGCAGGTAGCAAGTGCTATTGGTCTCTATGTGACCGTAGATAAAACAGGGTTAATGCATTTTAAACAAGAAGGAGCAATCTAAACTTTATGCGGCCAACCTCTAAAATTAGTTCACATACCTCGGCAGCAATATCTCATCAACTGAAAATGATGTCAACATATGCCTGGTGAAGGCGTGGACTATTATTGACAGGTTGTCCATCATATAGAAATTTGATCTCTCTGATAAAATAAAGCGGGATTTCTTCGAAGTTGTGGCTGTATCAATACTACTGTAGGGTTGCACCACCTAGAATCCAGCGAAACGCTTTAAAAAAGCTACAGAAAACGACAGCGTGCTGTTTTGAACAAGTCCACGAAGCAGGACTCCATAAAACAGTATCTGTAAGGTTACTTGCCTCTCATTTCATAAACCATCCAAGTAAAACGAACAAGATATGCTAGATATTGCTGTAAGGCTGAACTCAAAAGCGACGTTCTATTATGGACTCCTACAAAGGGACGTGTTATCAATACGGCTTGATGATGATGAATATATTGTCCAAGTGGATTGAGTGTTTGCCAATGGTCCGGGAGACCGGGGTTTAATCCCAGGTCGAGCCATATCAAAGACTCAAAAATGGTACTTAATGCCGTCTTGCTTAACACTCAGCATTATAAGGTACGAATCAAGGGTAAAGTGGCACATTCCAGAGAAAGGAGTTGTGCCCTTCCCTACACCTCGGTGTAGTAGCTTTTGAAAAGGAAGCATTCGGGTCGCCCTCGATTACGATCGCGAACTTTACTGATATATATATATATATATATATATATATAAAGTAAAAATGTAAGTGGTAAAAGAGAAACAAGTTAAACTAATATGGAAACAGTGTTAAGAGCAATTCAGTTGATATTTCCCTTTTAATTAATCCCAGTTTGTCTCTTACACCTGAATTGAAATTGTATGAATTAATTGGGAAGGGGATCATAAGTCGAGTGGACTGTATATTAACTTTTATAAAAGAAAGGAGATCTGAAAATAGCTTTAAAAAATAGATAATTATTAGTTGAAAAAAAGGGATTTTATGGAGCATCGACTCTTAAAGCGGTCATACATATAAAAAAAGTTTCGTAAAGTAAATTAACAGTTATCAACAAAATCAATAATTGAATAAATCCGTGTCATTCCCGAAGAGGATTCTGGTCCAAAGGTAACTCGACACGGTGTGAAGTGGAGAACAGGGTTTTTATAATGAAAAAAAGAAACTTCGACTTTTGTTAATTGAGAAAAAATTTGTACAATTAATTGATAAATAATTAATTGAAGAGCAAAAACAGAATATCAATCAATAGAATAAATAAACAAAGAAAAAGTATAGAAAAGGAAAGAACTCTGTTTGTACCTTTCGTTTCCCCATGAAGTCTTCGTCGTTCAACTTAATTCGTCCGAACTCTTTCGGAATCTGCAAAGAATAAAATTATAATTATTATCTTAAACGAGGATATAATAAGTTGGCCAAATTTAAACATCAAAAGTAAAAATGTGTATCGTTTAACAATCGCATTCGATAATAAATTGGGGTTTTAAATGAATGCCATTTCTGAGTTTCTAATATTTTACATAGTTGTGTATAAGTCGAGTTTTGAAATCTTCATTTTTCGGCCCAAAACTTGGGTCAACCATTATTAAATTTTAATGATGCACTTCGACCGTAATGGCAAAGGAGTAAGAGTAAACATTAGGCTTAAAATATTAATTCTTCAAACCTATAGCTTCATGAACTTCAAAGGTCGATTTATATACGAGATCAATTTATACACGAGTACATACAGTGTCTTGGCAAAGAGAATTAAAAACTGTATTTTTACCTAAAGAGATATGACAAGTATTAGCGAACATGTTGTCTGAATTTTTGATGATTTTTTATCGTTCAGGGTTTTTGGGCTAATGTCTTTATCTTTATTGTTATATTCACAACATTTCGGCCGATATGTCCTCCGGCTTTCTTCAGGTGTTTCTTGTCAAATTCGGGTGTCTAAATGGAACTTCGAACCACGACCTTAATTTAATCCACGGGGGTCGCTTGTTCTGATTCCGTTAAACATAACTGGGTATAAGTGCTAAATATTCCTGAATCTTTATTCGCCTGCAGTCAGCATTGAACCTGCAACCTCCAGATAATTGTCTCTTTAGAAGCTTAGGGGACCAACGCTTATAACCGTTACGCTATCTGTCCTGATGGACCATTCAAAGTAATTTTTTTGGATCTTATAAATTTAATGTTCTTACATCACTATGATTACTAGCATTAAGTATGATTTTTTACCTGAGCTCGTATTCCGATTTTTTTTATCTAACCTTTTTAATTATTGGTTCCCAAATTATAATCATCTCTAAACTTGGTCTACTCTACATGTCACTGCAGCCCAACAAATGTGCGGATTCATTAAGGCGTCTAATTCTCCGGTGTTCTTCTTTATCAATTATTTTACTTCATCCCATAAGGGCGGATGGTTTCCCTTTTCCTTTCATATATGGTCCACCGTACCAATTTTTTCAATTTCACGTCATACAACTGCTTTTCGATTTTTTTCAAGCCTTGCTTTTTTGTGAGTGGCATATCTCGCCTTCGTATCCTTTACCACAACTACAAGGGATGGAGTACACATAATTCTTGGTCATGTTGAATTCTGTTGATGGCTTGACACGGAAGAGATACCTCCGGAGAGTTGAGCCACTTGTGAATATTGTCCTGACGTCATGGACTAGATATCTTTAGGATTCTTTCGGTTCGGCCTTTGACATAGGGCAGAAATACTGTGGTGAGTTTTTGGGTATCGTCTTCTATCCTCTAATCCAGATTTCTTGGAGTCAATGTTATGTGCTCTGGGTAGTTGTTACGATGGAAGTTGTGTCTTAAACTAATCATTTCTTCTTGATATGTATCAGTATCGCTACTAATGGCTTTTGACCGATGTTGTAGGCAACGGACTATTCCTTTCTTCACATTATATGGATGATGGGAGTAGAAATTAAGGTACTGTCCAGTGAAGGTGGTCTTTCGATACACAGATGACCTGAATACTTGCTCTGTGCGTGTTACTAATACATCGAGGAAGAGTAATTTATTATCTTGTTCTTTCTCCATAGTGAACTGTACAGATGGTCGGATTGAATTCACATGATCAAGTAATATCTGAACATCTTCCTGAGGAGGCCAGAGAATGAATGACATCTACGTATCTAAGCCACATTGATAGACTTAGTGATGTAAATCCTAATGCCATTTCTTCGAAGTATTCCATGTATATGTTAGCCGTCCTTCTTCTTGTCGGTATATATCAGATCCCATCCCGAAGTAGGTTGTCTCTACACAGGTGAACATTTCCATTAGATTATCTATCTGGATGCTGGTGCAAATGATCTACAGTCAGTTAATCCCGTACCACAGCAAGAGTCTCATCAGTTGTGTTGGCTCCCGAGTTCGACAAACACCTGAAGAAGGCCGGAGGTCATATCGGCCGAAACGTTGTGAATATAACAATAAAGAAAATTACAATCGTCTGAAAACCCTGAATGATAAAAATCCAAAATTGTTATCGTTAATTTTACGAGTAGATATAGGAATTTTTAAATTGCACTCGTTTGATTAATTGTCCCCAAATACAAGTATGTTCATGAACGCAGTGAATTGTCAGTAAAATTATTCGAGATTAGAATAATCGAATTTAAATTTATTTTGTTTATAAGAAAAGAAAAAATATATTGAATAATCTCATACAGATTTATTCGTATCTTAATAAATTGTGTAAATATTGAAATAATTCTGCAATTGCGTCATATCAAAATCAAAACACTCAATATTGGTATGCATTTTAGTTTACGTCCAACACATCCTAAATATACTAATTAAATAAATAAACGGGAAAATTTTCCATTTTTCGAGAAGATTGTATAAACGATGAAGTTTCGTAAAGAGCATAAATGCCTAGTTACTTTTCAAATTTGATTTTCAAATAAACATAACCTTTTATATTGATTTTCTTAAATTGCTAAAAATACGAATTCTGAGTTGATCTGCCTGATGGATGCGATTGTCTCGTATCAGTGGTCGATATTCGAGCCCAGATAAAAGTATTAGACTTCGAATATCCACTAACAAGATTGGCGTAACCAGATTCTCGAACCCATAATTTTCTCTAGATGGTCTTGTGCCTGTATCAGTTAAACTTAGGAAATTCCTGGAAGCTTTCTTTCGATCGCTTCACCAATCATTTAGTCAATAAAATCAGTTTTTTTTATTGAGCCGTTATGTTGGACTGAAATAAGCTTAGTAAAAGGAACTGCTTGATTGCTGAGATAGTTGCATGTTTTGTTCTAGGGGTCGGTATTCAAGTTCAAGTAAAAAGCAAGAATTCCGAATTATTATTTTCCGAGTGAGTGAAGCGTTTCATGTGGAACATTGGCGAAACACAGTCTTTCGAGTCCCATTTCTTCACTTTCCTCTTATTCTAACCAAAGCTTAATAATTTTCTATACAAATGCCAAGTTATATGAAAATAGAATTTGGTTTAGTTAAAACAAATTGCAGAGAGTGGAGATGGGGAGCAGAGGATAGAAAATAAGATAAACATCGCAGATAAAACACATCGACACTCGATTTGTAGATTCATTCTTTATGTAACAGAAAATTGGGATTTTGTAAGGGTTTTCGAGAAAATAGTTACAGGTTAATTTAGAGGAACATGTGGGATTGCCTCCATTGTCTGCCAAAGAGTTCTGCTACTGACTGTTAAATGGCATAGAGTAGGATTATCTCTCTGTTCTATAAAAGTTTCGGCTAATCCCCACTAGGTGGCGTAGTCACATAAAAATATAAGAAAGGTGCGCGAACGTCAAACCCTCTTTGTGTCCACAACATCCTATGACATAAGACCATATTCCGTCCTCCAAGACAGGAGGAGATTTTCGTCCCCAACAACCCCCAAACTGCATTGAAAACAGTACCATAGAACAAAGCACTTCTTAGATATACACATTTTTACTGAAAATTTTAATTTCTCTTAAACATACCCAAAGGACATTTCTTTACAGATTCTTTTTGTATAGCATGCGATTCTTGTATTCATTCAATTAAATTGGCACAGGTTATAAAATATATTGTTGATAATCCGTCATAAATTGTTCTTGTTTTTATTCTGTACGAGAAAACAATATTTAAGCAAGAACACAATCCTCTACAAACGACATAGTCGAGTGTTTCCCAATAAATTCACTTTCAATGTGTGTATATTATTGGTTACTGAAAGGAAAAATAGAAATTCCGGCCGATACTGCTTGTGTTCCCTCTTGACCAAAGGTACGAATCTCTATGTTGGAAAAATAGTAAAACAGAATAGGCCCTCTCGCCTTGATGGGCAACCAGTCTAGGGGAAGAATAACTACATTCGAAACAGGGTGTCAACAACCCTAAACATAAACTGTATTGTATTTATGTGAAAGCACATCCCAACTAGTGACTGAAGTTTGGTAAGATGTTGCAACTTGTGCTCCTGGCGTTCAAACTGTGCAAGTTAAGAAAGTGTTGATGGTGATCGGTGTTACCTGTCCAAAGTTTTTCTTTTGTCTAGGTTTCCCCATTTTCCCTTAGACATAATAAAAGACGATGAAATCGTAACATCATCGTCAATATCTCGGCACAACTTGATAACGACCGATTGTAATAATGATTGATAATGATAATGACTGAGTTACTTTTTACAGAAACGAACACCAAAGAATCAGAGAAAATTGTTTTGAGGCAAAGTTATAATGATGTGTATATTACCGTAGTTATTTTAGTATCAATTAATGATTAGGGTTGTCCTCATGGCCTAATGGTTAAAGTGTTGGACTGCAACTTCGGAGTAAGCAAATTCGAATTCCAGTCACATTATTACGTGCACTTTCGGACTAATACCCTAGAGAAAGACATGAGCACCCTTATCCCCCCCAGCTATGGAAGGGTTTAAATAGCATTACTGCTGTTCTACAAGGATGGCTTTGGCATTGAATAACCCAAGAAGGTTAATAGGCCATTAAACAAAGAAACTAAACCAAACAAATTAACATTAAGAGTAAATTTCTCTTGTCTCACTCGCATAATGAAGAGAGAAATGTCAAGGAGATATATAAGACATTAGAAAAGGACAAATATATGCGTTACAGTCTTTTTTAATGACAAAGGAAACAATATTTGTCAAGCAATGGTCCCTATAAATGTTAACGTACAGAGAAGTTATTCATATTTTTTAGTGGTAAATCAGAAAAATGATGGTGAATGTTTTCCGCTTCTGTTTGGTTTGATAAAATTATGAAAGGAAAAATATTTAGCGCTAATTTGATTCTTTTGCGCTGAACAATAAATAAGTGGGCATTATTTTTACGTTAGAAATGGCAGACGATTTTTTTACGCTTAAATGAAAAAAATATAGAGAGAAATATAGAATAAACGTTTGGTATATATATATATATATATATATATATATATATATATGTGTGTGTGTGTGTGTGTGAGAGAGAGAGAGAGTTTAGAAAATGCCAACGGCTAATAATGGTTTCAGTTGCTGTAGCAACAGAATTTCTCAGTACTCCGTACTGAGATGTTATATATACATATATGATTTTCATCCTCAAGTCATTCTGACAGCATGGACTTCTCTGACTCTCTCTCTCTCTCTCTCTCCATCCGTCCCTATAATCCGTCGCTCTAAGTAGGTTTTCTAGTTTGCATCCAGTCCTGGCTAGTTGGCCAACAAGGGAATGTCGCTTATAAATTCGCTCTTTCTTCATGCCCCGCATGTCTTGTTCGTCTTACTTGGATGGTTTGTGAGATGGGAATTAAGTGGCCGTGCAGCTGCTGTTTTGTGGGATGTTGCTTCGAGGACTTATTCGAAACAGCAGGTAGCATTCTTCTATAGTTCCCGTCTAACTTTTTCTGTATTTATTTTGTTAGCGTCTATGTAGTGTATCCATACAGTAGTACTAACAGAGCCACTGCTTGGAAGAAATCCTGTGTTATTTTATTAGAGATCAGATTTCCATATGATCGACAACTTATTAATAGCAGTCCACGCCTTCACCAGGCTTATGTTATATCGCTTTCAGTAGACGAGATATTGCTACCGAGGTATGTGAATTTTATGTTTTTATAAAACATCATTATAGCGCTAACAGTTTCTTTGGGGAAACCATACGCTAGTTGTAGTATTTGCCCCATCTTTCTTCAGTGTATGGAATTAAATGCTTTTAAGAATTCTACGACCAATAGTGTTGCCACAATATTTTTTGTATTTACTCTTTCGATAGTTCGACGGAAAATCAGAATCTATGATGCCGTGGATCGATTGCTCCGAAAGCTATTCTGATTTTTCCGGAGAATTTTCTCAATTTCTGGTTGGATAAGATTGAGAAGCAGGGCATTATAAACCTTTGCATCTATTGCAGTAAGAATTATGCCTTTGTAGTTTTTTGTGATTCCGAGGTCGCCTTTTTTAAGGAAGGGAAGGATGCAGCTTTTTGTCCATTTCTCTATTGTGTTTTGTTTATACACAGCGTTGCATAATCGGAGAAATATGTCATCAAATTTTCTTGTTCTCCATACTTCGAGAGGCTTTTGTCGAAACCTGTAACTTTTCTACTTCAAATTTTTTCAATGCTGCCTTAAGTTCTTCCACAGTAAACTGTCGTAGTTTGATGTCTAATTGACAATGAATATTCTTTTGGATCGGTTTTTGGATCAGGAGGGTTTCTGTGCAGATCATCGAAATGTTCTTTCCACTAGTGAAGTTTTTCGTCTTAGTTTGCAGTTTTTAGTTTTGCTCTCGATATGCTTTTAATTCTGCTCACTTCATTTACAGTCGATTATGCTAATCGCGATTGTCCATTTTCCACCGAATTCTCTTTTTTATTGATTTGACCTTGAATGTATTCTTCTTGTTATTTTTGGTATGTATTAATTCTATATGAACTTTCTTAAGTTTCTACAACTTGGCATTTGTTGGGTTTCTTTCATTAAGTAAGGATGCCTTTTTCATGTTATCTCGTTTTTCCTAATTACTATTGACTCCCAGGGAACTCAACATTTGTCGCTTTGTTTGGTTGGTATACACTTGACAGTTGCTTTTATATGAGTGGTAACAAAGTTTTCATATTTGTCATTTTGGAGTATGTCTTTCAGATGTCCCCTGGAGAGTATTAAACTTGTTATTTACAGTTTCTGCTAAGTGAGTGTTTATATTACTATTGGCAAGTGAGGACAAGTCATATCGTGAAGGTTTAACAATTTGTTTCTTATCAGACAAATCTTTACTGAGACAATCCTGTAACCGGAAGTTACTCCTTTAAAAGTGTTGTCTACCGCACAGTTCTGATCACTATTTATCTATTTCTTATCTATGAATATATTATCCAGTTGGGCTTTTGAGTTATTTGGATTCTTGTAGGCCCATTGCTTTCCCTTCCTTTTTTGTAATTTAGTGTCTATACATGTAAGCTTATTCTTGAGGTAAAAATCTGCTAGATATTCACCATTTCTGTTTGGTGAGATGAGGAGAACAGAATTTTTTAAAATTTCCGTCGTTCCCAATTTGACCTTTCATACCTCTACCGATGATCCGAACGTTGTTTGGCAATGTGTCGGACAAGGCGAGATAGTTCGTTGTAGAAAATAGGGACATCTGTTTCATCACTGTAGCAAGAGACAATTGCTGTGCAGGGGGTAGCCATTAAATATTGGACATCATTCTCGCGTGGATTTTCTCGATGTTATTTTGTGATTTTAAGGTACAGGGACAGAGAAGAATTCCTACACCTTCCATGGCAGCATTGACGGAGTTTTTCGACGCAGATGACGAGACTAATGTCCATCCATTACCTATATCATGGTATTTTAGTTCTAGTTCGCAATGGTAATGTCTACATTCTTGCACGCATTTGATGTTTATTTATGCTCGGCTGCAGATCCTGTAAGCTGGGGTAACTGTTTTCTTTAATATAAAGTTATTATGTTAAATGTCACAATGTTAACAATGTTTTTGCATATAAATTTGGGTTAGGTTTTGGGTTCTGTAACTGATTTTTCGAGCCCTGAGGCTAGAGTTCCAAGCTCAGCAGAATGTTTACCCACACGAAGGACGATGTGGGTTGGACGTATGGTTTGAACTAGAGTCATGGTAATCTTTCGGTGGTTGTTTTTTCCTCATTAATAGACATTTCTTTAATATATGTGTAGCAATTCTTTGTTGACTGAATTATTTGATCCTGGCCGTTGACCTATGAGGCTCCTCCGCTCACAACTGGTGAAGCGCGCCTTCGACTTGTCTTTAGATTCACTAACTTACTTCACCTCCACAATGCTGCCTCCTATGGTTTCCATTGCTATATGCTTGTGTGGTTCGTATAATACTCTCGTTCCTCAGCAACTTTCATCCACGGACAAGTCGGGGTAAAATATTTGAGTGATTATGAAGGTGTCAAGTTTGAATATTGCGGAGTGTGATCTCTCCGGTTTGATCGAGCTTTTAACGTCTCAGAGTTGTACATTTCTGGTGCTATACTAATAGGGTGTTGATAATATGAATGTTCCTTCTCGGAAAAAGTCCCCACTTTTTTCTCGTAAGTTTGAACTTTGTTCAAGTTTACCTGTCCTATTATAGCTTGATCAGGTACATATAGGCGTTCATTACGCTTAAATAAAGTTATTTTGGGGCAGTGGAGTGTGAGTTTTCTAATTGGCTATAGTTTCTTTAGTGGGCTAACTGCAACATATAATCCGAGATGGTAATTAAAATCGTTAATAGCATATAATGAAAAAATAGATAAATATATGTATATTACTATCTGGCATTAAAGCCCAGTTGGCTGGAGCTGTATAATACGCCGACTGCATCTTTGCAGAAAGTTAAGACCCCCTCATCAAAGAGTGTCCAGATATGACTCAAAAAATTTAATGATGAGACTCCAGTCCTGGAGCTCTGGGGAATGTGGAGTATCCCTGCATTACCATTGCTCCCAGGTTCACTCTGGTCCGGAGTGGTAGCACCTAAAAGGATTCTATCTATGGGACAAATAGAACTATTTGACATTTAAACTGTGTGAAAACAAATGACATTGAACTGTGTGCAAACGAAGGAGTAATGTTGAATAAAATTATGTTAGATAACTATGTTTGAAACTCTTTAACAGTGGGTCTAAATTGAATTATTGGTATAACATAGCAATACTTTAAATTATTTGATTGTATGCAAATGAATGAACAGTGTTGAATAGAATAATTGGTGTTAAATAGCAATACTTGTAACCACTTCACTGTCTGTAAAAAATGATCAATGTTTAATAGAATTATTAGTGTTAGATAGCAATAATTGAAACTATTCAACTGTGTATAAACAATTGCAATACTAGTGTGCAAAGAAATTGGTTCCAACTTATTTAAAAATTAAATGACCTACAAACTATTCACTTACAAATCATATATGTCTATCCATTTAAAGGCGCGCAAACAAATGGTTGATGTTAAATTGTTACTTCTTCATAGCCATACTTGAAACCATTTGATTTTGCACGAACAAATGATTAATAGTAAATAGGATTATTCGTGTTATATAGCAATACTTGAAGCCATTTAACTGTGTGGGAAAAAATCAAGCTCAGGTTCATTTTAAAATGTTATCAACAAAATGTGTTTACAAATCATACATATTTAATGTATATATGTATAAAGAGAATTTGGAATTAAATAACCTACAAATGGTTGATATTCAATAGAATCCACTTGCCATTATTGCATTCTTTTCAGTTATTAGATTTTTGGAGTTGGTTTATTTATTTTTAGGGTAGTGATTTTTCATTTCCACCCAGTTTGAGATTTTTAAAGTCTCCTTCTTCAAAAGGGCCACTTGAAAGGGAATAAAAGAGTCGCTAACAAGCTGACGGGTGAAGAACATTTCACCTTTTTCAAATATTGCACAGAAAATAATTGAACGAGTGTATTCTACTTGTCTTGTCTCAGTTTTAGTTGGATCTTTGATTTAACTTAAACATATTGAGGATAAGAACACAAGCAAAATATCCACATCAAATTAGTCTCAAATAACATCTTCATATTGTTGCATAGTCACAACCAACTATACACATATATATGCAGATACACAGTCAACACAATAATGACGAACGGACACAGTTCTTTAGAAAATATACCTCTCACACTTAATTCGAAATGGTTGAGAAAGAGTTATGTGTGAGAGGTGAGTTGGAGACTGAACAAAACTGCAACATATTGACCCCCAGCTCTTCTGGCTATAGCAGCACTTCTTTCTCGTTCTCCTGGGCTGCTCAAACGGGGGACCTGAGGGCTCAGCTATCAGTCTCGAGCTGGTTCACACGCTGGCATCTTATCTCCAAAACTCTGACTACAACTAACTTGAACTTCCTGTGGCACCGGGTTATATCATTGTTTGACGTCCACCTGCTTCCCGTGAGCGTCACATTTGCACCGAATTCAACCCGCCCACGGTCAAGGCTATACCCTGATATCTTCGACCGGATGCAACTGTTCCTTGATTGACGGCTGGGTCAATATGTTACAATATTATCATTATTGTTATTATTATTTACTCCGTGAGAGTTTTTCACATCAGTTTTAGCTGATGGTCTTTCACTGGAGTTTGAGTGACAGTAAGTCTCCTCAAGTTTCCAGGACTCTTCTCAGTATTCTGGTCGTTCTCAATAATGTTGTAGTTTGGATGGTCTCCGTTAGCCCTCTTATTTCCAAGTCCTCCAGTTTCTTTAATAATCTTTTGGTGACTGTACCGAAAGCACCAATCACGATTGGTATAATTGTCACCTTCATGTTCCATAGTTTTTTCGATTTCCTAGCCAGGTCCAGGTACTTATCCTTCTTTTCACTTTCTTTCAGTTTTATTCTATGGTCAGCAGGGACAGCAAAGTCCACAATTTTGCAAGTTCTCTCTTTTTTGTTGATTATTATAAGGTCTAGTCGTCTGACCGAGATTAGGTGATCTGTTTGTATGTCAAAGTCCCATAGGAGTTTATGTGTGCCATTTTCTAGGACAGATGCAGTGTTATGTATATACCATTTGTTCGTATGGTCAAATTTAAATTTCTTGCACATCTCCCAGTGGATCATCTTGCCGACCCAGTCGTGTCTAGTCTTACACTCCTTCTGTGCTAGTTTGCTGTATTCGCTTATTATGTGATTGATGGTTTCGTCTATCACCACATCACCTACATTTGCTATTTTGTTACATCTTATCTATCCTCGCTTTGATATGATTGGTTTGTACGGTGTTGTCTTGTGCTGCTATTAGGAGAGATTCAGTTTTTCTCTCAAGGTTTTCTTTTCTGAGCCACGTCCAGGTTTTCTGGTGTGAGATGTTGCTTATAAGTCGTTTAAAACGCACATTGAGTTGTTTTTCTTCCCATTTTTGTTTTCTAGTTATTGTCATTCAGTTGGTCTTCGTGTTGTCAGAATCCTTTCTAGTGGCTGTAATCAGTCCTCCTTCGTACTTTTCTATGCAGTCATCGAGTCGTTTTATCGATGCATCAACGCTGTCTTCAATTCTGGCAAGTCCTCTTCCTCCCGCCTTTCTTGATACATATTGTCTGTTAACGTCATCTCTTGGATGCAAGGCTTTATGCATGGTTATTAGTTTTCTTGTTCTCTGGTCCATTTGTTTAAGTTCTTCTCTGGTCCACTTCAAGAATGGTCCTGAATATCTTACGAGGAGAACAGCACTGGTATTTATTCCTTTGATAACTTTTCTGATATATAGTTTTGTCTCGAGTAGCTTTCTGGTTGTCCTATTATTATTACTATTATTATCATTATAGCTGTTATATATTCAAATTGAAATGATTAAAATTAAAATTATACATTATCTCTTCAGTGATATTTTTTACTTCACTCATCATCTGCCTTTCGCACTGGGTGGGTGGTTGTCAGTTGATCAGATGGAGCCTTCCCTCAGGAAATACCTGCTTGGCAGGACAGACTTTATCGCATGCTACCCGAGGCGTCCCAAAAGGGGAATGCCGGTGGCACCTAGTATGACTCCTCTCTCTAAAAGGGGAATGACGGTGGGACCAAGCATGACACCCCACAATGAAAGGACTACATGTAAAATCTGACAAGCTGGAAAGTCATTGATACTTATCAGCCACAGGAGTTTCTCTGGTGCGAGTGGTGGAAAAAAGCTAATGGCTGGGAACTTGTCTCCTCATCTAAAAAGGGTCCAGGTTTATTGTTCAGTGTTTGAGTCGCCCTGTAAGGGGAACACCAATGATTTTTAGCAATTTTTAATTTCACCGCTAAGAGAGCTTTGTTTCGGCGTGGCACATCAAAACATGAGCTTACATCTTATCTGGGTTGGTAGGAACCTAAGAATTAGTTACCTCTTCCGAGATCAGTTAATTTCGCTGTCGAGCAGGGCCAGACTTTTACCTGCTGAGGCTTTTAAGTATATGAAATTATGGCCTTTCTCTAAATTCTTTTATATTAATGCTGATGATAAAAAGTATATATATATGTGTATATATATATATTGGATGAATTAGTGTAAAAGAATAAAAACTAATTCTGAAATAAAATTGTATTTAAAAAATGAGGCACCCGATGTGTTTTTGTGTGGTCCGAAGCTGATTTTGCTTATTTAGCTTCTTGGTAAGCCGAGTCAAGATGATTGAATATTTCTCTCCTTTTCTTTTTATTGATTCATTTTCTTAAAAAAATCACAGACGCAATTTGACAAGCTTACATGATTTTTAGTGGTGAGGCAACAGCAGCGTTTTAATTTCTTTTCTGTGTTATTATATTGAAATCATTACATTTCTCTTTTGTTTTTGTTTTTTGAAGCCGCGTCTCAAACTTTAAAGCAACTACAGAAAACGTGTGTGTATCTCTTGTGCATAAATGTCGATCGAGTCATAAAACGATTTTGTGGTTGTTGTTGTTGCTGCTGCATAAAGACTCAATGTTAACAATATTATGATTGATCGAATGATTCTTACTTTTGTAAATGATTTATCCCAACTGTTTCTGAGTGTCACATATGCAACAATTACTGAATATCGATTGACACTAGAACAGTTGGCATCTCTTATTGCCGACGTCGAGGTTAAATACTTCCTCTTCTTTTAATGGACATAGTTCAAAGTTGTTCAAAAATAATATATCCTTCATCTGCCACAAGACTCAGCTGAGAGAGGAGGGAGATTGTATTCCAACAATTTGTTCACTAGGGAAGGCTTGTAACTTTTAAAAAGATAGCATTCGAATTTCTCACTTTTACAAGGGTCAGCTAAAAAGTTCATTGGCTGACTAAGAATGTGACCAAATAAAGTTTATTTTCAACCTAGTCTCCATTGTAGGACAGACACTTCTTCCATTGGTGTTACAGTGTTTGGATCCCACTGAAAAAAGTCAACAGCAGATATGATGTTAACATATAAACATTTCAGCTATTTCTCACACAGAGCCGGAAATGAACGTTATTTTCTGTTCTTTTTCATATGTGCAGATGAATGAGAATGATTTCATTAAAAAGTATTTCAGATGGCATTTTACAAAGGATTTTGTGACGGGTCTTATCAAATGACAAATTAAATATTAAGTAACAGTAATATTATCTACATCCCATTATTATTAGATAAAGCATTATCAACTATTATTATTTATTTACGAGTCGTTCGCATCAGTAGTAAGAGGTGGTTTTCACGGCAACCGAGTGACAGTAAGTTTCTTCAACTTTCCAATATTTGTTTCTGTATTTGATTCGGTTTCAGGAGTGCTGTCGTCTTTACAGTCTTTATTCTTAGTTTTAGGTTCATTCACTTTCTTTTCCATTTTCTTCGGGATTATTCTAAGGGTTCCAACTATAATTGGTATCACTGTTACCTTCATATTCCATAACTTTTTCAGCTTTCTATCAATCTCCAGGTACTTTTTTAGGTTTTAGCTTTCTTAAAATTTATAATGTCATCCGTTGAAATGCAGAAGTTCTGTAATTGATAAGTTATTTTCTTCTTTTTGACTACAACTACGTCTGATTTTCTGGTCTGGTTGTTTATCAAAATCACAAAGAATTTTCCGTCTCATTTTTCAGGACAGTTTCTGGTCTGGGTATATAGCATTTATCAGAAAAGTCAAAGTTTAGTCACTTGCACAATTCCTACGGAACCCTTTCCCTACCCAGTTGTGTCTGCACTTGTACTACTAATGTACTAGTTTGCAGTATTCACTTATTATCAGGTTGACTGTTTTATATATCTCTCTCTCTTTCTTTCTCCCTATCTCTCTCTCCACCCATATCAACTATAATCACTATTCATTTGAACCACTCACACACACACACTCTCTCTCTCTCTCTCTCTCTCTCTCTCTCTCTCTCCATCCATATCGACTACAACCACTATTCAGTTGAATCTGTCTGTCTCTCTCTCTCTGTCTCTCTCTCTTTCCATCCATATCGACTACAATCACTATTCACTTGAATCTCTGTCTGTCTGTCTGTCTCTCCATCCATATCGACCACGCCCACTATTCACTTGAATCTCTCTCTCTCTCTCTCCCTCTCTCTCTATCCATATCGACTACAATCCCAATTCACTTGAATTTCTCTCTCTGTCTGTCTCTGTCTGTCTGTCTCTCTCCATCCATATCGACTATAATCACTAACTACTTGAATCTTATCTATTCTAGTTTTGACATAATTCTTAAAGGGTTATTTTGGCTTGCTATTGTCATTCCGTTTTTCTCTTGATTTTCTATACGAAGCTATTTCCCGGTTATCTCGTACGGAATGCCTTTAGTTTCTCTTCTGCATTGTCCACATTGTTGTTTTTCTTTCCGTTTTTGTTTCCTTGGTTTAATTATTCCTATTTTCTTGTAAGTCTTTGTGCTATTTTTGATGTTGCTGTTATTGGTTGTTATAAGTAATCTTTTTGCTTATCCTTCAAGCTCCTGAAGCGCCGAATCCTCACAGTCTTCAATGTTTTCAAGTTCTTCTCCTCCTTTCCTCTTACTCTTTTACTTTATTTGTAACACACAAGTTCACATCATCTCTCGAGTGTAAGACCTTGTGCATCGTCATCAATTTTCTGGTTCTGTCGTTCATTTTTTGGGGTTTTCTCTTGAGCAGATTAAAAAGGATATGGTGTATCTTACCAAGGTAGACTATCCAAGAATTCATTCCTTTGATTAAGTTTCTGCTGCAGCATTTGGTTTCCTGTCGTTTTTTTTTTGTCCTTCTAAATTAATTCTTTCCGACTTTTTCCTTCATTCTTATTTCTTTGTTATTTCCTTTGATTTGCAGTTCGATAAAGTCCTTTATTAAATATTTCATATGGGATCTGATAAAGCTTTTTTAGGTAGTCATTTGAGCATTTTAGATTTCGAGTGTTTTTCTAAGTATGTGAGCAGCGCTCATTTGTACGATCATTTTTTTTTTAATTTTTAAAAATTTCAGATAGAGATGGATTTGCAACTGAAATTGGGGTTGTGTTGAAATGCCTTATTCTTGCCATATGTATTTCCCAATTTTTATATTTTGTAAGTTTATCTCATTATTATTATTATTATTATTTTACTCATTTGAGAGTTCTTAACACTAGCGTTAGCTAATGATTTTCCACTAAAGTTTCAGTGACAGCAAGTTTCCTCTACTCTTCAGGACTCATTTTAGTATTCCAGACAATCTCAACAATGCTGTAGTTTGGATGGTCTCCACTTGTCCTCGTATTTCCAAGTCCATCAATCCTTTGGTGATTGTAACGAGTACGCTAATTACAGTTGGTATCACCGTCACTTTCATGTTCAATTGATGCTTTAGTTCTCTAGCAAGATCTTGGTATTTGTCTCTGTTTTCGATTTCCTTCAGTTTTACCCAGGGGTCAGCCGGAACGGCAAAGTCCACTATTCAGCAGGTTCTTTTTTGTTGACTATCACTAGGTCTGGTCGTCTGGCCAAGATTAGATGATCCATTTATATCTCAAAATCCCTGAGAATTTTATGTCTCATTCTCCAGGACGGATTTCCGGGTTGGGCATATACCATTTGTTCGTATGGTCAAATTTAAACTTCTTGCACAATTCCCAGTGAATCACCTTGCCTACCCAGTCATGTTTAGTTTTATACTCTTTTTGTCCTAATTTACTGCATCCACTTCTTATGTGGTCGATCGTTTCGTCTCTGTCACCACATAATCCACATCTGCTATTTTATTGCGGCTTGTCTTTTCTATATTTCATATAGTTCTTATGGCGTTGTTTTGTGCTGCTATCAGAAGAGATTCAGCTTTTCTCATACGGTTTCACTTTTATTAGCTATGCACAAGTCATCTCGTGTGAAATATCGCTTCTTTGTCGCATGAAATGGCTATACGGTTGTTTTCCTACCCATTTTTGTTTTCGAGTTATTTTTGTTCTGTTGATCCTTGTGTTGTCTGTATCTTTTCTTGCCACTGTAACCAGACTTCCTCCTCACTTTTTTATGTAGACTTCTGGTCGTTATATCGATGCATTAACACTATCTTGAATGATGTTAAGTCCTCTTCATCTTTCTTTTCTTGACACATACTGTCTATCTACGTCATCTCTTGGATGTAAAGCCTTTTATGCATCGTCAGGAGTTTTCTTGTTCTCTGGTTCATTTGTTTAAGGTCTTCTCTCGTCCACTTTATGAATCGTCCCGTGTATCTTACGAGGGGGGCATTTATTTATTTATCCCTTTCATGAGATTTCTGCTATATAGTTTGGTTTCAAGTTTTCTCATTCTCCTGAACTATTTAAAATTTTTTTCTTTCATCTCCGCAAGTTTAATGGGCACCAATATTCCCAAGTATTTGTAGGTTTCCATTTCTCCTTGCGTTCTGATTTTATCTTGATTTGGTCCATTTGCGACATCATTTCTGTTTGTCATGGAACAGCCCGCAGCTTTTTAGCAAATAATATATCTCCTCCCTAATCTAGAATTTTCCACATCATCGATTGACATGTTATGGGTCTGTTGTTGTTAGAGGCGGTTCCTTTTTGGGGGTCTTTTTTATTAGGGTGGTCTTTCCTTTTTTTCAGCCATTTCGGTATGTCTGTTTCTTGCAGGCATCTGTTCATTTTGATAGACAGTCTATCATGAATAGAAGTGAATTTTTAAAATCAATATTCATGTATGCCATCATGGTCTGGCGTTTAACATATTTGAAACATTTTTGAGTGTTGTTCTCAGTGAATCGATGTGTATTTTCGCCTTCGGTCCTTTTTTGAGTCATCGTAACTATTTAACCATGTTGCTTATCCATTCATTTTTTCTGTCATGTTTTCTTCATTCCCCTATTTTGCGCAAAATTGTTTTGTCTCCTTATCATCTGGTTGTTAGTATGTTTCGTACATTCTTACCCTTCTAGCTGGTAGAATTTTTTTCGTTGTTTTAGAATGTCCTGTTTTGTCTGTATTGTTTTATCCTGCTTCAATATCTTTTTATTCTTTATTCTTTTGCTAGTATTTTCTGATTTATTTCCTCGAGCTGTATTGTTTGCTTTTCTTGTTGTGCTGCTTTTTTTTCCTTTTCGTACCAACATGTTCCAGTTTTCTTTCTTTATCTTTTTCTGTCATTCTTGCTTGTTGTCGTAGATTTCCTGTCGAATTTTCCATCCAAATCTTGAGTTTTTGTTTGTGTTCTTTAGAGGAACAGTGACTTTTTACTGACTAATTTCGCTCCTGCATTGATTAGTTCGTTTAATTCCGTGATATTTGTTATTATTATTATTATTATTATTATTATTATTATTATTATTATTATTATTATTATTATTATTATTATCTTAGTCCTTGTTAATTTTTCCCACTAGTTTTAGCAGGTTGTTTTCACTGAAGCCTAAGTGACAGCAAGTCTCCAAGATTCTTTTAAGTACTCTAACCGATTTCAACACTGCAGTGGTCTGGATGGTCTTGATTCTTCCTCTGATCCCTAGTTCCCGCAGACTCTGAAAGGATGTTCCAGGGGTACCAACTACAATTAGTTTTACTGTCACCTTTATGTTCCACAATCTTTTCAGCTCTCCAGAAAGATCCAAGTATTTGTCTATTTTTTGTTTTCTTTGATTTTTAACTCTGTGGTATGTTGGAACGACAAAATCTACCAGTAACAAAATATTTCGTATCTCAGCATCGAGTCTATGACTTTCAAAACTAAATAACTTTTTATCGAAATATTTGAATTTGGCTTTTGAAGAGTGCCAATGTCATTTGAAATTGCCAGATACTCGAAGAACAACTTGAATCTCATGGGTGCTCAAAGCACCAATGTCGGTAGGGACACCTTTTCCTTTACCCCACATATTACTGATAGTTTAACTATTACTTCGACGTAGTTCATTTTTTAGTCTCTTTCATTGTCACCCGTTGATTATCTGGGACAGAAACATCAATGATAAGACCCACTGGTGTGTCCTTAACTAGAATTAGATCAGGTCAAAGATGATAACACGGTCAGTCTATACTGTGAAGTTACAATGCTGCATCCGGTTCGTTCTGTTACCACGTGTCTTCCAATGGGATATTATATGCTTTCGCAGGTTGCAAGGGAGGTTTTTTATATTAGCCTTTGTATTCCTTTTGCGCAAACATTTCACACGCATTGAAACACCTTTCATTTTTATGTCACACACGCAGTATCTATCACTCTTTACTGTCTGGTAAATAGACTCCTTTACGGAGTCGGCCTTTAAAGCTTTGGATCGTGACCGTGAAACTCTTAGTTCATCTTTTCAGTTCTCAGGTCATCCACATCTTTGAGTAATATGGCTTGACGTCAGCAGTATCTTTGAGAAACTGTTCGTAGACCTCTATTTCTTGCCATTGAGTAGCCCGAGATTTCATCCAATATTTTCTAATATTGTATCCTCTAGATTTTATTTTTCTGGTCCAACCAAATGGTTTGTATATTGCAGTGGTTGTTACATTCATTATTGGGAAGGTAAAAGTCGATATTTAGTTGCTTTCTCGTTCTATCAGACTTAATTAACTTTCTTTCTTTGAATGTATAACCTGGTTGCATTTTAGAGTGAAATATTTTGAGCTCACATAAAAGTTTACAAGTTTTTCTATCCATTTCATAAATCCTCTTTTGTGTCCAATCCACGAGAAAGTTCTGTGATTTCAGTCTTGATTTAAGCACCTTTCTTAATTCATCGAATCCACGAAACCTCATTTCCTTAACAAGAACATCGACAATTTCAAGGATCTCTAAGTACTTATATCCGTTTTTATATGGATGCCTTTATCTTTATTCTCATAAAATAATTCGATATATTTATATGTTTCTTCTTTGCAAGGTAGTATTTTTATCTCTGTTCTCTATGAAATATCAAACTGTATTCCAATGCCTGTGCTACACACTTGAACTATTTAAATTGAGGTGGGGGATCAATCTTATCTACAAAATCCCTGAAAACATTTTGGTCATTCAGGAATAACTAATGATTAATATCTGGACCATTATAATATGAATTACCTGGAGATTGCTTCACTGTTTTACTTTGATGTTTAATCTAAAAATCATGAAGCAAATATTTATTCGAGCAATTGTATGTGAACTAGCTTTAAAATTTCGAATTGTTTCACTAAAAACACACTTGATATAGATTCATCTTTTGCTTGAATCAAATTAAAGAATGTGTCTTATTTGTATATAAAAATATAAATAACATTTTATGAATAAACAATACAAACAGTATTTCCATAGACTACTTCAGATGAAAGTGTAATTTTTTAAACTAAATTGTTCGGAGACTTATTGCATAGTTTCCGATAGTTTATTCAGGAGGATTAATATATATGTATATATTATTTTTCCCTGACAAGTTGTTGTAATCTCCGTGTATGATAAAGTTAGAGGGAAGAAAAAATAGAAGTGAAGAGGAAAGCTTGTAATTCTCGTCAGTAAAAAAGTTTAACAAGAATGAATTCTGTTTAAAAATTATTCGTATTCAATTGGACAGAGTGCAAAAAATCTTTTAAGAAACAATTAGACAAGAAATGTAAATGTAAACGTCTGATGAATGCGATTCTCTAAACTTCTAGGCATAAAATAATCCAAGTTATGTTGACATACCGTTAAAATCAATCAATTGGTCAATCAATCAATTATTCTCCGGAGAGAATAGAACTTCTTTCATCGTGCTTTAAAGAAAACATTGTACGACTCTGTTTATTTGCTTTAATTTGACAATGTGACAATGTTCTACTTTGTAACTTTCATTAAAGCGCAATCTTTTGCGATTTTCTATCAAAACATTGGATGTGTTTATTTTTATTTTTATTTTTTTTATCAGTTCTGGTTAATCTAAAAATATCTGTCCAAACAGAATTTTTTTCGATTAGAATTTGTTATTTTTTTCGATTTCCGTCTTTTGCTCAAATAATTAATCATTCCGGATGCATTCAGACAATGACCAAAAGGGAAAATACAGAACGAGAGGCAATCGTGGCTGCGATTATTAAAATGCCCCAAACTATTTGCCTTTAATTACAGTTTTATTTGCTTCCTTTTTACACTAAATTGTTTCAACATGAAAAGAAAATTGATCCTATTAATATAACAACAGGCTTATGATCGCAACAATAATTAAATATGGGATTCAATAAATGAGAACAAATTTGATATTAAGCGCAATGACCCATTTCGATCGGTATATACAATTGTTAATTAACAAGTTATAATTAATCAGCAGCGCCCATACTGACCCGATTCGAAAAACGGATGTTACCATTGAAACCCAGGACAAATCTTGAAGGACATAAACAATGGCAAAATGCCCTTTTAAAAAATGATTTTATAATCTATATGAAAAATAATTGGAGAGTTTTTTTCAGTGAATATTAATTTGGTTTTGTAAAAATGTCGAAGTTTTTGTATAAATGAATAAAAATGAGTATTTATCAGAGTTAAGTGTCACCCTGCCGAAGGTAGGTTTCGACAAAAGGTCATTTTTTAAATTAGAGATCCCTCCTACATTATTATTATTATCATTATTCTTGTATTTAATAACCTTTACTTGATACCAGACCAAATGCAAAGAAATTAGAAAGGAAGATTATATTGCACCATTTTTAAGGCAGACAGGCTGCCCCACTTATGAGACTGGTGCAATATAATCTTCCTTTCTAATTTTTTTCCATTTGGTCATGTATCAAGTAAAGGTTAATAATAATAATAATAATAGCAGATCGCAAGAGAAGATCAATCACCTAATGTACATGGATGATATCAAACTATTTGCAAAAATGAAAAAGAACTGGAAACTCTCATACAGGCAGTTAGAATATACAGTCAGGACATAGGAATGGAATTTTGCATAGAAAAATGTGCCATGCTCGTCATGAAAAGTGGCAAACGACATATGACTGACGGAATGGAATTACCAAACCACGACAAAATTATAACGCTCGGAGAATATGAAACCTACAAATACTTGGGTATCTTGGAGGCTGACACGATCAAACAAGTGGAAACGAAAGACAAGATCCGAAAAGAATATCTCAGGAGAACTAGAAAACTACTCGAGACAAAAATCTCCAGCAGAAACCTCATCAAAGGAATAAATACTTGGGCTGTGCCCCTCGTAAGATATTCGAGACCCTTCCTCAATTAGACCAGAAATGAGCTTAAACAAATGGATCAAAGAACAAGAAAACTAATGACCATGCATAAAGCATTACATCCTAGAGACAACGTTGACAGACTATATGTATCTAGAAAAGAGGGAGGAAGAGGACTTGCCAGCATCGAAGACAGCGTTGACGCATCGATACAAGGACTCAAAGACCACATAGAAAAACACGAACGAGGACTAACTACAGCCATCAGAAACGATACGGACAACAGGATAGACGATAGAATGACAACTAGGAAACAAAAATGGGAGGAAAAGCAACTCTATGGCCGCTTTAAACGACTAATAAACATCTCACACCAGAAAACCTGGACTTGGCTAAGAAAAGGAAACCTTAAGAGAGAACGGAATCTCTCCTAATAGCAGCACAGGACAACGCCATAAGGACCAATCATAGATAAGTCGTAACAAAATAGTAAATGTAGGCTATGCTGTGACAGGGACGAAACGATCAATCACATAATAAGCGAATGCAGCAAATTAGCACAGAAGGAGTATAAGGCGAGACACGACTGGGTCGGCAAGGTGATCCACTGGGAAATGTGCAAGAAATTAAAATTTGACCATACTAACAAATGGTATATGCACAACCCAGCACCTGTCCAAGAAAATGACACGCATAAAATCCTATGGTATTTTGACATACAAACGAATTACGTAATCTCCGCCAGAAGACCAGACATTATAATAATAAAAAAAAAAAAAAATCTGCAAAATTGTCGACTTTGCTGTCCCGGCGGACCTCAGAATAAATCTGAAGGAATGTGAAAATAAGGATAAGTACCAAGAGAATTGAAAAAGCTGTGGAACATGAAAGTGACGATTGTGCCAATTGTGATTGGTGCTTTAGGCACAATAACTAAAGGACTTGGAGGTTGGCGGACGGGTAGAGACTATCCAAATGACAGCATTACTGAGAACGGCCAGAATTCTGAGACGAGTCCTGGAGACTTGAGGAGATTTGCTCTCACTCAAACTCCAGTGAAAACCATCAGCTACCACTGATGTGAAAAACTCTAAAGGAGTAAATAATAATAATAATAATAATAATAATAATAATAATAATCTTGGAGGGATCTCTAATTTAAAAATTAACCTTTTCTCGAAATTTACATTCGGCAGGGTGACAAGATAAATAGAGCTTCAGATACATTACCTGAGACGCCCCTAAAAGAGAATGCCGACGGAGCTAAGCTACTGTTGGCATTGTCTACTAGTACACAGCAAATACATCCACTTTAAAAATGACCTAGTGCCGAAACTAGCCATAGTAAGGAGGCATGGTGAATAGAACTTAGTTTAGGCAGCAACCAAGTTCATTGCCTTAAGTGCCTCTCACAGGGAATACTGATGGAGCTAAGTTATTATCGGCAATACCCACCTGTATGCGGGAGAAGCCTGAACTTTAAAAGCAAAAAAGACATTGTATCAGAAATTGAAAGAGAAGCAAAGTTAATAACACGTCAAGATTAATAGTTGGTGTAACAATATTTTTCTTTAAAATTTTTATGAGAAGTTGTGTGCCTATTTGACCATATACTCACATATATAGCATTGATATAATGTGTATTCTAAATGATACACGTCGTTATAATTTGCAGTCCCTCTTTTACATACAAGAAATTTTCAAAACTTGCATATTAGATAAATGGAGACACTCTCATAAACATTTTTCCTTTGAATGTTTTGAGCAAAAAGTTTTCGCTTCAACAAATGAAAGTACATAGACATTTATGTTATGTTTCTCTGCAGCGAAAAAAAATATTGTACATTGATTATGAACTTGAAAAATGTTCAAAATTTTGTAACTTCTTACATTGTTCTCTGATTTTAACTAATTTGAATCAGATAAGAAAATGCACATTTGTAATGGATTGAAAAAAAAAAAAAAGAAAAGAAAAAGAAAATAGATGAAATAAAAATGAATTTTTAAAAAATGCAAAAAATTCCTTGAAGCCTCTGACAGGAAGTGGGATGATACTTGCACGAAAAAAAAAAAAAAAAAAGAACCGTCCCTACGAAAGAAACTCATTCTCAATTCACCTGAATCCTTCAGACTGAAAGGACTTTCTTCCATCCGGCTGATAAAGGTAACACACCTATTTTGCCGAGTCCATTGGACTTAGCATGTGGATTGTGTCAACTGCTAGCAGGCCGACACGCCAAAGCAAGTAACATGAAGACACTAATGGACATGACCACACTGAATTTGGACTGGAGGTGAATAATACGAGGATCATTAAATAAGTTTCCTGACTTTTTTCGTATGGGCACTTTTATTGATAGTACACACATGAAACTCTAGTCCCCTTCGAAGTAATCTCCTCCGGCTGCAATCCAGTTGTTATATTGTTCCAACAACTTCTGGAAGGCCCCATGAAAGTCCTCTTGTGTGAGCGTGTCAATGACCTTTGTCAAAGCCTCTTTCATTTCCTCAATCATCAATTCATTTCCTCAATTTTCTCATAACGACAGCCTCTGAGCTTAGGGAATAACCAAAGTCACCGCGAGCAAGCTCTTCGACTATAGGGAAGGTGAGGAACTGTCTTGATGCCTTTCTTGCTCAAATAGTCTGTGACAAGGATGGAGTTGGACTGGTGCATTGTCCTGGTGGAAATGCCACTGACCCGATTTGAAGAGTGCTGCTCCTAGTTTCACCCTGTCCCGGGGGTGATAGTATCTGTTTAGGAAACTAGCTATGGGTCAAATAGCTATTAAATACCAGGAGCAGATGGAGCTCGACTCCCTTAGCTGGCAATCCATCTAGGACAAGGACAGTCTGACATAAAACCTACGACCCAAGGACCTCGCTGTTACCGTCCCCGCTTGCCGGGCCATTACTGATGAACCTCGGGTGTAAAGGTTGAGGCCAGTACTGCACACACTGCACTCCACCTAAAAATTCATTGCACAGGCTCAAAAGACAAGTCCACGTCCGTGACGCCACCAACACATCCAAGCCCTGTAGCGATGGGAAAGGGATGAAACGGCAGGTGAAAGATGTCACTGGAGGCCGCAGTTCCAATATTGGATATTAGTCGTCTGATATTGACCTAAGACAACAGCATCATCCGGCAGCACTCTGAATGTCCAAGCATCCCTCTTTAGGGACAGCACTGCTTACTCCACAAGGAGAGGGGTCGAGAAAATGTGGCCTAACTGAAGCTCATCTCTCATCCCCCAGTTGGTTTGCCGAGGTCAACGGGCATTCTCAAGCGGTCCCCAAATACTAAAACAAGGAAGGTACTCATCCACCTCTAAGGGTGCAAAAATACTGAAAGTCGCCTACTGGAACGTCAGAACTATGCTTGACGCAGCTCAAAGCAACGTCACTTAGCTTTGATTGCACATGAACTGTCCAGGTTAAATGTCGACATTACTGCCCTTAGCGAGAGCATGGCACCGGATATACCCTCTTCTGGTCAGAGAAATCTACATCAGAGGGGCGTCTTTCAGGCATCAGTTTCATGGTCAGTACCTCCATCGCCTCGAGACGGGAAAATCTGTCAGCCGGTCTTTCCGACCGCATGATGCCCATGAACCTTCCTCTGAAAAATAAGCAGTATGTCACGTTCTTCAGTGTGTACGCTCCAACTTTTCGAGCTGAACCTGCAGAAAAAGACAAATTCTACTCGGAGCTTCGCAGCTGTCTCCAAAGGACCCCTGCGGACAACAAGGAGATAATCTTTGGTGATTTCAATGCTAGAGTGTGCCAAGATGTAGATTCCTGGAAAGGAGTACTTAGCAGATACGGCGTTGGTAACTGCAACGTCAACGGGTGCTTGCTGCTGGACCTTTGCACTGAGCAGCAACTTGACATCACCAACACCGTCTTCCATCAAAAGGATAGACTTAAAAAAAACTGGATGTATCCTCAGTCCAGACATTGGCACCTCATTGACTACGCCCTTGTGCACAAGCATGACCTCAAAGACGTCATTCACACCAAAGTGATGTTCACTGCTAAATGCCACCCCAGCCATCACCTAGTGTGCTGCAAACTTAGGCTACACTTCAAACCCAAACCAAGAAAGCCCCCCACCACCAAGAACAGTTCAATCTGACCAAAATTAAGTCAGTTGAAGTGAAAGCTAACTTTCAGGTAAGCCTACATTCCTAGCATGAAAACAGTGACTGCTCAGAAGACCCTTCTCCTGAAACACTCTGGAATCAACTGAAAAGTGCCACCCTGCAGATATCTGAAGAGGTTCTGGGGTTTACCACCAAGAAGAACAAAGATTGGTTCGACGAGAAAAACCAAGAGATTCAGGAACTGTTTGCGAACAAGATATCATCCCACCAAGCCCACCTGGGTTAGCCGTCATGTCCTGTGAAGAAGGCTGTCTTCCGTCTCATTTGCAGTATTCTCCAGCACAAACTTCGAGAGATTCAAAATGAGTGGTGAACCAATCTCGCAGAGAAAACTCAGCAACACGCTGACCTAGGTGATTACAGAGGTTTCTACAAAGCCCTCAAGGCAGTATATGGCCCGGCTCATCAGGTCCAGAGTCTCTTGCGCAGTGCAGATGGACAGGTATTTTTTTACATTCTGAGTCGTTGGTCTGAGCACTTTTAGCGTTGACCCAGCAGTTCTCTGCATCTCCCAGAAACCATTCAAAGCAGAATTGGATAAACTACCCTATGTGAAAGAAATTGAAGAGTGAAAGGGCAGCGGGAGTCGACAGGGTTCTACGAAAGCTCTGGAAAGATGGAGGACCAGCATTACACAGTAAGCTCCACGAACTCCTTGTCTCTTGTTGGGAGCAGGGAAAACTTCCAAGTAATCTCCGCAATGCAGTCATCGTCACCTTCTACAAAAACAAGGGAGAAAAGTCAGATTGATCCAATTATCATAGGATCACTCTGCTCTCCATCGCAGGAAAATCCTTGCTCGTGTGCTCCTTAACAGATTAGTATCCACCATCGCTGAAGACCATCTACCAGAAACTCAATTTGGGTTCAGAGTCAACAAGGGCACCACAGACATGGTGTTCGTCCTCAGACAGCTCCATAAGAAATACCGGTCGCAGAACAAAGGACTGCATGTAGCGTTTGTGGATCTGACCCAAGCGTTTGACACACTGAGCAGAAAAGGACTGTGAATGATCATGGAGCGCCTTGGCTGCCCCCTAAAGTTCCTCAGCATGGTTATCCAACTGCACAAAGACAAGCGCTGCCCAGTAAGGTTGAACAGAGACCTCTCTGGGCCCTTCCCCATCGTCAACGGCGTGAAATAGGGTTATGTTCTGGCATTGACTCTGTTTAGCATCTTTTTCCACATGATGCTTAAACAGGGCATAGAAGACCTTGACGATGACCGTGCTGTATACATCCGCTTTCAGCAGACTCTACAAAAGAGTATGGAACAGCAAGCATCTGAAGAAAGGCACTAAAATCAGCGTCTATTGAGCTGTCATATTCACCAACCTCCTGTATCGCTCTGAGTCAAGGGTAACCTACCGCCACCATCTACGACTCCTTGAGCGCTTCCATCAGCGCTGACTCCGCACCATCCAAATATTCACTGGAGTAACTACGTCACCAACGTTGAGGTCCTTGATCAGACAGAAATCACCAGCATAGAGGCCATGTTACTGGAGTCACAGCTACGCTGGGCAAAGCATATCTCCAGAATGGGGGTGTGTGAATTGCCTGCCCAAGATAGCCTTGTATGGTGAACTCTCCACTGGCCACCGTGACAGCGGGGCACCAAAGAAACGTTATAAAGACTTCCTCAAAAAGACCCTCAGTACATGCCACATTGACTACCACCAGTGGTCGACACTTGCTGCTGACCATCAGACCAGGCGTCACACCGTCCACCAGGTCATCTCCACCTTTGAGGACTCCTGCAGGGTCAACCTCTGAGAGAAACACTGCAGGAGGAAGATCTGGGGAAACTCAGCAGTTATACCAGACCAGACCAGACCAGACCAGACCAGACCAGACCTTTAACTTCAGTTGCTGCAGCCGGACTTGCCTGTCCCACATCGGCCTAGTCGGCCATCAGCGTACCTGCAGTCGACGTGGACAGCCTCCTTTATAAATCTTCGTTCGCGAAGTCTAGCCAAGAGAGATAATTAAATATATTTTAGTGAACTAAACCGTAAATATGCCTTTTAATTGCTTCTTTTTCAATCTTCATGCGATTTCTATCTGTATCGTTCAACTTACATTTTTAGTACTGAATCGCAAAATGCACACAAACTGATATATGCTGGACTATTAATAAAAAAAATGAAAATATAACAAGTAAAGCTTCATGGGTCGTGCGTATCTCTACACCACCCTCAAGTACAAACATCTTTTTTTATATCCAGATAAAGAAATTTTATAAATGCCATACCCAATTAACTCTTTCTCAGGCAGATAGTTTTTTAATACTTGCTTAGAACATTTGCAAATGTTTTGAATATAATTCGTTAAAACAAGTTAATTATATATATATATATATATATATATATATATATATATATATATATATATATATATCCGCAATTGTGTGCAAATGCATGTACGATAGCATGAAAACAATAAAACAGTCAGTTTTAATTATGATACTTTACAAAACAACTTTACAGAATTCTACATCATAGCGAGAGCCCCTAGTGATGTTTCTATCGTTCACACTGAATTGGTCAACGAGCAGCCAATAGGAAAATACCTTGCATTGAGTTATGATTGAAAGAAAGACAAAAATATCGCTTTGCTTGTGTACAGTTAACGAAGAAAATATCACTCTGCCTAAAAAGGGGTTAATCGCAGGTAAACATTATCAGCCTTAAAAAAATGAAATTATTCTTCATAATCTTTTATTCAATAATTCTGTAGCAAATTTGCTTGAATAGTAAGAAACAGTATGTTCTATAAATAATCATCATTTCATACCCTTTAGTATATTAAGATTCAAGTAGTCGTAAATATTGATTTCAGTGGGGTGTTTCGTGTTTTAGTACAAAAACAGCTTCAACTTCTGATCATTATCCACAGTTGACGTCTATAGCATTTTATATAAAAAAAAAAACAATCTAAAAATTATCAAATCTTGCTTAAAATGCGTAAGCAATAACATAGATGTTTTTAAACGTTTAGAAATTCTATTTTTGTAGACGTTATTGAATTTTCAATAAAATTCTTTTCTCGGGGGCTCTGAACCATTGTGTAAAGTATGTGAAATTCGATATTTTTAATCTAAAGTTATATTTGCTGCATGAGTAACGGAGCGTTTTACGAGAATTATAATAAAAAAAACCCTGATATTTCAGATAGTATTAATATCAAACTGTAAAATCAAGAATCTTACAAAATCTAGCAAACATCGTTTAAACTTGTTCGATTTTATCGCCGAATAAAAACTAGTAAATAATCAGTTCAACCATAAAACACTGATTTTAAGAATTGGCTTGTGAGAAGTTTAACCCAGAGAAAATGTCCTTGAAATTTTCGCTTACGATCAAATTTTTCAAAATGTTATTGTTTCGTCCTTAATGATTGAATGGGAAATTGAACGAAAACGATTAAATGCTTTTCTGATATATTTTTGTCTTTCTAATGATGTTATCGGGAGAGGAAAATAGAATAGGATGACATCGGGAAATAATTTGGTGAATTTATGGTTTCACTTTTAAAGTTAAATTGACAAAATCTATACTCATTAACTAAGGACCTCCCGTAAGGTGTGTGAGTAGTGGTGCAGGTTCAAGTGATTTTATCTTTTTTAGATTCCCTACCAAGTTAGACACAAGGTCGTTTTTTTAATGTGGGGTGCCATACAGGAACCAAACCTTCCATCTAGCAGTTTTAAAAACTGCTTAGATTCTGCTGGTATTCCCGTACAATAAAGCCACCATTTAATTCTTTTATGTCAGGGAGCAGATTGCTGTCAGAGGAGAAAACCCCTTAGAACTAAGCTGCTATTCACCTTCTGGGACACACACACACACACACACACACACACACACACACACACACACACACACACACTCACACACACACACACACACACACACATATATATAGTACAAAGGTAACGATTGAAAATAAATAACTGGTTTTTATTAGTTTTTTTTTCAAATAATTTGATTATTTTCTTTTGTTTTGTTGATAACGTTTATGATAATTCGCGGCTGATATATTGTTATTATAATGCTGGAGTTTGTCAGAAACCGACAACGTTAACCTTATTGTAAATCAAATCAGCTACCTACAATGATACCGTTAATCGTTGGGGATTTATCTCGTCATCTGTGTGGAAAAACTCCGTCAATGCCGCCATAGGAAGTGTAGAAATGCTTCTTGTGCCTTGAAATCATTAAATTGAATTGAGACAACCTATCCGAGAATTATGTGTTCTACATTTAATGGTAACCCCTTCACCACGATCGTTTCTTGCAACAGTCCCACGAATGCCAGTGAAGAATCGTTTATGAAAACCTTCGACGGGCTATTTTCCCTTGCTCAACTCATTCCCAAACACAGATTTTTCAACCGAGAAAATTAAATCCACCCCCAAATAAAAAGAAAAATTTTTATGGACCTACAGCTACCCAAATAGCTCTAAAGCACAGCTAGATTATATATTCATGAACAAAGAAGTGGATAAATAGCGCCCAGAAATGTGAAGGAGTCTCTTTCCATCACAGAATCGTCCCATCTAAGGTATCTTCGCAGAAATAGGAAAGAAAGTCAAAACAATACGTTATGATTAGTCATCAATTACCGATAGAGATATAAATAATAAATATATGGTAAATGTAAGAAAAAAATTGATACTCTTCAAGAAACATCTGAAAGACATACTCAGAATGACGAATATGAAATTTTTGTTATCGCTCATATGGAAGCAGCAGCAAAGTGCACACAAACGAAAGCAAGAACCAAATGTAGAGTTCCTATGGAAGTAACAAGTAGTTAGGAAGAAGTGAGATGATATAAAAAAAAAACATCCGTACTAAAAAAAAGCAACTCAACAAATGCTAACGCGCTGAAATTTAAAGCCCAGAGAAAACCTACCCACGCATACCAAAAAGAACAACTAGAATATATTCAAGGCCAAATCGATAGAATTAGAAATTCAGTAGAAGATAGACAATCCCGAATGGTGTAGCTGAAGTAAATGAAGTAAGCAGAAGGAAGAGCACGATGCGGACCAAACTAAAAGTTGCTAGCCAAGAAGAAAGTAAAAAGAAGATTTCAAAATCTGCTCGGAAACCCTCCTGAAATCACTTACAAAACCAATCATAAAAATTCTTAATAGCCTTCAAACTGGCATAATTTATAGAGAAAGAAATGTTGAAAAGATTTTAAAAACCCCAAAAAGTCGCAGGCCTCGACGAAATACTCCTTGAATTTTCGAAAACAAGAAAATATGACGGCATACTTCTCTGATTATGCGACATAGTCTATAAAGAAAACTGAATAGAGAAACGGGCGAAAGGTAGCATCCTTCCCTTTTATAAGAAAGCAAACCCCGAAATCACAAAAATATATAGAAGTATAAGTCTGCTATAGCTGCTAAGGTTTATTATACCCAGCTTCTTAATCGAGAAAATTCTTTGGAAAAATCGAAACGGCTTTCGAAGAAATCGCTCCATAACCTCATAAATTCTAACTTTCCGTCAAATCATTGAAGGAGTACATGCAAAAAATTTCATGGTATTTGATAAAATAAAACGAGAATTCTTCCAAGCTGTGTCCATACTACTATAAGGATGCACAACATAGACATTAACAAAATCACAGAAAAAAAAGCTGTTCGGGAACTACACAAGAATGCTGCGTGTTGTCTTGAACAAACCCTGGAAGCAACACCCCATAAAACAGCAGCTGTTCGCCCACCTGCCATCCATCTCGCAAACCATTAAAAAAAGACGAATAAATTATGTTGGGTACTGCTGGGGAAGCAAGGACGAACCCATAAGTGACGTTCTTTTATGGACTTCTACATATGGACACACCAGAGTTGGTTAACCAGCAAAAACTTAATGTAAATAAGGAGACAGGATGCAACCTAGAAGACTTGACGGAAGCGATGGAAGAGAGAGAGAGAGAGAGAGACAGACAGACAGACAGACAGACAGAGACAGACTGAGACAAAGTTGGGGATATATATATACATATATTTCAAATGTTTTAATGCAAATTGTAAATTGTCAAACATAAAACAAAATGTTTATCGCTTTTCCTTGATAGTGATCAATATCAAATAGCCATTCACACGTTGTGAAACCTTAAAATCCCGATTTAAAACTCTCAAAACAAACGAATTAAAAAGGACTTTATGTACAACACACACACACACTTTCTCCGTATAACTCAGTTTCATAAGATTTTTTCAATCATCAGTCGGAAAATGGGATTTTTTTCAAAAGTTTAATTCACTTTCTACGTATATTTTGCAAACGAAAAAAAAAAAAAAGAAAAAAAGGATTGCTAAAGACCTAAAATACTATTTATTCATGTATTAAAATATTTATGTATAAATAATTATATTTTGCAGGCGATGACCATAACCATGACAGCCTCAAATTTGGTTGGTGGAGGAGTGACAGGGTCGGTGCTTGCTAGATACAAATAGAAAAGGAATACAAATTTGAGAATATTCACATTACATGTTTGTTGAATGAGAAGATCTTATAAAACTGACTGTAACGAAGGAGAAATTCTCTTTTATCCTTTTTAGTGACGACTTTAAATTAGTATTCTTCAGTTTTACAACGTAATTTCCTTCTCTCTCTCTCCTTCCTTCTCTCTCTCTCCGTCCTTCCTTCTCTCTCTCTCCTTCCTTCTCTCTCCTCTCTCCATATATATATATATATATATATGAAACGCGTAAAATTCTCTGGGACTTAGAGATACAAACTGATCAGCCAATCCACAAACGGATCGCCTCATCCAGTCAGCAAGATCAGGCCTAAATTTAATTTACAAGAAAGAAAAAAAAATGTCATCTCGTGGGTTTTTGTTGTGCCAGCACACCACAGAATGAAAGTGAAAGAAGGCGAAAAGCCGGACAAATACTTGAAGTTTATCAGGGAGCACAAAAGTAGTGGGATAAGAAAGCGGTGTTGTACCAGTAGTAGTCGGGGCACTTGGAACAGTCCCAAGAACCTGGAAAAGAGATTCGATGAACGGAAGATTAGAGGAAGAATCGATACCATCCAGACCTCGGCACTACTAAAATCAACCAGGATACTTAGAAGAGTCCTGAAAATCCGAGGAGACTTGCTGTCACTCAGACTCCAGTGAAAAACTACCAGTTCGAGATGACAGGAAAAAATTACTACTACAACAAGTAATAATAACAATAATAATTCTTGTGTCATGAATGTTTTTACGAGCATTAAATTACGTGTGTATGCATATGTGTATGTGAGTGTGAATATCAATGTTTTCAGTAACATAAAAGGAATTGGTAATTAATTAAAGGCAATTTGTCAAAAAAGAGAGAACTAATTTTTGTATTTTTGCATAATCTTTGAAAATTTCTTACTACGCCAATGAAAAAAAAAAAACACGAAAATATCTTAAATTGAACATCACGTATTTTAAATTGAAAATCAAACTGGGGGAAAAAAGGAAAAAATAAACTTAGAATTCTGCTTACGTGTCCCTCCATTGGGTGAATGATAACCGGAGGTTTAAATCCTCTTTTTGTTGTTTGCCATTTTGTCGTGCCTGGCAGAATTTTATTGTGATGAGCACGTTTAAATGACATTTTCAAGTCGGGCTTTTTACGTCGTCACCTCCGACAAATCCGAACTTTCTGAGGTGACGAAACGAAAAAAATCAGAATTTTCAAGAAGATATTCAAAAGTTGTAAAGATCGAAACAACTAATCCGAACGTTCACTTCAGTCGAAAATCTAGCAATAAAATGGTCACAGCAACAAATGCCGACCATTAGATCAAAATAAACTCTAACAAAATTAGTAGCAGGAACCGTAATTATAGATTTTTCCGACCTTCCCAACTTCGTATCAACCTCACCATTCATTCTATATGTGACTCTACACGAAATTATTCTATGAATATAGCCTTATTCTGGTTTCCAGCCCGACCCCTGCTCCTCGTCCACTTATCTTCGAGTCCTCTTCTATACAACCGCAAACCTGCTGAAATTCAATCGATCATGTCCGACTCTTCAAACCAACACTTTTTTCCCTCCCCCTAATCAATTTCACCCAACCTCAGCTAGCAAACGTCCAACCATAAATTCATATCTCTTTCTTTCAAATCAATTTTTGCATATTCTTTCTTCTCGCTACCTCCTGTTATTTGATTCCGCTCCTCTTACAACCGCTTAAATAACTCTCCTCCTCTTCCTCCATTGGCTCATGGGGAAAGCGTTGCTAAAAACGGCCAATGAAAGCTACTCATGAAATGTCGGATTAAACTATATTTAGAAACATTTATTTCTGCAAATATTGTTGACAACAATATGTCAAATGCCAACAGGTTAATAGGTGTCATAAACAAAATTCTTTGAGATCAAGATGGCAGCGAATTTCTTCTTTTCATCTCAAACATAATTCATGCAGTAAACTCAATTTTGTTACACAAAAATCACAAATGCAAAATGTTTTATGAATATACAAAATGTTTTATGAAAATACAAAAGTCGTAAATGTTTTATGAAAATACAAAAGCAAAATTGAAATGGTGAATCTCGGGATAAAAAGGTGAAATTTGAAAACTAACCAAATTGAAAGACTTTTTTTCTTCAAAATAGAAAACAATTAAAATTAAGGTTTTATGTGAGTGTGCATTTGAGTGTGATAGTATGTGTGTGTGTGGGTGGGATTTTGTGCACGTGCTTTTAAGAGATAAATAAAATTTTACGTTATTTTTCAGCGTTTTTATTTTTGGATCGTTGAGATATTTTATCAAAAGGAACAATTTAGAAAATCGCATAACTTTGTACTCAAAGCTACGTTAATAAAATCTTACAGAGATTTTTTCCTTGTTTACATAATCTATTATTTCTTTTAGTTTTATTGCAATATTTAAGGTTTAATGAAAGATCGAATCGAATTAAGGGTATTATCAATAATAGATGATTTCGAAAGTTATATTAACACCGGAAGTGACTCGTCATTTTGTGAGTGTCTCCTTACTGATCAATTTCTTTATAAGTAGAGAATATGCATTCTTATGGAACAGGGATTTATGTTCGGTTTTGTAAATAAACTTTTGTCACAAACCAAATTGTAATCAAAATGTTTTTACTAACCTCATTTGCAAAACAGAATTCGTCTTGTGTTGATGTTTGGAATTGGTCTGTCGACTGCGTGGTGTTGTCGTCTTTAGTTGTGTATGTATGGTCTTTGCCCGATTTGTGTCTCTCTCTCATCCCAGTGGTGACCACTTGCAGTTTGTCCCGATTTGGGCCTCGGACCAGAGTATCCGTTCGAGACGATGTGTGACTCTCGTCATTATAACAGGAAGTTTTTCTTTCCATTGCATTTTTATGTCCTGATTTTAAAAAATTGAATAAACTTGTAAATAAACGACACTAAATACATTTTGTTTTTCGCTAAACAGTCCAAGCAAATGTTTGACTAAAACTGAAAAATAAATCGAACAAATACTTGTAAAAAATTATAGGTTTACAGTGAAAGTGTGAGGTCATTATTATAGAGAAATTTAATAAAAGAATAAATATAGCGTCTATTTATTCTACCAAGTCGTTCACTATAAGAAATAAAGTAAATGAATGTAGTGGATAGAAAAATGAAAATAAAATAAGTAAAAATAGATTTTTAAAACTATAGAAACTTTCTGAAGCCCTTGACATGAAGTAGGGGCGACGCATGCGCGATAAAGAAAAGGGAACAGTCCCTGCAAAAGAAAGAAAAAAACTCATTCTTAATTCAGCTGAAATAAATAATAATATGACATAAATAATAATAATAAATTCCGTCGTACCCAAAGAATCCCTGTATCCAACAACCTTAACAGAAAAAAAAAAACAAAAACAAGCAGAAACAACACAAACGCCAAAAAAGGCCAAGAAGGTAAAAGAATTTGAATAAAAAAAACCTCCTAAAAATAGGACAGTTAAAAGTCAATTCAGTTTTCATGCAAAAAAAAAAAAAAAAAAAAAGGCTGGATACAGTTGGAAAAGATACAAAAAAAGAAAGAAATTCAAAGGAACCAAAAACCAAAAAGACAAAAAAACAACAAAAAAACAAAAACAAACAAACAAACAAACAAACAAACAAACAAAAAAAACCAAAAAAACAAAACAAAACAAAACAAAACAAAAAAAAAAAAAACAAGACAAAAACAATCAGCTAATTCAAGAGTAACTGTTCAAATATGAAGCATAGCAACATATTTACCAGATTATATGCCTGTGAGTTTGTTTCATTTTCTTTTGACAAAAACAAAAACACTGCAAACAACTCTCTCTCTCACACACACATACATGCACACACACAGCGTATAGTAAAAGTAAAGCTGGCGACCGTAATTGAGGACGACCAGAAGGCTCCCTTTTCAATGGCTACTACACCGAGGTTTGCTTTTAGCAATGGGGATAAACAAAGATTTTTGTCTTTGCTGGTGATTTCTTTGGAAAAGTCCATTTTTTATTAGGAAAGCTTCAGTCGTGCTTGCTTGACATTCCGGTTGAAAGTAAAAAGAGTCTAAACTTTGGCGCCCTTCTGCTTTAATAATTTAGGATTCAAGATATTGTCCGGTATTACTGCTTCTGATACTTTTTCTGCTTTCGTAGGTGTGCATTGATACACTACTGAGCTTGTGTAGATAGATGTATATATTATTGTGTGTGTAGATATATGTGTATGTTATTGTGTGTATTAATTCACTACTCTACAACCTTTCAAGGGAGATAATTGTAAAACAATATCAAGAAAGAAGCTGAGTTTATACTAAATGTTTACATAAAATAAGTAAAGAGGATAATTTTAGGCATTTTATATGATAGTTATTCTTTGATGTTTTTGTTTGTAAATTTGTTTTAATCTTTAAAGAATTGCCATTTATATAGTCCAAATATACAGGTTTTAAACGGTCAATGAAAATGTATACCTGTTGTTGATGATTATAGTGAAATACTTATCAGGACATTTTACAACCTCGTAAGGATCTTTACAAGCTCAAAGCTTCAATCTTTTTTAGTAAATCTGCTATATAAATGGGGTGATTGATCTATCTTGGAGACAATGATACTACTTTTGATATCTTTGATTTCAACCTCAGCAAAAGAAGCTGGATTTAAGAGAAAGAATCATCTGAATTAATTATCAACCCTCCTGGTAGCCATAGAGCTGCACCATACATGATCTCAGTAGAAGAACATTTTAAATCGGGTTTAATAGCCGTTCTCAATCCCAGCAGGATTAAGGGAACATTCTGGAGCCAAGGTATATAGTTTAGTAATGTTTTCAGAGAATGTTAAGGAACGATGGAAGCGTTCAATCATGCCATTAGCTTTAGGGTGATAAACTGTTGTCCAGATTCTATTCATAACTAGTATATTAGTCACGGATTCGAAGAGGGGCGACACAATTTTTTTAAACTCCGGTCAGAGAGGGTTGTGGTTGGAATTCCAAATGTGCTGATCCAGCTTGTGATAAAGGTTTACACAATTGGTTTCGAGCATATGTCCGAGGAATTATTTTGGCCCTGTGAGTGAATATGTTAATGCAAATTAGCTCGTATTAAAATTTTTCTCAAGAACGAAGTGAACTTGTAATACTGATGGGAATATAGTCAAATCGAGTGTTGGGGACATGAAAAAACGTAGGAGCTGACTTTGTATGCCTCAGTTATTTGGCTTTTTGGCATCGCAAATAATGACGTGTCTCTTGTATCCTTATTGATATCAGGCCAGTTGTTGTTTTTGCTGAAAAGCCGGCAGCTAGCTTTAAAACAAGGGTAGGATATTAAATGTTAAATATCCTTCTATGAATGGTTTTCGCGAGGAAATGCTGTAAGTTTCCAATAGGTAATATAGCTTAAATTCAATTGCTGCAATATTTATGGAAGGGATACCTGTCAGAATGTTGTAGATGCATTTTATATGTTGAATATCAGTTATTGATTGGCAGATGAAATTAAGATGTCTGAGTTCACATGTACTTATCAGATTGTGCTTGAATTGCGCCAATCAAACATTTAAGATCAGTGAGTAGATGAACGGATTTTCCTTCTTAAAAGTGATGAAAGCGTCGGATAGTAAATAGACAACTCCTCACGCCCGAAAATATCAAGTAGAGCTTTCCGACGATTATTTGAGAAAAAAAAGATGGGTAAATGTCTATCCTATGAATGCTGTTGAAATGTTACATCAATGGCATTTACCGCCAAGAACAGTTCTGATTGGAAGATGAAGTTATCGACATTGGACAATTTTTTTCTTTGCTAAATTGAATACTCACAAGTCTGTTTCAGACGGATGAATCACGCAATTCTTTTTTCTTTTAAGACATCAACGAATAAATTATTTCTGCCAAGTTGAGAATAAATTTTCCTTAAAATTAACCAAACCGAGAAATTGGCGCAGATCTTTTAAAGTTTAGAGAAGCAGAAATTATCGAATAGATTCGTTTCTTTCTAATAAAAATCCGATGCCATTTGCATCAATCCGATGACCTAAAAACTTCCCGTCAAATAAACCAAACTTCCATTTTATGGGATTTACAATTCCGTATTTTCAAAATCTTAGTTAAGTAGTTAAAATGTCGTTCATAATCTTCTAATAAAATTGTGGCAATTAAAAAGCCGTCGATGTAGCATCAAACTGATTTCAGTTCTTGGAGAATTTGTTTCATAAACCATTGGAATGTGCAACGTTTTGAAGTGCAAGAAGAAAACGTAAAAATTCCACGTCAAAAGTTCTCGTAATGGCTGTTTTTTGAAATTTCATTTTTATATCTTCTTCCTCTACCAGCATCTGATGATAGACACTGATAAGATCAATTTCGAAAAAACGACTGGGCCGCATTATTCAAAAGGGTCGGTGAAATCAGGAATGTTAAAAATTTAGTAACAATTTAATAACAATTTAGTAATATCATATGTAGTGGTGAAGACCAACTGCAAAATTGGAAGGGCGAATTATTCAAAGATTTATTAGATGTTAGAATTCCTGTTTTGCCATCTGTAGTTTAGCAGAGGCAAATCGGCAATAAATTCTTGGAAAGTCCGACAGCTGCTGCAACTTATTGTGCGAAGAAGTCTTTCGCTGTTTTGAGATGACCAACAAACTTTATTCGATTTAGTGTGTCGATTAGTTGGGCCTTTTTAAATCTATTGACAAATCATATGGTTGTAGGAAGTCGTCACCTCATATTGGCTTGGTTATATCAGCTTCCATTCGGCTAATGAGTAGAGTGTTTGCCAATGGTCCGGGAGACTGTGGTTCAATCCCATGTCGAGTCATACCAAAGATTCAAAAAATGGTACTTAATTCCGCTTTGCTTAGCACTCAACACTATTAGGTAAGGATCAAGGGTAAAGTGGAGCAATCCAGGGAATGGAGTAGCGCCCTCCCCTACACCTCCGTGTGGTAGCTATTGAAAACGAAGCCTTTGGGTTACCCTCGACTAAGGTTGCCAACTTTACTTTATATCAGCTATTATGAAGGTCTAATAAAAGTCTCGCTTTAAACCCAAGTTCATTGTTAGATGTATAGATGATTGAGTAGTTTACTGCAAACTCTGCAAACGTTTTTTCAAGTTTCTTGAGTTTATCCGCAGCCCAAGCTGGCATTAGGGATGTCTGCGCTCCACTGACCAAAAGACAGACTGCTGGCTTATTGTTTTCACTGAAACTAGTATTTACATAAAGTAATTCGCTTGGGAGACCGCGCGCCAATTCGTTTATCATACAAGCAGATATATTAATCAACCCCTCTGCATGAGCAGGATACGACACAAGGTCGGTTACAAGCGAAAATTAACAGGTTTGAATCCAGAGTTTTCCTTCTCCTAGACTGGTTGCCATACCAAGTTTAAAGAGCTTAGTCTGCCCAACAGTTTATCCATAGCTGAAGGGAGAATAATTGGGTTCATAACTTTCCGAAGGGTATTAACGCTATGTGAAATACAGTCTCGTCCAGATTTGAACTAGGCTCTCCGTATCCATTTCTTATGACAGTAACCATTATATCACGAACGTCTCCACTGTGATACCAGCATATACGTAAAACACTCATTGATTTTAAGTAGTCATAACATCAAAACTTACTGGAATGAATTTATAAATATGGGGACCTCACATACATTAACTCAAAATATTTTTGCTCACCAGCAGAATCTTTGTAACCCTTTCACCGCTAGAAGGTCATGAAATCCAATATGGAGCTCACCCTCACAGCAACGTGTTTTCATGCCTACACTGTATCACCATGCGTGTCGGATTTTTTTCCAAAACTTGTTTTCGGAAGGGCTACGATGATGGCGTCTTTTCATTTGTTTCATCTGTGCTGTCTATTCCGCCACTTATTTTTCAAGTTTATTTTCAGCGCGTAGTCGGGCTATTTCATAGTTATTTAAACACCGTGTCCTCTAGACGATATAGTCTGGTGGGAAGGCATCCATTAACTTATCCATCATATCGACCAATGTTCTCTGGGGTTCGTCGTCTCCAATTGAAATTTTAAATATTTGCCACTGTTGTGTTAGCCTCTTGTGGAATATGTGCCACAGAACGTTATCATCAAGTTAGTCATTTGGAAAAGTCTGGATGCACCGGAGAAGCTGGGAAAAATTTCTATTCTCTAACGTTTCCGTTTTAACGAGTTGTTGAAACCTCTTCTCGTGGAGTAAAGTTCCGTGTATTAACTTCCCTTTAAGTCTGTCATTCGGGTTTTCTTGGTGTAGAATTTCAGGATGTCTCACACGCAAAAAAACCGTCCCATATTGAGGCAACATACAATCATTTATTATAAAATCCAATACGAATAGTTGATTGATTGATTTTAATGGTATGTCAACTCGTCTGAGATTATTATCCTTGTCTACAGAAGTCTGTTTTTTTTAAGAATAAATCACCAATTTTCTTTTCCAAAGATCAAAACTGAAATCATTACGTATAGAGAAGTGTCCCAATTTTGATCAGAGTAAGGACCAAAGAATTTCATAACGCCCCAAATTGTATGATTGATTGATTGATTGATTTTAACGGCACATCAATCTGTTTGAGGCTATTTTATGCATAGAGGTTTAGGAATTATATACTTTGTACGTTTACATTTACATTTTTGTATAGTTTCTTTGGTTTTTTGGCACACGGTTTCCATTTTTTTTACTCATTTTACACATGGTTCCATTTTTGCCGTCATTTTGCTCACAGTTATATGATATCAAGTATTTCTGCTACAAATAATTTGCAAACAAATCTATTTGACCCGTAATAGGTCATTAACAGGTACTATTACTCCAGATCAGAGTGGACCTTGGAGAAATGGCCATGAAGGGGCACTCCACACTCACTTAATCTCCAAAACTGGAGCCTCAGCATCAGATACATTTAGCGTCCTACCCAGAACACTCACATTTTTGTGTTTTTTTAATCTCTCTGCAGAGGATACAGTCAGCATATTTTAGCCCCACCAACAAGTCAATTTATGTATGTCAACGATGGTAACTTTAGAAAGTTTTAAATGCCATGATGGGAAAATTATGTATGAAAGTTGTCAAAATTGCAGAGAAGAAATTATATTTCAAAAGATATCAGAAAAAAATATATTTTCTTCGAAGATGACCGAGCAAAGAATTGTTGCTACTGGTAGGCTTACGGGAACAAGTCCTTTGTCACAGCGAGTGACAGAAAGTGGTCCTGAATCTCACAAGTTTGGTATTGAGGATAATTTTACTGATGGAAATATTTTTTCTTTATCAAATATAAAGGAAAATCAAGAAAATGAATGAAATAAAACTTACTCGACACAAGATAGAAATGAATAGTTTATTTGGGGTAAAAAAGCTACACCAATGAAAATTCATCTGTTCTTCTCAACACCCATCATTTGAATGGCGGTTTAAACGATTAACTACCATAACAATTTATTAAGTTTCGAGCTAGACTGGCGCAAAACAACCATATATCAAATTATATTCCTTTATCCCAGTTGGGCAGTTAGAATCTGTGTTGAGGTAAATAATTCTGTGACAAAATATTAAAACCTTTTCCTTTCGAACAAATTTCATAAAAGTCCGTGTCGTTTAAAGAATTAAGCAAAACTTATCAGTTAAAGGTTTTTTTCAGACATCTCAAATTGACACAACTCTGTCATTCCTCAACAATCCAATAATTCCTCATACCTCTTTGTTTCAACTGATGTCTTTCAAGTAAATTGGAATATTTTCATTGACGTCTGAAATTTTGTCTAATTCTTAGGATATAGTTTAGTAGTTTCATCACAGTAACAAATAGAATTGGCGATAGTAAGCATCCCTGGAAGATGTCACTTTTTTTAAACTTCTGCTACTTCTTTTTCATCCAGCAATTAGTTCTATTTCATATACCTTTTTGTAATCTATAGTCACATTTTTCTTTTACGTTTTTGCTTCTTTTAGAATGTGTTCACCTATGTACAACAATTAATATGTGCCTTAAGTTACTTTGCAGTATTATTTTGGTTCTTTGAGGGAACAATCTACTGGTTTCGAGTGAGTAGTAGTTTTTTTTCTTATTTGTACTATTATTATTATTATTATTATTTACTCCTTTAGAGTTTTTCACATCAGCGCTTGCTTATGGTCTTCCACTGGAGTCTGAGGGACAACAAGTCTCCTCAAGTCTCCAGGACTTTTCTCAGTATTCTGGCCGTTCTCAATAATGCTGTCGTTTGGATGGTCTCCACTCGTCCGCCAACTTCCAAGTCCTTCAGTCCCTTTAATAATCCTTTAGTTACTGTACCAAAAGCACCAATTACAATTGGTATAATTGTCACCTGCATGTTCCACAGTTTTTTTCAAGTCTCTAGCAAGGTCGAGGTACTTATCTTTCTTTTCACATTCTTTCAGTTTTATTCTGTGGTCAGTCGGGACGGCAAAGTCGTGTTTTTCTATGTAGTCTTCGAGTTGTCGTATCGATGCGTCAACGTTGTCTTCAATGCTGGCAAGTCCTCTTCCTCCCTCTTTTCTTGATACATATAGTCTGTCAACATCATCTCTGGGATATAATGCCTTATGAATTGTCATTAGTTTTCTAGTTCTTTGGTCCATTTGTTTAAGTTCATCTATGGTCTAATTGAGGAAGGGTCTCGAATATCTTACGAGGAGCACAGCCCAAGTATTTATTCCTTTGATGAGGTTTCTGCTGGAGATTTTTGTCTCGAGTAGTTTTCTAGTTCTCCTGAGATATTCTTTTCGGATCTTGTCTTTCACTTCCTCTTGTTTCGTTTTCTGCGAGTGTTCTAATCTTGTCTTGATTTGGTAGTTCCATTCCGTCAGTTGGATGTCGTTTGCCACTTTTCATTACAAGCATGGCACATTTTTCTATGCCAAATTCCATTCCTATGTCCTGACTGTATATTCTAACAGTGTGTATTAGAATTTCCAGTTCTTTTTCATTTTTTGCAAATAGTTTGATGTGATCCATGTGCATTAAATGATTGATTTTTCCTGGGATCTACTAAGTTTGTATCCGGCTGTGCATTTTCTGAGTATGTAGTTAAGTGGCATCATGGGAATTAGTAAGGGTGATTGAGCATCTCCTTGGAAAATACCTCTTTGGATCTTTGCTTCAGCTAAGCTTCTTCCTCCTGCTGTCAATTCCACTCTCCAGGTTTTCATGGTTTTATCGATAAAGTTTGACTTCGTGTGATATTTTGTACATTTTCAGGCTGTTTATTATCCAGATGATTATTATTATTATTATTATTATTATTATTATTATTAATTTTGACTTATCCAGATCATAGAATAACAACAGAGTTACCAGTGAAAGGCATTGCTGTATCAGTCACTTTTGACCAAAAGCCTTTCTATCAAATCTTCTGAAGTAGAATGGTGGTGGACTGCTAAACCCTGAAATTTTCAAATAGACTGGTGCTGTGGTAAACCATTTTGAAAGAGATGCATAGTTGGCCTATTTTTGATCTTCTGTGTCTTGGGTGACAACTCCCAGGTCCAAATCAGACATGAAAAAGACTGCTTCTAGGGAATGTATTATTACAGGCGGAATTCTACATTCTACTGACTTACAACTCTCATCAAATGGGAAAAGCATAATCCTTTCACATGTTACTTATCATTCCCTCAATTCAGGTTCAATTTAGGCGGCTAAAAACTCAGGGCTATCTTATGACATCCTTTAGTGCAGTGTGCTGAGGGAAACGACGCATGTTATGTGACGGGATATTGTCTGAACTCAGTGACTGTGGCCCCTCATTTAGATCTATGAGATTCATTTTGGCAAAGACCCAGATAAACAGCATATCCACTTCACATGCACTTGTTATTATCTAGAAGAGCATCAGCACACGGAGATAATAATAATAATAATAATAATATATATATATATATATATATGTATGTATGTATGAATAAAATATATATACATAAAAAAGATAAAATAGGAAATGGACTTTACTTCGCTATTAAAGCAGATAATGTGATATAACACTCAGATACTAATGTTACAAATGACATGAACATATCTAAGCAAGGTCAGTGTAATATTCTTAAGATAATATGGGCTATTTAGAGGAGCAAATTTGAAATGTTGAGTTCAAAAATTCAAAAAGCTTCATATATATATATATATATATATATATATATATATATATATATATATATATATATATATATATATATATCATGTAATGCAATTAGAAGAAAACTCAAACCTGGTTAAATTGTCATTATACATTTATTTCGACGAAGAATATCCTTATACTCTTCGTCTTATCAGATGACTGCACACGTTTAATTGGAAGGTGAAAAACAGCAAATATGGATTAAAGTCTAAATATGTGTAAAAAAAAGTAGAAAAAACTATGTAGATTTAAATTCTCTAGCGAAAGTAAAGGGTGTTAAAACAATAAAGTATTAGAAAAATTATGAAACAAGAAAAAGGGTGTTCCTGTAAATTAACCCATCCTAATTTGAATATATGCTAGATTTTTCGTAGCAGGTGGAATATTATAAATAATGTAAGCTTGTAAACTAAACAATTATCTTCATTTATTTTTCTGTTTACTTCTTTTATATATGTTAATTCTCTCAGCTAATGGGGTCATAGTCTTCCTCCTAAAAAAAAAGAAAAAAAATTTTGGCGGCCACCAGGTGCCTTTAATCAACCCCAAAAATTGTCAAAGGGGAATTAACGACTACAGAAATTAAAAACCTAATTTTGTATTAATATCTAAAGTTCCTAGAATTTCCTTCTCTACATAAATCCCCCCATTATATAGTATGAGTAACTACTGAAATAAATGCTATTATTTCCAATAAAAATCATCCAACATCAATATTTTTACTATTGTCTTGAGTATGAGCCTCAGTGGCCCCCAATCAGGATAATTAAAATTCACTTTTATGTCTACATTTAAATCCATATTCATTACGTGCATTCAACAGTAGTCTTCGATCGTAAAAATTAATTATACTGATTTTTTCATCGATGCACAAGTTACATCTACCATTGAAGCTATTTGCGGTTGAAGACTGCCTATTTTCCACTTTATTGGGGGGGGGGGTTATCCCCTAATCCTTAAGGTTCCAAAATATTTAGATAGAGTGGCTTGGTTTCTAAGTCACGGATTGGAGAAAGAATGTCTGTGGTTATACTGTCCTTGTTTCCAATTCCTACCAGAGATACCTATATAAGCCCACTACACATCATTATTATGTTCTATGGGGGAAATGCACGCTTGGTATTTGACGCTCTTCGAGTTGCATTGTCCGCCCAAGGGGCATTCCTCTTTTCTTCTACAGTTACAGGACACCTCATTTGTATCAGTATAATTAATTTTTAAGATTTTAGATCGTTAATTCCCCTTTGACAATTTTTGGGGTTAATTAAAGGCACCTGGTGGCTGCCAAAAGTTTTTTTTAGGAGGAAGACTATGACCCCATTAGCTGAGAGAATTAACATATATAAAAGAAGTAAACAGAAAAATTTATGAAGATAATTGTTTAGTTTACAAGCTTACGTTATTTATAATATTCCACCTGCTACAAAAAATCTAGCATATATTCAAGTTAGTTAATTTTCTGGTTTCCTAATTTAACACCATTTACTTTCGCCCGAGAATTTAAATTTGTGTAGTTTTTTCCATACACATATATGGACTGTAATCTATATTTGCTGTTTTTCAACCTAAAATTAAACGTGTTGAGTCATCTGATAAGACGAAGAGTATAATGATATTTTTCACCGAAATAAATGTAAAATGACAATTTAACCAGGTTTGAGTTTTCTTCTAATTGCATGGTATACGCTTTGTAAGTGAGTTTTGCTAATAAAACTGGATAGAGAATATATAACAATAGCCATATATCGAGCACTCCCATAGATTTATATGAAATTCTTCATATATTCTATACGCGAATAATCCTCACCCATTGTCTTCGGACGCTGACTGGGTATTACAGATATATATATATATATATATATATATATATAATGGGATATTCCCGCGCATTAATTGAAAACCAGATAATCAAAACTATTTACATCCTTAGGCAATACACCCTAAAACAAAGACCGAAAGGGAAGATGTATCGTATCCACCTCGTAACAACATTCAATAACTCTCTTCCACTATAAGTTCAAATAATCATGAACCGTTGAGACATTTTAAAAGTAAACGCCAACTTAAAAGATATCGTTCAACAACCAGGCATATTAATCTATCGTTGACCAAATAATCTCAGGAAAATGATAGATAGCAACTAAATAATAAAGTAATCCATAGGAAGTCCACAATAAAATCCATTAAATTTGGTCACCCATGTAATATCAAGAACAATCTATTTGACAAACACCTCAAATCAACGAACTCATTCACTAGTTTAATTACATGAAGACTTTTTAGATTTACCATGAATCAAATTGCAGAAGAAAAAATGTAGACGCTGCCAAAAAAACAACTCGTTGAAAAATTAGAATGTTTATTTTATTTGAGTTGGTTGGTTGGTTGTTTTGTTTTACGGCGTATCAACCCTTTCTGGAATCATTTAACACAGAATTATGTCATTTTGATAAAAGTCTAAACACTTCAGTTTAGTATAAGTACAGATTTTTGTTTACACACAGTTAAATGTCAAAAATGCTCTATTTCAAGCAACTCAGTTTATCATTTGTACACAGTTTATTTCTATTTGATCCATAGATAGGACCCTATCAGGTGCAACCATTCCGGGCCAAAGTAGACCAAAGAGGGATGGCAATAAAGGGGTACTCCGATTTCCCCAAAGCTCCAGCATTACTGGAACCTCACCATCAAATTGTTTAGTGTCATATCCAGAACACTTGTTGGGGGGTCTTACTCCTCTGCAGAGAAGCGGTCGATGTATTCTACAGCCCCAGCCGACTGGGCAACATTTTATTTTAGATTAAACAACTACAGACATAGAATTAAACGTATGGATCACAACAATCTAATATTAGAAGAACTATATTTCCACTTCCAAATAGTAATGACTTTAACAGAGATGCGAAATTCACCATCATAGAAATAACTAAAAAAGATATAAACATAAAATCAAAATTGAAAAAAAAAGAAGACAAATGGATTAAGAATATGGAAACATATGTGCCATTTAGATTTAATATGAAATTTTTATCAGCTGGTTTTGTAATAAAGATTTGACAATCACAAAAGTATATATAAACAAATAAATAATAAGTCACGGCTAATTTGAAAGGCGCCCCCCCATGAAACTTAACTTGTAATAAAACAAAAATCCAGATAAAAAGACAAACAGACGGTTAAGTCACGTTTATTTTAAATACACTCAAACTTAATAAAAGTCCATTAGTTAGGTGCCTCTACAACGGAGCGACAGATATGCCAACCGTACATTTTATATCACTTTTCTTATAGCATAGCAACTCCTTATGAAAAATTTTAAAAATCTCCAAAGACTTCCTCAAAAACATTATTACCAGTCTGCTGGGGCAGTAGAATACACCGACTGCATCTATGCAGAGGGGTACGACCCCACTAACGGGTGTCCTGATATGACATTAAACCATCTGATGGTGAGGCTCCAGCCTTGGAGATTTGGGGGATGTGAAGTACCTCTTCATTGCCATGACTCCCAGGTCCACGCTGGCTCGGAGTGGTAACACTTGATAGGGTCCTATCTATGGATCAAATAGAACAAACTGTGTGCAAACAAATGACTCATGTTAAATTGTGACTGTTATATAGCAATACTTGAAACCATTTAACCGTGTGCAAAAAAGGCCTCAGACTTATTTAAGAATGTTATTTTCAAAATCAGTTCATAAATCAGTTTATATATATATATATATATATATATATATATATATATATATATATATATAAAGAGGATTAGGCATTAAATAACCTACAATGGTTGATATGCCATAAAAGCCAACCAAACCAATCAAAAACTTTTCCTTCTGATGATGTCGTAAAGCCAAAACTAGTTGAGAACAAATAAAAAATAAACATTATAAAAGGAATATTCCAATTTGTCTTATCATTTTTGTTCATCTTTATATATATATATATATATATATATGTGTGTGTGTGTGTGTGTGTGTGTGTGTGTGTAATGATTTTATATTGAGACTGGCTAGAGTAAATCAGCGGAATTCTTGATGTGTGAATTGCTAATCATACCTAAAAGAGGGAATATCTTTTTGGCTGAAGATTTTGTGATGTTGTAGCGTAAATTTCATATACATACACAAACATCGCACTCACATTTTTAAACCAATCAACAAACATTAGAACATTCTAGAAAAAAAGGATCCAAACAACATACACAAAATTCGCGCCCATAGATTTTTAAACCAATCAACAAACATTAGAACATTCTAGAAAAAAAGGATCCAAACTACAATATACAAAATTCGCACCCATAGATTTTTTAACCAATCAAGTACTTTCCCCCCAAAAAAACATTCATACCCGTTTTGATCCTCTTAAGAGTTATAAAAAGAAAGCGATTGACGAATTCAACAGAGATCTAGCCGCTAACAACAAGGAACCTATGTTACGCTACTGGACTGCTCCCTCACCCACCAAAACATGAGAGACGCCACGCTGTCTAGCAAAGACATTGCCATTTCCACTTACACCAAAGGCGAAATCGGCAACAACAACGACAACAACAACATTGTGAGTTCTTTGGTACATATTCCCACTGAATAATAAACCTTTATTTTATAGTTATTCAGATTTTGTTTTTGTTTTGTTCGGGAAATTACTTGCGAGGAACACGTACTGCCTCCAAACTTTATTTTATACTTGTGACACATCTCGCAGATATAACCCGACAATGTCATGGCGACCAGCTTCAATCCCAGCAATAAATAGTCGTGAAAGAATTCCAAGTTTTGGAGTTTTTGGACGTCCATAAATTTTAGGAATTGTTGGGTGATAATCAATTATTGAAGACCAGAATTTATCTTTTTTCTTGTGAGTAATCTTTTATGAGACTTATTGAAAACGTCTATATTTCTAGTTTGTACAGAAATGTGTTCATATGTGTTTTAATCGTCTAATAATTCAATTATTTTGTTGTTGTAATGTGTAGAGTCCATAATGAGAACACCTCCACCTTTATCAGAAGGTGTAGTGGTAATATTTTTATTTCTAGACAAACCTCTCAATGCAATCATGTGTCTTCTAGATAAAACAATGTCATCTGTGTTAATATTAGTGGTCGCAGCGTTTTGTCCTTGTATGAATCCTTCATTGAAATGAGAATCATTGTGTCTATAGTTTATGTTTATCAAATTTAGTATGTCGTGGTTATTGACTCCTGTGGTGAATTTTAGACCAAATTGAAGGGCGTCTGTTTCAATTTTGCTGAGTTGAGAGCTTGAAATATTCTAAATAAGAACATGAAGTTTGTTTGGAAAGTAACGGAATAGGATGTACTGTGTGAGCTGTGACAGAAAGAGGGATATGAGCATTGTGTCAGCATCTAACATGATATCGTGAAAGTATATAACTCTAATCTTAGCTTTCTACCGCCATTGCATATTTGGACATGTTTTTGGTTTGTTTGAGGAAAATTCCGTCACAAGCACTTGAAATCTTTCAACAAGTGTATGGAGATAATACCATGTTGTGCACACGTGTTTTTGAGAGGCACAAAAAAAGCCAGACAAAGTCAAAAGTCAAAGTTATCTTAATCACGTTCTTCCACAGTGAATTCTAATCTCAGAACCAGACAATTAATCAATAAGTCTACAAGGAGATCTTGCGGTGCATACTTCGCTCAGAGCACTAGAAGAGACTAGAGTTGTGGCCAGACAAATCGTGTGACAGCTTTACCGCAACAATGTGCCTGCTCTGAGCATCGAACAGTTCTTGACCGTCCTGAAACAACTTCTCTATTCGCATGATCTTGCTCTGTGCGACTTTCTTTCCCCACGATCAAACGGATCATCAAACGGATTCATTTTGAAGGAGTGGAGGCTATCGAGAAGACCGTAACGATGGAGCTGAGGGGTATCCCAAAGGAATCTTTCCAGTGGCTTATAGAAGTAGAACAAGGAAGAGTACACCAGGGGAATTACTTTGAAGGGGAAACAAAGTAGTTTATTGTTTGGATTTGAAATAAATTGTGACGTCAGTCCCGTTACTTTCCAGAGACACCTCGTATGTGTGCGTTTATGTGTGTATGTATGGGAGTAGTTTTTCCTCAGAACCTGATTAAACAAATAGATAAAATATAAATTAAACAATACGTAAATAAAATACATCTTTCACACATGACAGCAATTTATTGGTTAGATTTTTGTTTTCAAATTGATTTTTATCTTTTTAAAATGTAACTTTTTATGCCAGAGATTTTAAGATGTTTGTGTATAACCCTCTCTCATACTTTCTTTTCTCTCTCTCTCTCTCTTCCCCCCCTTCTCTTTCTCTCTTTTCCTCGTCCTTGCTATCACCTTCTCCTTTTCTTCTCCCTTCCTCCCATCTCTCCTTCCAGTTCGCTCTGCTATCTCTTTTTCTCTCTCTCTCTCCCCTTTCCTCCTCTATCCTCTCCTGTCCATTCTTCTTTCTTCTCCCTATCATCTCTCCTTTCTACTTTCTCTCTCTATCCTCTGTCTCTCATCTTTCCTCCTTATCTCCCCTGCCTTCATCTCACTCTTCTCCTCTCTCTCCTCTTTCCTTTTTCTACCCTTTCCTCTCTACCACTTCTTTCTTTACTTTCTCCTCACTCTACCCCACCTCTCTCTTTACCCTCCATCTCTTCTTAACTCCCCTTTTTCTCTTTCCTCTTGTAGTGTGCCGATTACAAGATAGCAACGGAAATAACAAAAGCGCTCGGGTTGGGTTAAATCAAAAACTTTTTGCACAGTATCACCAGGAAAAGCGCGTCACTGTCTATCAGAAGAATTTCACCATTGTTAACTGATTCTATTTCAAATGTTATCATACACGTCATCACCCTGTACACTTGCTTTAAATACAGGATAATCTAAAAAATCTTAACATCCTAATGAAGTACCTTTATGATATAATTTAGAACACTCTCCACCTGTTCACCATCCATGTCAACATATTCTTGGAATCTCTCATTGGTGACTTGTTAAAATGTTAATATTTCTATGGGAGTATCTTTATTAGAAAAGCAGAACTGATATGACGGTGATCACCTGGGGAAGATACCAATAACATATTGACAGGGATGGTGATCAGGTGGAGACATTAAAATCATAATGTTATAAAGACACTTTCATAGAAATATAAGCATTTTTAAAACAACCGGTAAAAATCAAATTTGCATTTTGTAAAAAGGAATAGGATTTTTATTTCTAGAGCGATACTTACCACGTAATGAATCGGCAAAAAAGTTGGCTTTAGTGCTGAAGAGGTTTTCTTCTTGGAGGAGATTCCCGCTGCTAAAGTGTTTAATCGATTGTGATGAAGTAGAGAATTGTTTGGTAATTACTGTTTGCATGTCACGTTCTTGTGGTATGGTTGCACAGAGTTCAGGAAACATAAGTCGACCGCCAGGAACAGGTATTGCAGCTAAATTAATAGAAGAAAAAAAATTAATCAATAATCAACGACTTAATAAAGCAATTAAATGAAAAGTAAAACAAAGTTATCGATATTGATACAAATTTATCGGTTTATAATTTGATAAGGCTGTTAAACGATGTTTATAAGTGATTAAAGTTATTTTTGTTTTCATGGCTTTTTAACTTCATATAAAAGTTTATTTTCATCTTCATTTTTACTAGAATTGGTTTCTGTGGTGTTTTAAATGCTTTTTTTTTTTTTTTTTTTTACTTATTTGAGCTTATTTTGCAAAGCATATGCTATGTCTTAACTATTGTCATTTTCTGAACAATATTCATAATTTTATTGATGAACTAGCAAAAAATCAGTTGTTGCAAATGTCGCCACAAAAATTCTTTTTGCCGTATTCAGAATATTTTATTTCGTAAAGAGAAAATACCCCTAGATTCATAAAATTGTTTGAATTCTTTTTCTATCTTTATTCTGATTGTTCTAAATGCGAAAATACTTTCCTTGCCAACCATCAAGAATTTTTAAAGAGTTTCTTTTTTAACAATGAATCTCGCTTCCAAACCCAAATTCATTTCAACCGCCACATCAGCGCCCTTAGTGTAACGGTTATCATCGTTGGAATTCGAATCGGGGACCCGAGTTCAAAACCTGGCTGAGGATGTTTCATTGAGTGTTTCATTTTACGTCAATTTCCATGTGAAAGGCATGAATCCATCCGTTCTCCAATTCCCAGATATAGGTAGGTAGTTGGGAAGACCAGTTTCTTTAACCTTGGCAAGGCAACCAGTCAAGGAGAAGGAAAACTTTGAATTAAAACCAGCTTTACTTCGCTTAAGAGTTGACCTTATGTCATACCAGTCCGTGGCAGAGGGGTTGGGTGAATAGACATAACTGGCAAATCAGACAATTAAATGCTTTTAAAAAAGATTAAATGAACATTTAAAAAAAAACCAAAAAACAATCACACGTGACAAATACTCCATAACCTGAAAATTTCTTATTTTGTTTCATGATTTTTAATCTTTCAAAACAATGGTGTATTGATAGGACCTGTCTCAGGGGAGAATACCATGGTTGACTTCACCATAAATAAGTCTCATCAAACAAAAGTCTGTTGTGAATATGTCGGCCGATGACTTGAAAAAAATAGAACGCTTTATGAGAAAAAAAGGGTTGAATTCATGAGAAATAAAGACTGATTTTCATTTTTCTTGAGATACTGCCGCAGGGAGACAATAAATAATTATCTCCCAGAGAGGATGTGTATGTCCATTGAGTGATTCGCGGAGTGCCACATAACAGTTGAGAAACTCGTTCTCGACCTCTTATGCTTGTTCTTTAAAGAGAAGAGCAGTGTCTCAGACCCTGCCAGGGAACGGTAAAGCCACGGGGTTATTTAATTTCCCTTATCAAGTAAGCTTTTTTCAATTTTGTACCCCTTCTCCATACTGCTTGTTCATGGAATAATACGTGTAAATTTCTTGCTGTTGGGACACTTTTTTGCATCATTTCTTCTTAATACTATTGGTGTGAATATCATCTATATAAAAGGTTAAATATTCTTGTTCGTACAAATGCGTTTATTATGTTTTTTTCGGTTGAGTTCAGTGTTAGTATATCATGGATATACTAACAATAATATTGGTCCTTGGTGATGTGGACGCGAAAAAGTATCTTCCTTACAACCAAACACGATAATACGGTCAAATTCAAGACAAATTACAGCGCTAAACTCAATAAATACATTTGAATTAGAAGAAACAGGCCCGAATCCGTTCAGGACACAAACAGGTATAAAACATTTGCCCTTGTGGTGAAGTACTCGGCTATTAATCACAACAAAAATTAAATTATGGAATTGAATAGATGATTTATTTAATAAGCTAACAACAGAAAATGAAAGTAAATAGAATATTGAATATAATGTCGCGTTAATTTTTCAAGTTGTGATGGTATGCCTACTGTGAAAATTAGCTTTCGAATATCCTGGTTTTCTTCTGGGTTGGACCGCAACTATCTCAAATACAGAATAGACAGATTTGCCATTGGTTGCACACGGCACTGCAAATCAATAATGATTTGCTTCTAACTTGGCTGAATACTAAAAATTTTCTCTGGACTGCAGATGGACCTCTTTATTTTTGTAAATTAACGGGCATCAACAGCAAAATGCAGTAAAGTGTTGACTTTCTTTATTAAAAATAAATTTCTGAAAGCACCAAATCCAGCTTTCCAGATGAGATCAACGAAAAAATCGTTAATCCCCGAAGAAGCTCAATGCAACAATGGAATATTCTGTTTCAAAACTTTTGTTCCGAAGTTCAGGAAAAAATCTGATGAGAATAAAACGTTTTGGTTTTAGTGGGCTGAATTTCCTGAAAGTTTATTTTCGACGATGTCAAAATCCATTTACAGCTTTCACTGGTCTTAATTTCTTTTTTAGTCTTACGACATTAAGAAGTCAGGAAGTACAAGTAGGTATTTTACCACTTTGGCTTGGTTCTTTGGACTTGACGCCCACCTTCTATTCTTTTTCGTTGGCGTTTCTTTTCCCCTTTTTTTTTTTTCAGTTTCCGTTATTTATTTCCCGTTCAAATGAATGTTATCACGTTGTTTTTTTTTTTTTTATCTAACTATATATATATATATATAAACGCCACAAGAAGCCGGGAAATCTCCTCCTCTGAACTAACGTTCAAGACTGGCATCCGAACATCCCATCTACACCGTTTATAAAGAACGACATCCGAGTGATAAAAATGAAAAAAAGTTAAATTTCAGGAAATTTTACATTACTGATTTTTTTATCCACGCTTATATCAGAAAAATATTTAAAAAAAAGAAGTAACTAAAACATTAATAATTGTATTTTGAATTTATAAGATAAATTCTTTCTTTCTTTCTTTTACGAATTATTGTTTTTCTTATTTTTTGTTTTTAAAGCGTGAATTCACCAACCTATCACAGTGTTTATTTTGAGATGGCAAAAAACCCTTACTTGAGGGTAATCGGGATTGTATCAGCTGAAACGTTGCAATAAAAACAACAAAGATGGTGATACAATGTGTGTGTGCATCACTCGGATGGAATAATAAAAATGTTTAAATTGTATTTTTTGCATAGTAAGTACCTAATGTGAATGTTAAGAATTCGGATGTTGGCCCATTCGAGAAATGAACCCGCATATAGTCAAGTATAACTTGAAAAAAACGTCTAGCTTGAAATCTTCCGGCATGAAAATTTTGGAACGGAAAACCACGTCCGGGTCAGAGATACAAAATTTTAACTCTCTGATTTGATTATTCCTGCACTTGTTTTCAGAACGATGAGAAAAGATTCTGCAAGACGTTTGCAAATATCAGCAAAAACTTGACTCTAATAAAAAAAAAAGAAATTTAAAAAAAGAGAAAAAAAGGTAAAGTAAATTTCAATAAGAAAATGTAAATGTTGATCTTTTTGATTTATTTTTATTGAATTATAGAATGTAAACAATAAGATAAGACCCTAAAGAAAGAACAATATGCGAGTTCCTTGGGATACATTCCTTCTTTGTGTCGAGTGATAGTTAACAACAACCTAATTGCGGTCGACAATTGACAACGGTTATGAGTTCAATCCACACTGCTATCTTACTATCAATAAGTGCATTTTTTTCAAACCATTTTTGTTAGTAATCACTCTACTGTAGGCATCCTTATTCTATTATTTGTTTTGCATCCATCTTCGTGAAGCGTCGAATCTCGACTAAGATATCATGAGTTGAAATCGAACTGCAGGTCTGTTGGTATTCTGTTTAGTCAATCATTTTTGACTTCAGTAGTTTTTTTTTAATGTCTATTCAACGGACGAGATGGGGAGACGCGATAAAATCTGAATTTTGTTTAATTCTCGCGATTCATATTTCTCTTAAGACAACACAAAAAGTAAAATTAATGCTTTCAACCACAACTGAAACTTTTTTCTGTTTTATTGGTGTTAATAAGAACAATTGAATTTTATTTTTTATCTCTGCTGGAAATAATCAAATTAAAATCCATTTCATTCGAAATTGTTTAATAGATTATAGTTCTTAACTTTTATTCGTATATAGCGTTTCGGGAAATTGTTAATTTCTCTAACACTATATTTTTTAGGCAACACAAATGAATGACGAAACTTTTCTTTAACAACACAACAAAGAAAGTTTTTTAGAAATAGGTTTTTTATTGCAGCATGGAATATGGTTTGCTTTTGGTGCTGCAAGACTCGTGGAGTTTAGGCTTGTTAGTGTTGGAGACGAAATGGCGTAGCGGGATATTGAGATGGCAGCGTGTGTTGCGGGACGTGTGAGGGATTGTGTTTAGAGTCACCGTGTAGTTTTGTATCTGGTATTTGGGGGAGAGTCTGCGTTGTCTCCATGTGGTCGAGAGCGGAGTTACGCTCAGATCGACATAGTCAATTTTTGGGGTGACACAAAGTTGGGCCTGTGCGAGGCATGTTGTATGTTTCTAATTTATGTTCAACTGGGATTCCTCGTAGGAAATCCATAAATTAGATGGTTCCCTCGTTGAGTGTCCATGTTGCTGCTGCTGGTGTTGCTATGTTAAAGCCGCAGTGAGATGTTCACACTGGGCGGCTTGTTTAGCTAAAAAGCATCGCTAAGTAGGGACGGCCAGAGGAACGTCTGTTCTTGTCGCCGTCTCAAGCAAAAAAGACTGGGTTTGGCCGCTCACCCGTTTTGCTAGCCGGATTTGAAGGTCCGGGCTGAATAGGATAAGTCATCCTGATTGGGTGAAATTAAGTGTTGAATTAAATTGCGCGCCAAACCAAAATACGAGATTTTCCTCTTTTCTACACGTAGATGTCTTTAAAAAGGTAGGGTATTTCTTATTCACGGCTGCATTAGTGACAAAGATATAGACATTGATTTCTTGTCAATAATTAGATAGACAGTTTAAAAGAGACAAAATAGTTTACTCAGAATTTCTGGTTCTGGTCTTATGTAATAAGATAGTGAATAAAATAATGACAAAAAGTCATAATGGAAATTCACTACTTTTTCTTCGAGGCATCAATGACAAATAATAAATACTCTGTTATATCGAGATGAAACAGAATTTCAGGAAATTTAATTTTGATCCTAAAAATCTCAACATAACTTTGAAAAAATGTACTTGTTTGTTTGTTTGTTTGTTTGGTTGGTTTTATGGCATATCAACCTTTGTAGGTTATTTAACGCCAAATCCATTTTTATGTAAATAATCTGTTCTATTGAAAATAGTTCAGTTTAGCATAAGTACACAGTTTAATTGTCAAAAACATTTCCATTTCTAACTATTCAAGCAGTTATATGTAATAATTCAGTTAAGTGTAAATTCAGTTTTAATGTCAAAAAACAGTTCTATAAGAAAAAATTCAGTTAAGCATAAGCACGCAGTTTAAGTGTAAGTACGGTTTAATTGTCAAAAACGTTTCTATTTCAAGCTATTCGTTTACTCAATTCATTTTAGCATAAGTATGCTGTTATTTCTATTTAACCCATAGATAGGGCCCTATCAGGTGCTACCACTCCGGGCCAGAGTGGACCTGGGAGCGATGGCAATGAAGGGGTACTCCACATTCCCCAAAGCTCCAGCACTGCTGGAACCTCACCATCAGATTGTTTAGTGTCATATCCAGGACACTCGTTAGGGGGGTCTTACCCCTCTGCAGAGGGGCAGTCAGTGTATTCTACAGCCCCAGCTGACTGGGCAAAAAAATGTACGTATGTACGTGTGTCAGAATATATATATATATATATATATATATATATATATATATATATGAAATACACGCAAACATGCTGGCAGAGTTATGAATAGAGTTATAAATATTGTTCATAAGGAAGAGATTTTGCCTTTTTCGCCTAATTAAAGTTTTTCGCTTTCGTAAATCTCTCTTTGCGCTTGTCTTTCGGTCGATGTTATTTACATTGTACAATACACTCATATATACAAATATATCATTTTTAAGTCGAATCAGACGATTCAGATCCTTTTACACACACACACACACACACACACACGCACACACACACATATATATATATATATACGTGGGTCACTCAATAAATTAGGGAAATTAAAAAAAAATGTAAATGTAAACTCTGCATTGTTTCTAATTGGTTTATTGCAAATGTTATTCTGATTTTACAGAAATATTTGTTTTGAGGCTATTCAAAATGGTGGTAAATCAAACAGCTTACTCCAGGTTTGAACAGAAGTCTATCATTAAAGATTAAGTGGCTGAGAAATGCGACCCATTTACAAAAGAATATATGTGTACGGAGAAGCATGTTTTAGTTTAAAAAAAAGTTACAAATTGGCTAAACATGGGTTTTCCCTATTCGAGCCTGAATTGAAAAGACAGCTTATGGAGAGGAAACATGCTGACTCTCTGGTAAAGAAAAAGTTCAGAGTGGAGTGGTCAATAAAGAAGGTCATGCTGACAGTCCTCTAGCATATGAAACGACCAATCACTATTGCTTTTCTTAAAAAAGGTGCAACTATAGACAATGCTTCTTTTTGCCAACTCCTAATAAAAAATTCATATATATATATAAATTCTCTTCTTTTGCTTGCTAGTTATCCATAGACTCTTCAGCTTATGGGATATTAACTCTGCCGAATCGCTATCAACGGACTCTCAGTATTTCAATGTCCTGCTGTAAACATTTTGATTCCAGATTCTAAAGGAAAACATTATAGGTTTCAGAGAGTTCGTGCTTGATCTGGTAATAACTATTTTGGTGGGAAATGGAAAATGAACATCTTATTAAGTTGGTGATTATGCTGTTTGGCTCATCAACATTTGTCTGTTGATCTGTTAATTTTCCCAACAATTTAACGTGAACCATTTGGAAATTGATAACATGTAATTAATTAGGACCAATTTTCCATTGAGAATGTCATCATCAAGATATTGAAATTTTGTTTCAAGTATTAAATGTGTATCTAAAAAAATAAAACAAAAACTGGTGACGATTACACATACAGCACCCCCCCAAAAAGGGTAAAAGTACCGAAAAAAATCAATTTAAAAATCAGTTATTGAAATTCGAACTGGAATTCTGCATTCATTAAATGGAAAAAAAGAAAAAGTATAGCTTGATTTTAGGCTAAATACGAATTCAGCAATCATTTACTTCAAAAGCAGATGCGTGTTGTTGATTGATTTTAACGGCATGTCAACCCGTCAGGGGTTATTTTATGTCTTGAGATTGGTTGTCCAAGATTCTTTTGGAGAGTAATCGATTGATATAAAAACAAATCATACGATGATTAATTTGGTGTTTAAAGTGAGTGAAATCATTTAAAAATCTCAGTTAGAGTCGACTGTTGTATTTTCCGGTTGAGAATAATTTGGTGAATTTTTTTAACATTCTAGATCCCATGAATAACCAGCATAAAAATGCAGGAAAAACAGAAAATGTGTTAAAATTATCCCAGGAAATTGCTAAAAGAGATCGAAACTGGTAAAATTTTTTTTATCAGCCCTTAATTGACAATATATATCATTATCATCATATCGCGCTATCAGCACGGATATTCCTGACCTTCTCTCGCCACACCTCCCTATCGTTCATTGCTTTCGGCAGATCCTCTGGGCTACATACCGTATCGGCACAAAGCTGCTGAATGTAGGTTCTAGCTAGATGTCCTGCCTTTGCTCGTCCATGTGAAGGGGCCCACAGGAGAACATCAGTTATGAGCTCGTCCCTACTTCTCCAGCAGTGACCTGCGTGTCTGGTTCGTCTAATTTTGATAGTTTTCGTGATGGGTGGTAGGTATCCGTATAGCTGCTGCTTTATTGGGTGCTGTCTCCAGGACTTGTTCACTATTGCTCGCAGCATTCTTGTGTAATTGCCGTCAAGGTTTTTCTCCATCCATTTAGTTAACGTCCATGTGGTGCATCCGTATAGCAGTATCGACACGATCGCTGATTGGAAGAAACTGCACTTCATTTTATCAGTCAGGTCTGACTTCCATATAACCGAAAGCCTATCGACAACTGTCCATGCCTTTGCTAGTTGCGTATTGATGTCTGTCTCGGTTGATGAGATACTGCTCCCTAGGTAGGTGAACTTGTCAACATAGTTTTAGAACTACCGTTCAGTGTGGAGATGTCGCCTGTTTGATTAAAGCACAAAAATTCCGTCTAGTGTGCGTTGACATGGAGGCCGATGCCTGCAGCTGCTCGTCCCAGACTAATTAGCTGGGTTTCGGCTTGGGCGGGTGCATTTGCCAGAAGCGCTATATCATTGCCATAGTCGGCGTCGGTAATTGTTTTTGCGGGGTATCTTCTACTTCTTTCTTCTGTTAGCTTGAAACCGTTTTCTTTGGTTTTATCGATAGATGTTCTTAGTACGTAGTCTAGACAGCTGATAAATAGGTATGAGGTGAATGTGTTTCCTTGTATTACTACTGCTACAATGTCGAAGTAGTCTGTCTCCATCCGGAGAACGGACTTTTACTTTGGTATATATATATATATATATATAATCAAATTTCAATATTTCTGTAAATAAAATTGCATAAATATCTATAAGAGATTTAAATATTTTTGAACTGCAATATATTCATATTTTTTATTACAGCGTTTCAGTTAGGCAATAAATAATGACTAATTACATCTGTTTTGGTTGGGTAATGTTCCACGAAAAGCAATAAGTACTTGCAATCTTTGACCCAGAAGAAACATTCAATAAAAATATCCGACGAGTATTTTTTTATTGACAACAATACAATATGGAAAATCAAATTGACACGTTTCACTCCAAGGGCAACTTCTTTAGAAATGAAATTATATTTCTCAAAAATAAAATCTCCACGAGACAAGAAGAATAAAAGCGTCACACACACACACACACACACACACACACACACACACACACACACACACACACACACACACAATATATATATATATATATATATATATATATATATATATATATATATTGTATCGGTAAATTTTGGTTCTTGTTCATTTAGTTATCATTATTTATTTTGGTTTCCTTTTTGTTGTTATTTGTTTTCGTTTGCCATATTCCTTGAATATTAGTTTGATGAGAATAGTAGAAACCTGGAAGTGAACTGATGGCTGTAGTTTCATAGATGAATGCACTGTAAACATTTTCACTTTGACGAATTGTGTTTCTCTTATCATTATTTTTATTCTTTCACAAGTTTTCCCACCAGCGTCAGCTGATAGTCTTTTCACTAGAGGCTGAGTGACAGCAAGTCTCCTCAGGCCCTTAGGATTTTTCTCAGTATTTCAGCCGATCTCAGCAATGTTGTAGTCTGGATGATTTCTATTCTCTCACTGATTTCTAATCCCTCAAATCTTTTCTCTAGGCTTTGGGGACCGTTCCGATCGCACCAACAACAATTAGTATTATCTTGACCCTCATATTTTCAATTCTCTGGCAAGTTTAACGCTACCACGGTACCCAATGGAAGTTTTGTAATATTACGGTTCTCAAATAGACATTTGTAATATTACGTTACTAAATCGACGTTTGTATTACCATGGTTCTCGGCAGACCCTTTGTAGCGTTACAGCACTACATAGACACTTGTACCACCACCGTTCTAACGGGTCTATAAGTGTAGCACTACGCCTTAAGTGTCTGTCGGAACCCTATTGTAATCTCACAGTGAGAAAAAGTAATGAACACACGAAAAACTGTCTTGGTTCACTATTACAAAAGTTTATTCGCGACTACATCTTTTAGTTGTCGTCTAGAAGAGAGAAAAAGTGTATGAAAAATGAGTCGACCGCTTTGGTTTCTTTGTTTAATGGCATATCAACTCTTTTTAGGTTATTTAATGCCAAGGCCATTCTCCTAGAAGAACGGTGGTGATACTATTTAACCCATACCTGGGAGGATAAGGGGGTTCATACCTTTCCCAAGGGTATTTGCCCGAAAGTGAACGTAATAGCGCGACTGGAGTACGAACTCGCGTACTACGATTCCGCAGTCCATCGCTTTAACCATTACACCACGAGGACACCCCCTCGGTCACTTTGGCTTGACAGAAAGAAATAAACTGTCGTAAGAGAGAGAGAGAGAGAGAGAGAGAGAGAGAGAGCAGATACAGACCTTGATATTATCTTTTTCTCTTTCTGTTGTAGTTCTCGCACGTGCTTTATCGGGCTTCTGTCTTCACATCTTTGCGGCGGGTGTGGGACCCCAAAATGGGTGTTGAAATTTTCGGCTGTCTTCATATCCTCGCGTCTCGTACCCAACTGACCGTCTTTTCCAGTTTTCTATCCCGCGTTTCTCCCACCCCAACGACTTTTCCATTTGAGTCTCTTCCGGTCTGTCAGAATCCATTGCCAATTTGGTGCCGATACCTTTCTATTTTTAAACCGGGCGTCCGCTGCTATCCCGACCCAGAGTTGGGGACCCCCGTTCACCTTCCTATTTGTTTCTCTTTTATAGACTCTCTCTCTCTCTCTCTCTCTCTGCTTGCCTAGATTCTCCCCCACATATAAGTTCCTTCTTTTTCCACTGTCCCGTGGTCGAGCAGTAAATCTCGTTTGGAAACAACTCATTATTAATACAATCAACCGGAGTCCCTGATTATTTGTCTATTTTTTGTCTATTCTTTCGCTTTCTTTTATTTTCACTCTGCAATATAAATTTTATTCTTGGTGTGTGTAAAATTTGAATTTGCATTTTCACCTTTGTCTTAATTCATATTTATCATGACTTGAATTTACTCATCTTTCTTCCATCGCTTTATAAGGGTTAAAGTTAGCAGGGTTAAGGTTTTTTGACCTCGTTTATCTATTGCATTACTTGCTAAGGACGAATAAGTTAAAATTTAGTTGGTGATACAGTCCAGTTTTTTACGAATATATAATATCGTTAACGAATTTGCAAAATAATTCATATTCATTTAGCTAAACAAAGGTTTTCTCAACGAATTTGTTATTTCTACTCTCTTAACTAAAAACAAAATTACAACTAAAAATGAAAAGAGGAATAAAGTTACAATGAATAAATAATTCTTTAACCCCCCCCCCAAAAAAAAAACGTGGGCGATATAACTAAAAAGTGGAAAACATCAACTTTGGAAGTAGAAATTTCCCTGCTCCAAAATGGAACAATAGAAGCCGACATTTTTGACCCCAGAAAAATAAACAGAGCACAACTAAAGTGTTTTTGAAAAAATTGGGCCACTTGATAAAGTCGAACTGAAGGGAAACGATAAAGGCATTTGAGTGTAAAACATGTCGTCGTCGAAAATGAAGGAGCGTTCAACAAAGACACGGATGTTGCCTGAACATCTAAAATAAAATATTTCGGTTTATCATACATATTTTTTCTAGAGTATTTTAATCTTTTCGTTGCTCTCGGTCGATGTATTCTTCGTCTTTGAAATTTAATTGCGAGAAATTGGAAACCAAGACGTTACAGACAAAATTCGAACTCAATGCTCGTAACACACGAATCGTGTCTCTTTCATGTTTTCTTTGCCGCCAAAAAAAAGGAAGAAATTCAAAATTAGTAAACATAGCTGCGTATTTTCCGTACTGATTTCTGCATTTGATTTTCTAGCCAAAGTTAAAAGTCATTTTCTGATATTTTAGGCTGGTAGTTCTTATCCACTTGAAGAATTAGCGCAACACAGTCTTCTTAACTTTTATGCTCCCTTATTTGGTCTTGTGCTAACATAAACTAAACTTTGTATAATTCGATTTTCGTGAATAATCAGACAACAATGAATCGATAACAATGAGCCACTTTTTAATTGGGAACAACTCCATCCAAAAAGAGGCTGATTGCAATCTTTTGTACTGAGTAGTTTCCGCTTTTCCGAGATGAAGTTAATCATTATTGGTTGTAAAAAGAGAATTAAAGCTTCCGTATGTGTGACGCAGTACTCTAAGAATTAGCTCTCACCCTTTGGTGTATGTAAAAGAAAGATCCGCGGTTAAGATGACTGGAGATGGGACTTGTCATTGAAAGAGTGGAATTTATGCATTTCGAAGATTTTGTTTACACCCCACCTAAAAAACCCAAAGAAAAACACCCACAAAAAAGTCAGTATAGTTTGAAATCGATTCAGTCAATTTTTTAGTTATATTTGAACCACATACCCTGTTCTCTCTCTCTCTCTCTCTCTCTATATATATATATATATATATATATATATATATCATCATCATCATCATGTCTTGCCACTAGCACGGATATCCCTGACCCTCTCTCGCTACTTTTCCCTATCGTTCATCGCCTTTGGCAGGTCTTCAGGCTACATTCCGTATCCTCACATAGCTGCTGAATGTATGTTCGTGCTGGTCGTCCTGCTTTTGCCCGGACATATGTTGGGGTCCATAAGAGTACATCACTTATGAGCTCCTCCCTGCTTCTCCAGCAGTGTCCTGCATGTCTGGTTCGTCTAACTTGGATAATTTTCGTGATAGGAGGCGGGTGGCCGTATAGTTGGTGTCTTGTGGGGTGTTGCCGCCAGGACTTGTTCAAGATTGCTCGCAGCATTCTTGTGTAATTACCATCTAGCTTCTTCTCCAGCCGTTTTGTTGGCGTCCATGTCGTGCATCCATACAGCAGTATCGATACGACAGCTGCTGGAAGAAACTGCGTTTCATTTTATCGGTTAAGTCTGATTTCCATATGATCGATAGCCTATTGATGGCTGTCCATGCCTTTGTTAACCGCGTGTCGATGTCCTTTTCGGTTGATGAGACGCTGCTTCCTAGGTAAGTGAATCTGTCTACTAGTTTAAGAGGGGTTATATATATATATATATATAAAACCAAGGTTGGTCTGATTTCTGGATTTGCCGATTTTTTCGATACAAGCAAAATATATATTTGAAATATAAAATAAACAACGAGAAGAAAACAGTGTTTAACAAATGCAAATTTATACACTTCTTCAGTAGCCCAGTCGGCTGGGGACGGGGCTGCAGAATACACCGACTGCATCTCAGCACATAGGTAAGACTCCCCCAACGAGTGTTCTGGATATGACACAAAACAATCTGATGGTGAGGCTCCAGTAATGCTGGAACCTTGGGGAATGTGGAGTACCCCTTCATTGCCATCGCTCCAAGGTCCACTCTGACTCGGAGTGGTAGCACTTGATAGGGTCCTATCTATGGGTCAAGTAGAACTAAACTGTGTACTTATGTTAAAATGAATTGTTTGAAATAGAAATGGTTTTGGCATATAAACCGCGTACTTATGTTAAATGAAATTGTTTGAAATAGAACTGTTTTTACATTTTACTGAGTGTAAACAAAAACTGTACTTATGCTAGACTGTAATGTTTGAAATAGAACTGTTTATATGTATAAAAATGGATTTGATATTAAAATGGTTGATATGTAATAAAACTAAACCAAACACTTCTTCAGCAGAGTTTGTTCGATCATTATTAATCAATTTAAAATTCTTAAATATCTGAAGAGAACAAATCTATAGCTTATAATTGGTACAGATATTTCAAGACGAAGAAATTTAACGAATGAAAATAACAGCAGTACCTTTTAAGCTATTTGACTGCTCGGCAAATTCAAAACTAACTGTGGCGTAATGGTTAAAGCGATGCACAGCGGAATCGTAGTAAGCGAGTTCGTACTCCAGTTGCGCTATTACGTTCACTTTCGGGCAAATACCCTTGGGAAAGGTATGAACCCCCTTATCCTCCCATATATGGGTTAAATAGTACCACTACTGTTCTTCTAGGAGAATGGCTTTGGCATTAAATAACCTAAAAAGGTTGATATGCCATTAAACAAAGAGACTAAACTAACCAAATTAAAAAATTGCCGTTTTTCTGGATTATCCAAATTTCTGGAAGCCGGTATGGATTTCGGTTTATTTTGTCTGGCAAAAGGTAACTGGATGGAGCACCTAGCGATGCTTTTTTTAGGAACATGGTAGAAATTATAACCATTGTATGTTGAAACGATTATAAATTTAAAGGCATTTACAATAATTTCAAGTAACAATTGAACCTGATCAAGAGAAGCTAATTCTATTGGACTTTATCAGAAACTGAAAACCAAAGTTAGAGTAAGGTTAGAATAATTTTGGGAATTTCATATCAATGACGAAATATTTAGAGAAGAAAAAAAGGGAGGGGAAAACGAATAACCGAATGACCCTTTTCCCCAACCCCCAAGCTTTAGAAACTCGTATATTTGTATAAAAGTAAAATTTAGAAGCGTAGACGACAGGGAACGTGTAAAACATACTTCGAAAATACTAGCAAATCCACCCCAAGTCGAGCAAAGTATTAGAAAATTGGTTAGTAATTTATTGTCTTTGACTTTATTGTCATTTAAACATGCATGAATAATTTTATTTTTTATTTGTAAAATCATTGCTGTATACTATTTGTGCTTTAAATGGAAAGGCATTTACTGTCATTCCAAATAACAATTGAACCTGGTCAAGAAAAGATAATTCTATTGGACTTTATTAGAAACTGAAAACCTAAGTTAGCGTAAAATAGAATGCCTATAAGAATACCAAGAACTATAAATAAGGACTTCGATGAAATTTAAAAAGAAAGTAATTGTGAACTTCAACTACGTTAAAACTTACTGACAGAAGTGGGAAGAAAGAGGAGAAGAAGATAAAAATGATTTTTTACGAAAACCATGGGAAGCAGCATAGTGAACGTAAAGGCGAGCAGATAAACCCTCTGACGGTTCAACGCGATGCCTAACCCGGTCTTGGGCGTATGAATTCTACAGTTCAACGGCCAGGATAAAATAGTTCAGTCGGGGAACTACTGCTGCTCATCTATAACGGTGGCTGCTATAGATGAGAATAAAAACAGCCATCGAAAGATTACCATGACCCACACCAGTCCAAACCGCATCGCTCTTCGAGCGGGCAAAAAAGGGACACGTCCTGCTGAGGTTGGAGCCCTGGCCCGAGTGTTCGAAAAATCAGCTACAGAGCTCAAACTAAAACAAAATTTACTGAAATGCAAACGCACAATACAAATTGCGACATTCAACATTAGAACCTTAAATAGAATAGGACAACTGCCGGAGCTGACTGTATCGGCGATAGATCATAACATAGACATAATATGCATACAAGAACACAGATACACACATAGCAAGGATATTAGATATCACGATACTGGCAATAGATGGACGCTAGTCACTGCATGGAAAAACTCCGTCAGTGCCACGATAAGAGGTGTAGGTATGCTTATATGACCACTAGCCCTAAAATCACTAAATAGTATAGAGAAAATACAACCTAGGATGATGGCAGCTACTTTTAATGGCAACCCCAGCACAACAATCATCTCCTGCTACCGCCCTACGAATGTTAGTGAAGAAACTGACCTCAGCGCCTTCTATAATGAGCTATCCTCCCTTGTTCGTAGCATCCCAAAACAGGCCGTTCTCGTCATTGGTGGAGACATGAATGCCCAAATTGGTAAAAACGTAAACCACAAATTCAGCTTACACAACTCATCAAACAGAAATGGTGAACATCTAACAGATTTCACACTAGAAAATAGACTAACATGCCTCAATACAAAAATTCAGAAAAGGGTGGTGTAGTGAGTTTATATTTCTTTTTTTTATTGCTTATTTACAGAAATGTAGCGAATTTAATAAAACGAAGGTAGGCAACAATACAGCAAGTAATTTTAGTTCTTCCTTCAGATCTCGAAACTTGGGTGGGACCTTCGCACGCTTCTTTCACAGTGAGAAAAACAAAGTACACAGCCGCTACCGAATAAACTTGAATGACCAAACAAGAAAAATATAAGGTGAGCGACCACTCACATTTAAACCAATTTAACTGGAGAAAAATTGCGTTTTCAATTCGGCAGCTACTACATCCCGAGGTAACCACACATCCTTCTCTGCTGTCTCTCCGTCTTCTCCTGTTCACGTCTCGAGCCAAAAAAAGAAGAAAACCGCGCCCCGAGAAGGCTCGTTGAGCATGCGTCACGAGACTCTGGCACCCTTACGTTTTTCCGGCGAGATTATTCCGAGCATAAACACAAGAGGGAAAACTATTGATCTATAACGACGCAAATAATACTAAAGTACAGATAGACTATGTCTTTATATATAAGAAATGGAATAACAGCGCATTGAATTGCGAGGGAGAGTACTCCGATCACCGAATTGTCACAGCAAAAATGCGACTGAGCCTACGAAGGACTACGACCCGAATAACAACCATGGTACTATTTACCAACCCCTCCGCTCGGGCAGGATATGACACAAGGTCAATTTTTAAGCGGAGTTTAACAGGTTTGAATTCAGAGTTTTCCTTCTCCTAGACTAGTTGCCTAACCATGGCTGAAGAACCCAGTCTGTCCTACTATTTACCCATAGCTGGAGGGAGAATAATTGGATTCATACCTTTCCCAAGGGTATTAGTGCTATGTGAAATGCAATCAGTCTCGTCCAGGATTTGAACTCGTATCGCCGTGTTCATTTCCTACGGCGATAACGACTACACCACGGGCACCTCCATAATAACAACCATGGTACACTATGACTGGCCCCTGCTTAATAACAGGGTTATTAGAGAGAAATATGCGTAAACACTATGAAACAAATTCGATGCACTACAGAAGACAGAAACACATACTCCGAAAGACGAATATGAGAATTTCGTCAATGCCCACTGAGAAGCGACTGCAGAATGCATACGAACTAAACAAATAGCTAAACCTGGGAGACATTAGTGGTTAGAAAAAAGCGGGCAAACGTGAAAAATGCCCCCAAATGCAATAGGAAAAACCCAACCTATACCAATGCCCTGAAACTTATAAAGGCACAAAATGAATTAGCTAACATATACCTAAAAGAACAAAAAGAATACATATAAAATTAGATCGATAAGATTAGAGACTCGGTTGAAGATAGACAATCCAGGATAGCACGGCAAACGATAAACGAAGTGAGCAGAAGGAAGAACACTGCCAAAGCTAAACTGATAGCTATCAGCCAATAAAAAGAACGAATACACCTATGGAAACAACATTTCGAGAATTTACTCGGAAACCCTCCGAACCAATCACGAGAATTATGAGTAAACAATTAGACATCAAACTAGGAGCGTTTACGCCAGATGAACTCGACTCAGTACAAAGAAAAATTAAAAATAGGAAAGAAGCAGGGCTTGATGAAATGCCCACAGAAGAATGGAAGACCAGGCAATTCGACGACATTCTGCTCCGACACTGTAATGCTGTATATAATCAAAACACAATAGACAGATGGACAAAGGGATGCAACCTCCCCTTCCGTAATAAGGGCGGGCTCGGATTAGCCAAGAACTACCGAGGTATAACCCTTATGTCCATAGCGGCTAAGATATACAATGCTCTACTATGCAACTACATACAACCCAGAATTGAGAAGATACTTAGGAAGAACCAAAATGGATTTCCACGAAATAGATCCACGACGTCACAAATTTTGATTATCCATCGAATTCTTGAAGGTGTACTCGTAAAAAACCTCGGAGCAACAATATTATTTGTTGACTTCACAAAGGCCTTTGACTACATACACAGAGGAAAAATGGAGCAAATACTACTCGCCTACGGCCTAACCAATGAAATTGTCGCAGCCATAATAATACTATATAGAAACACCAAAGTAAAAATCCGTTCCCCGGATGGAGACACAGACTACTTCGATATTGTAGCAGGTGTGCTGCAAGGAAACGGAGAGGGTTAGGGAGACCCGTGCTGATGTCATGACATGATGATAATGATGATGATGTTGAAAAATACATTGAAATTCTATTGGTATGGTAACACGAGACATTACTCGACCAACAGTTAATATATGTGAATATATTATAAAGTTTCTTTTCAAACAAATCCTTTCATAGAAATCTAAATGTAACCTTGATTTTTTCATTGGTTATAACTTGGTTGACTACACTACTTAATATCTTTCTTCTGCTCATCCTCTCGCTTGTGCTTTCAGTTTCTATCATATTTTTCTTTCTTTCTCTATAACCTTTTATACTTCAATTTTTTTACTTTCCTTTCGTCACTTTATGTTCTTTCTCTCTTAACTTTTTTCTTCCTTTTAACTTATTCTCTCTTCGCATTCTGCTTTCTTTTTGTCAATTTTTTTTGTTCCAGTTATTTAAGAGGATTTTAGTGGAGGAATGTTCCTATCTTCTAAACTCACGCACACACGCAGTAGCGTCGACCCAAATGTATATAATTCCATCATTTATGAGGTGAATTATTCTAGCCTATTTAGATAAGTTTCATCTGATACAGTCATAAGAGTAGAACACTCAGTGAAAATCAAACTCATGATATGGGCTATGGCTTGCAGGAATATTAAATCCAGCCAAACAACCAAGCGACCAAAGAATCAAAGATTAACTCTTTACTGAACCTTGATTTCTGGGTTTTTATTGATTGCTTCAATTTTCATTCCTAACGTCTCATTGACTGCTGCTTTAAGCTTACTAATCTTAACTTTATTCGATACAACGTCACGTATGGTGGTGACTGGATATGTTTTCATTATCATCACTGCTCATGAACGAAAAGTTGGACTTTAATATTTTCGGGTGACATGTTAAGACTCAACTCGGAAGTGGAAGACTAGTTTGTTTTTTTTTGGCCTTACCGACAGTTCATTTTTTTTTTTACTTCTTTCTTTTATTGTAAATATACTCAGTCGTCATTATTTAAAAAGTGGGTTGATTTTTCTGTTAAATGAATTGAAGTCAAAACAATGACGAAAGATTAAAAAAAAACAGCCAAAAGTTACAATAGAAAAGACAGAAAGACGAATAGATGATTAGAAAACGAGAATACATCCACAAAAACAAACAAACAAAAAACAAAACAAACTAAAAACAAAAAGAAGCAAGAAAGAATTACGTGAACTTTTCAAGAGACAAACAGAATAAAATGACATAAACACGGTTGTAATGAGGACTTTTTTGAGAGAAACTGACTATCCTATTTATGTCGGTCTTGTGCGAACTAATAAAAAATCAGTTATATTAAAACCAAGATTGTAAATGTGGGACTAGAAACGAGATTATCAATTATATAAGCGAATACAGATAGTTAGCACTGGAAGAATACTGAATGAGGCATGGTTGGGTGGAAAAGGTGATCCACAAGGAACTGTACAAACGATTATCAAATCCAACGGTATATGGACAATTCAAAACAAGTCATAAATAATGAAAAAAAGCATAAAATCCACATGTACTTTGAAATTCAAATGGATTACTTAATCCAAACCAGATGACTTGATCTAAAGAGTGAGACATTTGTCAGTGGATCTTTACGCCCGAGCAAACGACAAAGTTAAAAGAAATTGAGAAGCTGAAAAAGTATTTTCACATTGCCAAAGAACTGAGGAAATGGTAATGGCAGAACATTATTAGAGCACTTGCAACAGTTTTGAAAAACCGCAAAAATTTTAGGAAGGAGTAAGTTGATCGAGATTTTTGGATGTTCTAACTATTAGATTTCTTCTTATTTGACATTTTTATGCTGGCCACTGTTTTTATACCAGGGACATCTAGAGCGGGACTCGAGGAAGACAAAATGATAGTTATTTATAATATTATTTAAGGGGAATTTTCTGTTTATTCTTTTAGTAGAATACATAACAAACAAAATAACTCAACAACTAAATTATTGCTGATATAAAACTTACTAATCTGTGACGTTTTTGACGGAGTTTTTTCAATCGAAGATTATAAATTTAGTTTGGTAATTTGGTTTAATAGCATGAAGATTATTTTCGGTATCAACTATAATTTAGGATTAAGTATAATTGTCGATTAATTTGTTAATGTTGTGAATTCGACCCTTATCGGGTACTTTCAATTTCTGGCTTTGAAACAAAGTCAAATTCACTTAATAACTACAAGGATAACAAGCATAGTACCCGTAAAAATAACGGAATTATTAGTGTTCCTTCTTTCAACAAATATCAGATTTTCAAATGATATTTTTGCTTTCTTTGAAGGAAAAAAAGTGCTGAAGCGTGAAAACTTTGAGCTGTTTGTAATTAAGATTTTTTGGATTATTAATCAAATCACAAAAATATTCTATTGCTTCTCTTTCGTTGGGCAGATGGATATAAGTTTTGTGGCGGCAATTATTGTATTTAGCATCTGATAAATGTTCTAGTGAAAGATGATTGACATTGCAAAACTAACAAACAATATTTATAGACTCACATGAATGAGAAAATAAATTTTCTTTAAAAATATTGTTAACTATTATTTTGACTTACTGAATTTCTTCTATTTTGAATAAAAGTTGTGTTTCTTTGTATATTTCAAATTTGATTTTGACCACTTTGATCATCAATCAGAATCCTACATTAACCTCTTGTAGGGTACCTTGCATAGTCCTATGGTTACAATTGTTAGTGAATTCGATTCTTCATGAGTGCTCCATATTTTTGGCATGGTACTAAACAAAGCTAAGCTTAGTAAATGTCTATATTTACCTCTTGTAGTTAAACTTCTTTAGTTTCCTTTACACTTTCATTTTGTATTTTTTGAGGTGATCATTTTCTTTCTACTTGAAATTTGATATCAGGTTTTTCTCGTGATTCATTCTGCCATCTTAATCTGTTTCAAGTTTTGCTGCTGTTTTTCTGTTTCTTCTTTTCCGAATCTGACATTGACTTCTTGTGTTGTTGTCTTCTTTCTGTTGTACGGAGGCAATTTCAATACATCTGTTTAATTTATCTTTCACACAGACACACAGTACCTTACTTTACACAAAGTAAATTTGTTTGTCTGTTCAAGGGAAAGTTTTATGCTTATTCAAACAGGAAGAAAGCAAGAGAGTACTCGAATATACAGATGCAGTATTAGCTGTTGAGTGTAAAGTAAGGTAACGTAAAGTAAGGTGCGAAATCCAGAAGAATAAATTTTCACGTAAAAAACATTCAAGTGTTTAAAATCTTAAAATATCTTGATGCTTAAAATATTCTAAACGTATAGAAATCTCAGCAAAACATCTGTAAAAAATGCAATGTACAATGAAAAATATTGCTTTACATGAAGAAGGAATCGACAATTTCATTGAATGAGATGGCGACGATTCATTTTTTTGTTTGTTACTTCATTCTGTACAAACATCGTATAATGTTTCTGATGAAACAAAGAATGACGATTCGACGTGGATTTAATAAATGATAATTTTAATTGCCGTAATTGACATCATAAGATTAACTCTTTCTATAAATATAAAACTATAAGAGGCCAAAGTTTATAAATCTTCTGTGGAAAAAAAATTGATATATATCTATTTGACACACAAACGACACTAAACTCATGATTTGAATGAGATTTTTATTTAAATTAATTTTTTTTTAATAGTGATGATTTTTTTGTTAATTCATAACCAATAAAAACAAAATGTGATATTTTTTCTTTTTATTTCTCTGCCATGTAAAATTTGTCGGCTGATTTATCTTTTAAAAGAAAATTTTTTTCAAGGGATGGTTATATAGCTATCGATACATGCTGGTAAACATAACTATATACGTATGTATATGTCAGCACGTAGATAAATGTATGTAGAAGTTTATATATATATATATATATATATATATATATATATATATATATATATATATATATATAATTTCCTTCCCACAAAGATAATGGGGAAAAAACGATGTAATTTATCAATTTAAATGTCCAGTGGGAGAATGCATCTCCGACAATAAAAAATCGATATGTTACATTGGTTATACTGCGACAAAATTATCAAGGAAGCTCACTCTACACCTTTCAGATTCTAGCTCTATATGTCAACATTAAAAAAAACAACATAATTATTTTAATGCAACGTACAGAAATAATTTAGATACAAAAATACTCCATACAGACAATAATGTCAAACAATTAAAAATCCTAGAAGCCTTATATATAAAATTCAGGCAACCCACTATTAAGAGAATTAACTTCGAAACTTGTGATAATATTCTAAAATTTTTAGACTAGAACAATCAATATTACAAAGATAGAACAAAATTATTCTGCTTCACGTTATAGAAATATTTAAAAATAAACAGCCACTACCATTTAGCATTACCTTGGTAATAAAACAAGCTTCACTTCAGTAATAAAAACAAAAATGAAATAATGATTGAATACTAAACAATTTTAGTTTACAAATAGCATATGAATTAACCTGATAATGGTTCTGACAAGAACTGAAAGTACTCGGTATCAGAAAATAACTTCTTTGGAGAAATTATCAACAAATTTCAAGACTGTAACATAAAAAAACCCATAAGGGGTCTTGAAAGAAAAAATAAAAAACTCGAAAACAACAAGGATTCGATTTTATTTAATTAAACCTGTTTATATATATAAATATATATATATACAAAATTCTACATACACAAGTAGGATGCGACACAAGGCCAATTTTAAGCAGAGTTTAAAAGGTTTGAATTAATTATTCTTTTCGTAGACCGGTAGCCATACCAAGGTTAAAGAGTATAATCTGACCTTCTATTTACTCCTAGCTGGGGAGGGAGTATAATTGGATTCACACCTTTTCCAAAGGTATTAGCACTATGTTAAGCAAACAGCCTCGACCAGGATTTTAACTCGGGTCACCGTGTCTATTTCCTATGACGATAACCATTACACCCCATTATATATATATATATATATATACAGAGAGAGAGAGAGAGAGAGAGAGAGAGAGAGAGAGAGAGAGAGAGAGAGAGAGAGAGAGAGAGAGAGAGAGAGATGTGTGTGTTGTAATTAAAAAAGAAAAGCAAAACTCGAAAAAGACGTTCGGAATAAAGAATAAAAATGCTTAAATGTCGGCAAGCAGAGCAGTATAAAGATTAAAGGATGATCTCATTTTTGCCGGAAAAGTTCCATGTGTTAAAAAATAACAATACAATCGTAAGACAGAAAATGGATTAAAAAGGAAATAAAATCTTTATCCATTCATTTCCTACCTGATGATAGTATTTTTTAAAAACACATGATGCATTTAGTGACAGGCAAAAGAAAAGAGTAAGGTAATTCTTCATATTATATATAATTGAAAAAAAAACCCCACTCAACAAGCGAGGGTGTCTTCGTGGTGTAATGTTTAAAGCGATGGACTGCAGTCGCGCTATTAAGTTCACTTTCGGGCAAATACCCTTGGGAAAGGCATGAATCCCCTTATCCTCCCAGCTATGGGTTAAATAGTACCACTACTGTTCTTCTAGGAGAATAGCTGAAATAACCTACAAAGGTTGATATGCCATTAAACAAAGAAACCAAGTAACCGAAACCAACCCACTCAACAAACCATCATTTGGTTATCATCGATTCATTTCAGTTGGCCATTCTATAAAATAAACCAACCTCTTCAAATTGTCATCACACAATGGAGAGAGAAAAATGTTATCGAAAATTATAAAAACATTCTTTCAATGGATTCTTACTCATACAAGAAAGAAAGAAACAAGAAAAAAAAAGGGGAGGGAGACAAAAATATGGCCAAGAAATTGGTGTTAAAATCGGATATAATGTTATCGTCTGGTGTCATATATCCTTACGTATCAACAAATTTTTTAACATAACTCATAAAACCTTCAGCAACAAAAATCTTGTCAAGAAATTAACCTATTTTATTTTAAGAAAAAATCTCTCTATTTATTTATTTATTTATTTATTAAGGAAATGTAGCGATAAACACGATTACTAATATTTAACTTGTTTAGTTGAAAAAATTTTTTATAGGTTTTATTCGATTTCTATTTAAGATTAAATTTTGTCTTAATTTAATTTCTTGATATTTTTATAGATTTATTTTATTCTGAATACTGGCATTCTAATTACCGCTAAAATCACCAAATACCATTATAATAATAATTATTATGATTATTGGTAATTATAATTATTAATGTAATAGTAATATTAATAATTATAATTATTATGATTATAAACAACTGTAATTATTATAAATTATACACAACATCACAAATTCTGACAATCGATCGAATCATAAAAGTAGTCCGTGTCGAGGCGACACTTATTCATAGATTTCTCCATGGTATACACAGAGGGAAGATAGAGCAAATATTTCTAGCGTATGGTCTCCCCAAAGAAACTGTCATAGCCATAATGAAGCTCTATAATAACACGAAAGTAATGGTTCGTTCACCGGATGGAGGCATAGACTTCTTTGACATTGTTGCTGGTGTTCTGCAAAGGGATTCATTAGTCATAAATATGTTCATAATCTACCTAGACTACACAAACGTCGATAGATCTAATGAAAGAAAATGGCTTTACACTATCCCGCATAAACTATTACGGACGCAGACTATGCAGATGACGACGTACTTCTTGGAAAAACACCTACCCAAGCCGAATCCCTGTTACATAGTTTGGAACAGGCAGTAGGCGGCATTGGCCTCCATGTGAATGCAGACAAAACGGAGTACATGTGTTTTAATCAAGAAGAAGACATATCCATTTTAAATGATGGTTCTTTGAAATTTGAAATATGAAAGTGACATCAATATATGTCAAGCGAAGGCATGGACTGCTGTCGATAGGTTATCGATCATATGGAAGTCTGACCTATCCGATAAAATAAAACACAATTTCTTCCAAGAAGCGGTTGTGTCAATTCTACTGTATGGACGCTAACAAAGTGTATTGAGGAAAAGCTTGCTGGGGAACTGCACAAGAATGCTATGAGCTATAATGAATAAATCCTGGAAGCAACACCCCACGAAACAACAACTGTCTGGTTACCTAGCGCCTATCTCTAAAAGCATCCAAGTAAAACAAACAAGACATGCGGGACACTGTTGGAGAAGGTTGGACAAACTCATAATAGACGTTCTTCTATGGACCCCTTCGCAAGGGCGTGCAAGTCCTGGCCGATCAACAAGAACTGACCTTCAACAGCTTTGCACGGACACAGGATACAGTATAGAAGACCTCTCGGAAGAGATAGATGATATAGACGGATAGGCGGAAAGAGTCGGGGAAATCCATGATAGCAGCGATAGACTTAACCTGGGATTGAACTCCAGTCTCCCGAATGATTGGCGAACAAATTATTAAAAATCAATAATCATCATAATGATTCTAACAGTAATTAGAATGGCAGTATTCAGAATAAAAAATATATAAATTAAGAAATCAAATAAAGATTAAATTTTAATCTTAAATAGAAATCAAATAAAACCTATAATTTTTTTTTTTTAACTGAACAAGATAAGTTTGATATTAGAAATAGTGTTTGTCGCCATGTTTTCCTTAATAGATAAATAAATAAATAAATAAATTTTTTTCTTAAAATAGAAAAATTTAATTTCTTGATAAGATTTTAGTTACTTAAAGTTTTGTGAATTGTGTAAATGTTTTTAAATACATAAGGATACATGACACCAAACAATGACATTACATTCGGTTTTGACACTAACTTCTCCTTGATCATTTCTTTTTGTACCCTCCACCTCTATTTTTTAAACTAGTAAGAATCCATTGAAATAATATTTTTTATAATTTTTAATATATATATATATATATATATATATATATATATATATATATATATATATATATAGTTTGCTATATATGTAAAGAGTGCTCAATACTCTATCCTAATATATACATGTGTGTGTGTGTGTGTGTGTGTGTGTGTGTGTGTGTGTGTGTGTGTGTGTGTGTTCAGTGTACAATTTTAATCATATAAACTGAATATTTCACTATGAAATTTTCAAATGAAAATTCAGCTTATAACTTATGCCTGACTACAGACTTATTGATCAACTCCAAAATACATAAGAATCTGGTAGAGTCATTGGCTGAATTTTATATGAAATGTTCCCAGCAATGTTTCACCTATATTTTTAATTTAAAAGCTTTGGTTTAAAAGATTTGAGCATAATTTTCAATTTATATCTTTTTTTTTAAATATATATTCTATAAAAAGAAAAAAAAGAAGTGGTTTGAAGAGGGAAATTATCAGTCACCAAGCGCCGTGGACTTTATGTCTACGTTCTCCTAACTTAACTGTAAATGTTCTTTCTCTGATATGAAGCACTCTTTATTCATAAATATATCATCATCATCATCATCATCATCATCATCACACTGATTCTCTTTCTCACACCATTCGTCCCTATCATCTATCGCTCCTGGTAAGTCTTTTTGACTGCATTCAGTGCCCACACAGAGCTGATGAATGTAAACTTTTACTGGTTGGTCAACACTGGTGCTTCCATATGTGTGTAGAGGCAACCACTTTAGGAGAAAGAAAACTTTGAATTCAAACACATATATAGACATATCTACGAATTGCCTGTCATAGATTAACAAGTGGATGCATATCTTAGGAGTTACTACGCATACATATGGGGAATATAGAATACAATAATAAGCAAGATATTTTAAATGATGTTTTACCTTCAGCTGAGAATCTTCTACCTTCGGATTTCTTGAATGGTGAATACATTTTGCTACCATTAATGATAATCCAGCAAAGTACGACAAGCCAAACGCGTACTGTGTGTGTGTGTGACGGCTACAATAATGAAACTGTAGTCAACAGAAAAGTCATACAAAACCGGATTTAAATGACTAAACAACGTTGGGCATTTCCGCCATGAAAGTTTTGTCCTTTGTAAAACATTCTTGTATACTTTACTTAATAATCCTTATTTTCCTCTCTTTTTTCCTCCATCCTTTCCAACATTCGTGTCGTCCCACGGTTTCAACTTTTTTGGATCAATCATTTTTTTGTTTTTATCAAGAATGCTCTCGCTCAAACTATTTAATAGCCACACGAATATTTCAGCAAGATTCCTGACCATGAAGGATTCACCTAATATAAGACTTTAAAATTATTTGCTTCTTCAATTTTTCCAGAAATATATGTACAAGGAGCACACAATAAGTTTCCAGACTTTTTTCGTATGGGCACTTTTATTGATAGTACACACATGAAACTCTAGTCCCCTTCAAAGTAATCTCCTCCGGCTGCAATGCACTTGTACCGTTCCAACAAGTTCTAGAAGGTTGTCACAGCCTCTTTCATCTCCTCAATTGTCTCATAACGACAGCCTCTAAGTTTTTCCCTGAGTTTAGGGAATAAGCAAAAGTCACGAGGAGCAAGGTCTGAACCATATGGAGGGTGAGGAACTGTCTTGATGCCCATCTTGCTCAAATAGTCTGTGACAAAGATGGAGTTGTTGACTGGTGCATTGTCCTGGTGGGAATGGCACTGACCCGATTTGAAGAGTGCTGGCCTCTTCCGACGGAATCTCTTGCTGAACTCCCTTAAAACCTCAACATAGTATTCTTTGTCGACTGTCTGTCCAGTGGGAACCCAGTGCATGTAGATCATGCCAGTGCTGTCAAAAAAAAAAGGGATCATCAAAAGTTTGTGGGTGGATTTGCTCTGTCTGGCCTTCTTGGGTCTGGGAGAGCCAACATGCTTCCACTGGGCACTCTGTGTCTTGGTCTCAGGGTCATAGAAGTAGATCCAGCTTTCATCGCAGGTCACCAGAGCATCAAGAACTGCGGAACCTGAATTGATCAGCTCGACCATCTCCCTGCTGTCATGACAACGTCTTTCTTTCTGATCTTCTCTGAGCACCCTTGGGACAAACTTTGCGCAAATCTTCCGCATCTCCAGTTCCTCGCGAATAATTGTGCGTACAGTTCCCACACTGACATCAAACTGTGCACCTATTGTCTCTATATCCATGAAATTCTTTATCTGGTGTTTTGACTTCCTTACACCTCCCACGCCTCTCATCATCCCTCACAGACTCCATGCCTTCCTTGAATCTCTTATGCCACTCAAAAACTGATGCTCGATTCATGCAAGATGGTCGAAAAGCAGTCTGAAGCATTCCATACGTTTCTGTGGCATTTTTTCAAAGTTTAAAACACAATTTTATTGCATATCGTTCTTCTAAAGTGTCCTCACATCCAGATTGCATTTTTGAAATTCACCAGCTGTGACAATCAGGCTTTAGTAGGGTGTATTCCAATTGCTGCTGTAGCTGTTTATTTGAACCTGAAATCATAAAAATTGGTCAGTCATCTCATAAGAAGTATAGCAATAACATAATGAGTTTTCAAGAGTCTACGACAATTTTAAATGCCTGTACAAAAACAGTCTGGAAACTTATTGAATGCACCACGTATTTATCGAACCCCTCCAGCACGAGAAGATCAATTTTTTTGCAGAGTAATAATTGTTTGAATCAGTATTTTCCTTTTCCTAAATTAGTTATGTAACCAAGATCAAAGAACTGAGTCAGCCCTACTATTCTTGAACTAATGGGCTCATGTCTTTCCTAAGAGCATTAGCACGAAGTGAAAGTCAAAGTTTCGTCCAGGATTTGAACTCGAGTTGCTGATTTCATTTCCTGCGACGATAACCGTTACGCTTAGTGCACTCCACTCCATCCAGAGTGATAATATAAATTCCTTTTAATTCCAACAATGATTTCAAATGTAACTGTCAAGGATTCTGTGTTGTCGTATCTTGTAAAATCTTTGGAGCTTCTACAGAATTAAAACGTACGTTAATTGCTTCAAAAAATTATATAATTTCAAAATAAAATCTGCCGCCTTTAACTCGATTTTTTACTGTTTTTTTAATAGAATTTTTTTCGGTTGGTTGGTTGGGTTTTATGGCATATCAACCTTTGTAGGTTATTTAACGCCAAATCCATTTTTATGTATATAAACTTTTCTATTTAAAACAATTCAATTTAGCATGAATACACAGTTTAAGTGTCACAAACATTTCTATTTCAAACTATTCAGTTTATTCAAACAGTAAAACAAATCAGTTTAGTGTAAATACAGTTTCAATGTCAAAAAACAGTTCTATTTCGAATAATTCATTAGCACGCAGTTTAAATGTAATTACGGTTTAATTGTCAAAAACATTTCTATTTTGAGCTATTCAGTTTTCTCAAACAGTTCAGTTTATCATAAGTATGCCGTTAGTTCTATTTAACTCATAGATAGGGCCCTATCAGGTGTTACCACGCCGGGCCAGAGTGGACCTGGGAGCAATGGCAATGAAGGGGTACACAGTTTAGACGTCAAAACAGTTCTATTTCGAGCAATTCAGTATAGCATTAGTATGCAGTTTAATAAATGTCAAAACAGTTCTATTTTAAACAATTCAGTTTAGCATAAATACGCAGTTTAAATGCAAAAATCAGTATAGTGAAGGAAGCACGGTTTAGTTCTATTTACCCTATAGATAGGGCCCATACCAGGTGCTACCACTCCGGCCAGAGTGGACCTGGAAGAGTTGGCAATAAAGGGGTACTCCGCATTCCCCAAAGATCCAGCATTACTGGAACCTCACCATCAGATTGTTTAGTGTCATATCCAGGACACTCGTTAGGGGAGTCTTACCCCTCTGCAGAGGTGCGGTCAGTGTATTCTACAGCCCCAACCGACTGGGCAATTTTTTTTTCGGACTATTAAATAATTAAACATGGAAATTTATATAATAATAAAACCTGTCAAAATGTTATTTTTTAAGAGTGGGGTTCAATTTGTAATGTCGATATTTTTGAAAACGAACCCTGTCTTTAAAAATCGAGGGATTTGGGGAAATTGTTCCAGTTAAAATAGCATAAAATAATACTGTCGGTAGGGCTTAGAATAGAATGACTGTATCCCCTGAAGAGGAGTAAGAACCCTTCTACAGGGGTGTCATGGGTCTAACACTAAACTGCATTGAATGGTGACGCACTAGTTCTGGGGAGTCACTCCTTGATTCCTCCCAGGTGAGCCACTCTGATCCGTTGGGCAAGTATTTGTTAGGGTTCCATCTGTAGAACTAATAGATACGTTTAAAAAATTATTCTCATTCAATGGGACCGTGTGCCCTCCGCCCCCAAAAAACCCTTTAAAAATAACTAAATAAAAAATGTAACCGTAAACATATAATGAACGCGATTCCTTAACCTCTTGGAATAAAATAACTCTAGACTGGTGGACAATTCGTTAAAATCAACCATTTTCTGTCTATCTTCTTATGTAATTTTAAATCTTTCATCGGTGGAGATTTTTTAAGTAACATTTTTTCACGTCAAAACATTTACTTTCCATCAAGTCTGAAATGGATGAGAAATCTCTCCCAGAATTGATTATTAACTGAATTAAAATATCTTAAACTTCAGTTTAATTTACACTGTTATTGTATTCATGTGCACTTGGATTCAAAAGATAATTTTGAGAACGTTTGTATGTACGAACACGGACTTTTGAAATTCTTTCATCACCCCCCCCCAAAAAAAAAACCCATCTTCAAACTTGTATGATTTTTAATTTCATGAACAAACAAATCCTTTGCGCATTTAGTAAGAGGGTAAAAATTCTGATATAATGTCTCTTTGAGGAAACACTATGGAATCGGAAATATCTTGTATAAAAAATTCCTTTCTTGATATAAACGTAATAGAAGGAAATTTTTATGCGGAAAAACATCATTACTGCCTCTTGGCTAAGATCAAAGCTTACTGCTGGATTCTCGAGAGCCATGCAACACCTCCCCACCTCGCCTAAAAGAGGTAAAGGTGCTTGAGGCTTCTTTCAATGAGAAGGCTGCCAGAATCTAAACAATTTTTAAACCAGCTGCTACGGGAGGCTTACTTTCCCCGCAGCACCCCATTGTAAAAAGGATTTTGTGTCTATTTTAGTTTGGTTAGAAACTCGAGAAAATAACCCAGACTTTAAAAATATAATGTATGCTTAACTTATAGTCAACACATTTTTCTTTCGTATCTTGCACAACAAATGGGTTCTTGCAATGCTGTTAAATTACGTAAATGTGAAAGTCAAATTTCTTAAAAACTTTCACATTTCAAATTACTTTCTGCTTTACTTCTTATGTATTTGGGTTTTTTCAGTGGCATCCAAGCAGAAAGTCATTGCAGAGAGAAAGAGAGAGTGTGTGTATTCATGAGCGGAAAATTCGTAATAATTTAAACTACTTTTCTGCAACGAACGGATGTATCCTACAGTTGGTTAGTAAGAGTGGCAAACCATTATTAATGTGCACAATTCTCACTGAAGGCCCCATTCTTCTGGCCTTACGTCAAACTAAACTTAATAAATGACTTTTGTTATGAATGAAAAATTAGATGTCGCGTTCATGGACATTTGATCTAAGGGAGGTAACCATGTAAGTTTTGAGAGAGACAAAGAAAGAAAAGAGAAAATGGGTGAAAAATGGAAACATTCCTTTTATTTAAAAAAAAAGCAAAAAAAAAAAAAAAAAAGCTGAAATAAACTTATTTTAACGAAAATTCTCATTCGCTTGCACTTCTCTTTTTATTATTTCCTTCTGAAAAAATCCGGAAAAAAAAGCAAACATTTTTTTAAAATGAAAAAAAAAAAAAAAAAAAAAAAAAGCGAAAAAGAGAAGAAAAGAAAAAAAAATCTGATTTCAAGAAGTGTGTAACTTCTCTACCTCAAGAAAAAATTAGGCGAATATGAAGATTGTATCATACCAATTTTTGAAATTGGTACTCCCTGTCTGCTTTGAAATTCAGCTTTCCAAATTTTAGTTTTTATCGACCTGGATTCGAACACCAATCAATAGAAAATACAACTATCTCGTTCATTTCTTCTAGTTCCAATATTGGCGCAACATACTCATCAAATGAGAGAGAGAGAGAGAGAGAGAGAGAGAGAGAGGGGGGTTAAAATGTTACAAACCTCTTTATGTTGAAATATAAAACTAATTTAAGTTTAATTAGGAAAGTAAATAAATAAATCTATGAAAAAAATGAAAAATGAAATCAATACGTAAATGATAAAATACAACCTGATGATACGTATAAAGAAGACAGACCATTGTGAGTTCGTTTCTCACTGGGCGCCCAAAACTTGTAACCTTGTGCCATAACTAAGGTTAGTAAATGGTTAAATAAAAGAAAACAATATCAAAATGCCGAAATAGATTATTTTCCTTTTAGAAATATTTAAGAACTAAAAAAGAATTTTCGAAAATTATTTGTTGATATCGGAAGTTGTCATTATTACTATTGTACATCCGTCGACAAGAAATAGTTCTCTTTTATTTATATTGTAAGTATTCAATAAAATAGAAGAAATAGTGCACTGAATAAATAAACATAGTGAATTTTTTAACGACCAATTAAAATAAATAAATAAATAAATAAATAAATAAATAATAGAGTTTTAATTGCTCGAGATAAAATAAAATATCGTTGCTGCTGTAGTTTTAAGCGAAGTGGGTGCGTTCCTGCATGTGGATGACCAGCCTCGTTCTGAAAATTGGCGCCAACTGTAAAGAAAGTGGGATAAGAGAAGCTGTATTTGTTTATTTTTCTTTAATGGATTTCTCTTTGTACTTGTTTTAAGTTTTTTTTTAATCACCCAGCACAAAAATGATGCACGTTGAATTACAAGCGACCTGCAGCGCTCTTGGATACCAGGAGGGTTCGAAATATCTTAAAGAACCTGACTGTCTCGAATCGGTGAAAGATCTCATTCGTTTTCTTAAACATGAAGACGAGACAGTGGAAATTCGTCGTCAGTTAGGTGAGGCCGAGATTTTGCAAAATGATCTTGTGCCTTTGGCAGTTCAATATAAATCCGATCGGGTTTTATTCGAATCCGTTATTCGTCTTATGGTTAACCTTACACAACCGGCACGCTTATGTTTTAACAATGTTATTCCGACTGATAAAACAGCCCGAAATCACTACATGGAAGTCGAAGCTTGTCTTCGGAAATACAAACGAGCCTTTGCCGATGAGGAACTGTTCGCAGTTCTTACAGATAAACTGAGTGGACTTTTAAAATTAGATTGGGAACATCGACACGAAGAGGATCGACTTCTGATTGAAAGACTTTTAATCCTAGTTCGAAATATTTTGATTGTGCCATCAGATCCGGACGAAGAAAAAAGGACCGACGATGATGCTAGTCTTCATGATCAGCTGTTGTGGGCACTGCATGTCAGTGGCATGGAAGATTTGCTTCTTTATTTAGCCAACTCTGATGAAGAACGACAGTATTGTATGCACACCCTTGAAATAATATCTTTGATGTTTCGTGAGCAGAGTGCAGAGATGCTAGCTGTTGCAGGTGTGCAACGTGCAGTCAGTGAAAAAGAAAAAGATGCACAACAATTGGAAATCATTCGGGAACAGGAATTGATGGAGAAAAAAGAACGGACTCGGAAATTAAGTTCGAGACATTCGCGATTTGGGGGTACTTATCTTCTAAAAAATATGAAGTCAATCAGCGAAAAAGATGTGATTTACCATCGGAAACTGGAGCAGGTGAGCAAGCATTCGTTTGATATCACGAAAAAACGGCAAAAAATAGCCAAGAATCGTGCCCCTATCAAGGATGTCGAAGTTGTTCGCCGTTCGACGCTCAGCATTCGACTTTGTCTGAAAGAATTTTGTGTGCAGTTTTTAGAGAATTGTTATAATCGTTTGATGAGTTCAGTGAAAGACAATTTAGTGAGAGAAAAAGCCCAGGCACACGACGAGACGTATTATATGTGGGCTCTTCGTTTTTTTATGGAATTTTGTCGTTTACATAGTGGACAAGTCGAGCTGGTGTGTGAGACGCTGAACGTTCCTACTTTTCATTATATTCAAGTAAATCTCTTTAATTATTATGAAATGATTTTGACTGAGAAGAAAGAAGCCGTCGTTTGGGCCCGGCGAGTCCATTTGGCCCTGAAAGCCTACCAAGAACTTTTGCTGACTTTACACGCTATGGACAATTCGAAAAATAGCCACCTGATTTCAAGTGCAAAGGTAATAAAAAGTAACATTTTTTATATGATGGAATTTCGTGATATTTTTGTTACCTTGTTGAATAAATTTGATCACAGTAAACATTCAACATCTTATCTTACTGATTTGGTCCATACGACACATCTTTTTCTGAAAATGTTGGATAAATTCAGCAATTCCAATCGGCATATTGTTGTGCAGACCAAGAAAAAAAGTAAGAAAAAGAGACGAGACCCCAAAAAAGACCAGTCTACAGCTGCCAAGTTTGATGAGAGTCAGTTAAGTGAAGAACAATGTCAGGAACGTTGGGATGATATTTCTGAAGATCTGTCTGCTGTTGTTAGTGGTGAGGGTTTGCTTCCAACTGATGTGTTGCCATTTGATGCCGCTTCTGAAGTAGACATGGACCAGCAGAAAGCTGATGCTATGTTGCGTATACAGCAGTGTCTTCGTAGTAAAAATCTTTTGGAGGCTGTGGCTTTGTTACGATCTGCACGTGAAGTGTGGCCAGAAAAAAATGAATTTGGTGCTGCCAACATAGCTGCCGAGGAAGAATTCATGGCACTTCGAGAAATCTTCATGGCTGAACTTGCTCAGCCCCTCAATCCAATTGTTGTTAATGAAGGGGAATTTGAAGAAGAGGAAGACTTTAATGAAATTGAAGAAGAGGAAATGTCAGCTGTTATGGTTAATGAACAAGAACTTAATTTCAAGGAATTTGTTTCCAAATTTGCTAAGCCAACCATCTTAAAGAATTACACTATTTTGTTGTCAAGCTTCAAGACAAACTCTGCACACACCAATCATTGTATTATTAAAATGATGTATAGAATTGCAGTTGATTTGAAGCAAGAAGGAATCCTCTTCCAAGCCAGTTTGTTTTGCATTTTTCGTAAAATCTTTGCCTTGGCCCGTGTTAAACATTTTCATGAAATGGCCAAATTTGCCAGGTTCATTGTGAGTAAATTTATTTCAGCTGCTCAAGAAAATAAAAAGATTTTCATGGAGATTCTGTTTTGGAAAACGTCTCGTGAAGCTGCTCAAATGGTCACAGGCTACATGAACGATTCAGCCAATACGGGTCAACCCACCTGGACTGAAGACCAGAAAATTGAGCTTGAGCGTTTATTTGAAGAATCAAAAGAGAACAATGAACAAGATGCTTTGAGTTACATTATGACTCGTATAACAGATGAAAACAAGTCCCGTAGGCAGGTGTTACGTCAATTGAGGCTCTCTGAGCTGATTCAGTCGGCAAAAGATCTAAAGGCACCGGCACCTGCAACTGTCGATAGAAGCGCTTGGACTGAGGAACAAGAAGAGGAACTCAAAAGAGTCTTTGAGGATGTTCGTAACTCTGAAGATCCTTTTGGAAATTTGTTGGAAAATTTGTCGTTCAAAAAACCAAAGAATTGGATAAAAGATAAACTTTTTGGTTTGGATTTGATCCAAGACAAAAAAGAATTGTGGAAGAAACGATCATTCAAGAATAGTCGAAAGAAGAAAAACTCTTTGAAAGATGATGAAGAGAGTGATGAAAATGACCAATGGAATAATGAAGAAATCCGGAATGAAGTGACTGCTTTTTGCTATTCTTCTGAAGAAGAACAAGATTCCCATGAGCAGCCTGGAGATCATCGGGTTCCAACCGAGGAAGCAAATGCCATAAATGATCTTGGTTTGATTCCTCTTGATGCAGATATTGATGAAGTTCTTCGGCGCTTGGTAGAACATGATTACATGGAACAAATTAAGTGGATTCAGAGAAGTCTTCAAAGAACAGCAGATGACCGAAAAGAACCTGGGGAATATTTGGGAGTACCGATTGTACCATTGACTGAAGATAATGAAAATGCCATGGATGATCCAGATTTTGTTAATTTTCTTGAGTTAATTGGATTATCAAAGCCTGTTGTTGGACAGGAAGCATTTTGGCGGATTGGAGGGGAACTGACTTACACTCAACTGATCCAAATAATTGAAGGTCTGACCCTGAATGAAAGTGGCCAACCAGTTAATACTGCAAATCTCAAAGCCTGGTTGTTCAACAGAAATTCCAAATCTAAAAAGTCCAAAGCCAGTTCTTCAAAAATCAATAAAGATTCTAAATTGACCTCAAATGATTCAAAGCGAAAGATTGCCATGAAAAATCTTGTCAAAAAACAGAAAAAGAACCAAAAAGACCAAAATTCATTGCAGAAAAATAATGGTCGACATCAAAGAAAACAAAAAAAAGATGAAAACCAAAATTTGGGAAAGAAAGAGAAGAAAAATAAAAAAAAGTTTAAAATGGCAACAGATGAATTTACAGCTCCAGTGACTGAAGAACAGTCTGGTTCTGATTCTAGTCCTGCTCCAAGATCAAGGAAGAAACGTCAAAAGCGGAAATTGCTGGAAGGAAGCAGTGATGACAGTTCAGATGATGAGCCTTTGATTTCGCAGATGAATAAAGACAAGAGAAGACCTGATAGCACCGAGAGAAAAAGTAAAAATTTGGAAAGAGGTTTTGTAGAAACATCTGACAGTGATTCTGATAGATTGGTTGTTGATGAGGACGACGGTTCGCCAGTAAAGAAAAAAAAAACGACTAAGAGAGTTCTAAGTGATGATGATGATGAGGAAACCGTAAACGATCGTAGGTCATTGAATACATCATCATCACCTCCAAGGGTATCCTTACATAAACGGCCAAGAATCATGGAAAGTGATGATTCTAATGACAATAAAGAAAATTATCATGGTGAGTTAAATGTGCCTCCTTCATCCGAGTCATCTGCAGATCCATTTGATATTGCTAAAAGTATTTCTTCAAGTAAATCATTCAGTCAGATAAGTATGCCCATGTCTGTTGAGACACCTGCAGCTTTTTTAAATACTGACTCTTTTCCTGCAACTTTGCTGACTGTTCCCAGGGATCAATCGGATTCAGAAATGGTAGATGACGACATTCCTCTCACAACTGTCATAAAGAAAAAAAAACTAATCCTTGTCAGTGATGACGAGGATGATTGTTGATGACTAAACTTTTATGGTGTATTTCAAATTTTAAGCAATTTTTTATGCTAAAGAATTTACCTGATTTTGAAATTACTTCTGAATTTTACATGTTTATGATTGTACTACTTTGACTAAGTGTAGCAATTTACGACTTTCTCTTTCAAATCATTTTCCAATTAAATTCAATTCTCCTAAATTGATTCTAATATTTCATCATTTTAAAATATTTGCTTTAAAATGTGTTGATTATTATTGAAAAGAATTTTCTTAAATATTGTGTCAAATGTGTTATCTGATTTTCTGTAAGTTTTTGAATTTCATTATCATTGCAAATATGAAAGTCCTTGTCTGAATAATGTATTTTGACTGTCTTTACATGTTTTATAAAATAAATATAAAACTCAACCATAAAATTTATAAACTTGCAAATATTTTACATGTGATGTATTGAGTAAAATATTTTTTTTTTTTTACATAAAACACTTAATAAAAGGGTCACACTATTTTTCAATAATTTCTGAATAATGAAAAGTGTTTTTATGTTTGATGAAAAATTGCTTTTATTTTATCTACAAAGTAGATTTGACTTTTTTTGTAAAGAGATCTTTTTGTATTTCTTTTTTCAAAATGCCATAAAAATTTTCAATTTTTTTTTCAAAATGCTTTAAAAATTTTACAGATTTTCTTTTTCTAAATTTCTATTTCTGTATGAAAATTTGAGAATTATTTATTCAATATTTCTCTAATCTATTTTTTAAGTTGTTCCTCTCAACGACTATGTACAGATTATTTTAATAAAAATTGATTTATTTCTATTATTTGAATATGTTCATGAAGATTTATTGATGGCAAATGCATTTAATTTTTTTTCCTTGTTTTATCCATTGATGTATATTTGTGTTTTTTAATTCAGTTTTAACATTTTGACATGTAGAATATTTCTTTTTCACCTGTTAATTGTTCTACTTTAATGTAGATTTCACAAGTCTAGCCATTTGAGAATTTCAACTTTTCCTAGCTCTTGAAATTTTCCTCACATGAATTGTGTGTTGGGGTGTAGATCTTGGAGATGAATGACCTCTTCAATTGACAAGATGATTGCAAGTTGAATATCTTTAGTATTACATTAAAATGCCTTTTAGGGAAGGTATGGGCCTAAAAATCCCTTTGATCAGTGTGCTGATTCATATGAAAGTTCTTGGAAAAATATTCTTAAAAATAAACAATAAAAGAAAAATAGGATCCAGTGACTTTAATTTGATTTTCATCAAATCTGCTGCCATAATTGAAATGATTGTTAATTTTATAATCTATGAGAAAAAATTGTTTTTATTTTTAGCTTTTCATATTGATTTTCTCATTTGATATAATTTGCAATTTTATTTTTTATGTTAAATATTTTTGGTTAAAAGTTTTCAAAATAGAACTAAAATTCAATTTTAGGGAATTAATGTGTTGTTCTGTCCTAATTTTATTGAATATAAAATGTGTAAAAAAAAAAAAAAAAAAAAAAAAAAAATAGATATATGTATCTCTTTGTGGAGTTATTCATTTAAAAATATTTACTTTTTTCTCTCATTGGATCAACAAAAAAAGAAAAAAGTGTGTATATATATATATATATATATATATATATATATATATATATATATATATATATATATATATATATACACTTTTTTTGTTGATCCAGTGAGAGAAAAAGTAAATATATATATATATATATCTCGTAATAAAATTCTTATGTTTACAAACACAACCTAGCAAAAATGGCACATAGTGAGGTTTTCTATTTGGGCAATACATATACAATAGAAAATAAACTAAATTCCTTTTCAATTTGCCGCTAAATGATAATTTTGTGGGGTCTGCATTAATGAACATCATTTTTTAATCTTTCAAATTTTTGATATAAATGAAGATAACTATATGTTAATTCTTCACTCCAAACTAGAAATGTTGATATTATCAGAGGTCGCTGTTACAAACTGAATCCACCCAACAGATTTAAAAAGTTGAATTAGATTTATTGACAATCTAACTTATCTTTTGGTATTTTTAACTTGCACCAACCCTTAGTCAAGAACATCATATGCAAGAGCTAGTCTGAAGACACACCAACCACACGGTCTCTGAAGGTGCATTGCATCAAATTCAAACTCTCTCTCTCTCTCTCTCTCTCTCTCTCTCTCTCTCTCTCTCTCTATCTCTCTCTCTCTCTCTCCCTCTCCCTGAACTGGCATTCATGAAGATAGGACATTTTTCCCTGGGCAGAATTTATTCATCACCATCTTTCTCGCTATCCTTTGCTCTCAAGACAATAGGTACTGGAATGAACTTTATCTTATTTTTTCACCAAACAATAAAAAGATAAATATCTTTCTTTTGTTTTGTGAAAAAATAAAATAAGGTTCATATATCTGAGCAACCACAAAATTTTTATTGTTTATAAAATGAAAATTGTAACCATATTAAGAGTGACTGTCTCTTCCTTGTTACAAAGTTGTGACATAGTTGTAACATTAAAATTTAAACATACATATTCTTTGCTCAAACCTATTCCTTTGTTTTGTTCTGTTTACCATTTAACATATTTTTCATATTACAGGAATTGTATGAGAAAACGTTATCGACAGTCACCTTTAATTGGAACATGTTTTAATATTTCTTAAATGAAATAGATTTAAAGAATTGGTTAGAAGATAAATGATAACATCCTCAACCATTTCATCAGAAAGAAAAAGGTTTATGGTCATCAAGAAATAATGCAAACCTTAATGACAAACAAAATAATGATATACAGTTTAATATTACTAAATCGTATTTTTAATGATTACGGATCAGCATAAAGATACAAAATTTTGTATTTCCTATTCATCAGGGTTTTTTTTTATAATACGTGCAACCTATAAAAAAAAAGAAAATATGGAAAATTTGCAAATTAAATTTTTCATCTAAGAAAGAAAAACAAAAATCAAAAGGAACAAAATAAAAATGTCTACATTAGAAAAAATGTAAATATGAATGCACAATGTATGTGATTCCCTAACCTTAGAGAGGTTGACATACCATCAAAATTGATCAAAATAAAAGTTATGAAGGTGACTAATGTAATATAATCAAATGTAGCAAAGAAAGTTTATCAATTTATTCTGATGGCTGGAAGGAATCACAGATATGTTGCTCAGAAAAAACACTCCTGTTTGTTTCTTAAATCTTATATTATTCTTCTGACCAATTTCAAAGGAAGATGTAGAATTGGGTTTACCCATTTGATAGAGTAAAGGAGACACGTTTTCATTTTTAAGGCATTGCATTCCTCAATTGGTAATGGGGGGAAAGTGAATGAAGTGTCAAAAGCAATTCTTTTCCACAAGGTCATGTTACTGGTTCTCCCTTATCCCAAGTAAACAAAATTAAGTTGTGAAGACAACCCTGCTCAAATATGAGGACAGTATTTCATTCTCGTGGGGGGATTCAGCTTTTATGTTGATACGACAAAGCATCAAATTTTAGATACATTTTGGAGCACTAAAAATATCAGACCAGTTTTGTTTCTCAGTCATATATAAATCATATATGCAAAGTAGAAATTGTATAAAATAGTAAGGTGTTTGTAAAATCAGTTGATTGGAGAAATTAAAAAAAAAAATTTCAATTTAAAAGGTAATCAACCACCAATTTCGAATTAATTTTTTCCTGTCCAAATTTTTATTAAATAATGAAATGAAATCCATGCAGGACTTTCTATTAGATTTAAAGTCATGACATGTGAACATAACCAATTTAAAAAGTTTATGCAGTAATTTTGTTTAATATATTTTGTTGTAGTTTTATTAACATTTACTTTTTTTTCTAAGTATTTTCCCCATATGAGCATAGTTAAGAAAAAAGAAAAAGCAAGCACCTTAGACCTTCCGTCCTCCAGTTTAGTGCTCACATTTATTTCAACCGGGAAGGCGAAAGGGAGGCAATTTATGATTTTCTCTTTTATAATAAATGGAGAATTCCACTAAAAAAAATACGATGTAAAAAAAAGAAATTTGGGGAAAAAATAAATTTGAACATAAGAATTTAGCAATATTTGAAATATTCATCACAACTTTTATATAAAAAACAAACACCGGACAAATCTTGAACCGGCAGAGGTCAGAACGAGGGAGTTCTTATTATTTGTTATATTATTAAGTTGAGTAAATATCTATTCGATGGATAAATGGTAGAACAAAGAATAAACCAAGGTAATAGATAATTGTGAATCATTAGGACTTAATTCTTTTAATAAAGACGAATGATTTTTGTTCGACGTTATTAGTAATTAAAAAAATATGAAACGGTCCCTTGTGCTGCGATATTCATAGTAAGCATGGCGGCATCGGTAACATTGAGACTTGTATTTAATGATTTATCTTTAGTTAAACATTTTATCGAGAAAATGTTAATGACTCACAGGCCAAGTTGGACCTTGCTTCTTTCGAGAAAATACTTTTATTTAAGCAAAACTAAATCGCCCCATTTATTTGGAAAATATCAACCACTTTCCTTGTCCATGTGTTATTCATCTACGTTAGGTAGAAGAAGGACGATATGGCATCGAAAAAATTCTTATTTTTTATCCTCTTCTGCTTTCCCTCATTTTTCTTTTTCTATTCGGACTTGTTGTTCTTCTCTTCTCAACCCCAAATCTTTCTCAACTCCTTTACTTCTTCCTTCTTGTAATAACAGAAGATACCACAATGACAATTCGGACCGGGCGCCCTTGAAGCTTATGGACTTTCCTGAACTTATTTGGCCCAGTCCAATAAAATCTTTTCGCAATTGGTGGTTTTCCAAATTGATCAAAGGATATTACGATAATACTTTTACAATGGAATCCTTTTTGGCCGGAGCTGAACAGGTCAGTCATACTTTATTGAGTTGACAAAAATATTTGATTTTCCGAGGCTAAAAAGAAAATTTAGCCTAATTCTCTTGATCACAATTGCTTTAAAACTTTATTTAACGTTTGGCTTCTACATCCGACAAAATCGATTATTTACTCATTTAAAGTTAAAAGGTTTAAATTCACATTAATTAAACATTGTTGTCATAAATATGAACTTAAAAGTCAGGGCTTAGTTTTGCATTATACGTGACTGAGAAATCGAACCCCCACTTTAGAGTTACTTCCATCTGTTCCACTTTAAAATGTAATTTTTCTCGAAAATGAAAAATTTCCTTACAGATCAAAACAAACCCTCAAGAAAAATACATTTTCCAACGAAATTACTGTAGATCACTTTATCCTTAATAAATAAGAAATGGTAGAGAAGTTAAAACAATTTGGTTGAGTGATTACGGGTACTTGTTCAGAGTATAGTTACCAACCCCTCTGCTCAAGCAGGATACGACACAAGGTCAATTATTTTTTTAAAGAAGAATATTTGTTCCGAATATCCAACTGAAATAATATCTACGGTAATATATGAAATAGATCTAGAAATGTAATACATTTATCATCCAGATAAAATAATTTTCAGTCATTTCCTTCATTTTTTAATACTGATACCGTAAGTCGTCATCAACAGGGTGGATTGTAGTGAGTTGAAGACGTAATTTTTAAACGTTTAGTTAAAAAAAAAAAAAAATTAAAATAATGACCGAAACTTATTCTTATCTGGATGATGAATGAAAGTATTACATTTCTATATATTCATTTTGTACATTACCGTTGCGAGATATTCTTGACAAGTATTGTGTCAATATTTATTATGACGTTTCATTCTGTATGAGCTTCATCAGATAAGAATTTTTATATATATTTTCATATCTTAGGAAATGTACTGGGGTGGGGGGAATGTTACAGCTGTCTATGAGGTTGTTATAAAATTTTAAAATGTTGAAACAAAAAAGTTCGAAATTGAGTTTATGATCACTTTCAAGCTACAAATTAAAGGGTTTGAAAATATTACTGTTATGTGTGAAGTGAAATAAGTAATAATTTTTTTTGGTAAATTTTTACCCTTTAACCCATCGGCGAAAACTAAAATGCAGCAAGCATCACTGACGACCAGAGATATTTTTTTCAGGCTGTTTACATGTATTCGCAAAAAAAAAACAAAAACAAAAAAAAACAAACTGATTTTTAGTTTTCGCTAAAATCTGATGTGTTAAAGGGTAAAAATTTATCAACATTTTTTCAACTCATTCTCTTATGACGCTAAACGTCATAATATAGTTTTTCTTTTAAGTATAACTTTATTATGGTACAAGGCCAGAAGTGTGGAGCACCGAGCAAGAATCAAACTCACTAATCTAGTTGATTAACCATTACACCACATGGTGCCTTAAAACATCAATAAACAATACACCAAATTAGTTTTCCCGTCTTTTCCATTCGGACAGGTATAAAATGTCCCTTATTCATTCTAGATTGATCGATAAATTGTATCGGTCAAATCGACTTAATTTTTTTTTTTTTTTTTTTAGGATTTTGATTTACTGACAATAAACAAAAATTCTTTCAAGTTGAAAGTATTTCTTTTGACATTTTTTCCCGCTGAAAAGTTTTCTTAGAAAAAACTAATCAAAATATGAAAATTTCATATCAATGACCAAAAAGAAAAAAAAATTGAAGTATCAGCAAATAAAATTGAACTTGATTTTAAAATAATTTTAAAAAGATTTTAAAGTAAATTTTGAAAATAAAACTTCGTGGTTTATCTATTTGAAATGTTAATGATGTTAATTATTTAAAAAAAAAAAAAAAATCAATGTTTTTCTTGTTTTCAATTGTCAACGTTTTTGGTGGGGGCGGGACCAGTCGAAGTTCAAGGTCTTTGGACAAAGGTCAAGGTCAGTAATTTTGGTGAGGTGATGAATAATTTCTTTTTATTGATTTTATTATCCATTTCTTCTCTAATATTAACGTATCTCTTTTTTTCTTGGAATTTAGGAACAAAATATCACTGGAATTAATAAGTTAAATTGTTTTTTTTTGTTTTTTTTTTTATTTATTAAAAAAATGGAGAATAACATTAAAATATTGGTAAAAATTCTGTCTTGAAAATTTTATCAATATTATTATTTTGTTGACCATAAAAGTAATCGATTAAATATTGATTTGGAAAACGATTTCCTCATTTTTTTAGTACCCCCCCCCAATAAACTTGATTTTTCTAAATTTATATTAAAAGAAAAAAAGATTTGATTAAAAAGATATGCCACTGTTCTTCATGATTTTGTCTCAAAGTTAATTAATTTTTTTAGGTTTGTAGAGTTGGAATGAGAGTAAGGTTTTGGTTCAATGTATAATCTTTCATCCCAGACAATTGGAATGTTCGGATGGCTGAATCAGCAGTATTGGTTTCACATTTATTTATTTTCGGTATATTTTAACACAATTAAACATTTTTAATTTGTAAAAATCAAAATAAGAAAAATACTTAGGAAAGTAGAATTAAGAAGAAACTAAAACTGTCAGTATTGCTCATATTTTGAATTGCCGGTTTATTTGTGTTGTCTTGCTTCTTAAATTTTTGTATTTTATGTTCTGTTAAAAAAAAAGTCAATTAATTTAAAAACATTATTGCGGCTGGCCAGCCGAATCGGTGAAAAAATTACATTTTAACATAAAGTTATTACCTACAACTAAATTACCTCCCATTAGTTGTTTTTTAAAAAATTTATTTATCTCCCCATATTAAGAGAAACAAAAAAAGTCGATCATGAGAATAATTTCATTTGTTTGATATTGATAAGGATAAAATTCTGAACTATCATATCTTGTGGAAGTCCAAAGTAAAAATTGATTATTGTCAACCAACTGTTGACTGAAAGATCCAGAATAAATAGCCAATTTTGTCCAGTTCATTTGGTGATCCAGGTAATTTGAAATGATTGCAGTTAAAAACAAAATGAATGAAAAGAAAAGGAAACATATTTTATTAATAAATAAATCTTACATCTTGAAGAAAAATGATTGTAATCTTTCTGAAAGTTCAAATGAAGATGATTTCAGGCTAAGTTTATTTTGAAATATCAAAAGAAGAAAAAAAACAACCAAAAACAATATTTTTTATCCTTAATCCTTTCATTCTAACTGGGAAATCATTATTTCAGTTGAATTTTCATTTTCATTTTCACTCTTAAAATGTACTTGAAGCATAATTTTGCATATCAAAAATTTAAAAAATTATTTGGTAGTAAAAGTTTGTTTGTTTTTTTAATGGCATATCAACCTTCTTAGGTTATTTAATGCCAAATCCATCCCTCTAGAAGAACACTAGTGGTACTATTTAATCCATAGCTGGGAGGATAAGGGGTTCATACCTTTCCCAAGTGTATTTGTCCGAAAGTGAATATAATAGAGCGACTGGAGTTTGAACTCGCATACAATAATTCTGCAGTCCAGCACTTTTACCATTACATCACAAGGACACCCTCTTGGTAGTAAAAGGGTTAACAAAACTCATTTCAGATTATTTGATTATAATTTACTAGCACAAAACTACAATTTTGTAGCACTCAGGAAATTTGTTGGTCTTTACTTAATAGAGAGTGTTCATATTATTTAATTATATATCAATTTTCTTTAAAACTTAACTTTAAAAAGTGTTTGTGTGTGTATGTATGTATATATATATATATATATATATATATATATATATATATATATATATATGTGGGAGGTAGCTAAAATTTGTGTAGGGGAAAATTGTTAATTCTTCTCAAATTGATGAACAAGAATTTACAAAATGATTGAAAAGATAACTTTTTCTAGTTTTGCTGCTCAAAGTTGTTACAAGAAAATGTTCAACTTACAATTTTTGATTTCTCCCCAAATTCATCTATTGTGTTGTATGAAGTTACAAAGAAAAGTTTTATTAAATTAGAAATGGGGAAACTAACGCTGGTAATTTTTTATTGTCATTGAGAAAAATTTTCTTATACATACTAAGTACATAAAAACTTAATCTATTCAATTTGAACTTGGCTTTGCAGTTGTCACAATAAAATTTTAAATATAATTTTTACTAAAATTCAGTTTTAATTCTGGAGCTACTGTCAGTTGGAATATTTTTGAGACTTGTTCACTAAATGTATTTGTCTGAAAATGTTTTGAGTTTTGGTCAACTAATGGTACATAATAACCAATACAATAATGCTGTATTGTTATTGGAAACTAAAAAATATTTTAAAAAAATACTTGTTATTGGAAACTAAAAAATATATTAAAAAAAAAATACTTCCAAAAACACCTGGAGACTTTTTAAAAGTATTTTTTACAAAAATCAGTTGAACATTTTGTTTGATCTAGAATGATTTCTTTTATAATTTGCACTGTTAATCCAAAAGATTAAAAGAGATTAATATAGACTTCTATTTCCAGTACTTTGATTGATCATTTGATTACCTGAGAATTCAGAAGCTTTTTATGAATACAAGGAATTTTTGTCAATGTCCATATTTCTAAATTCATCAATTTGTTATCAAGTGTTCCGAACAAGGAGGAATGGAAAATTCGTCCAGAAAGTTCAACTTTGGAAGTTGTCAGGTTAAATTAAAAAAGACAAAATCAGTTAATAAAATAATAATTTTCAGATTATTGAAATTAAGAACAATTTTATAATTTATATATAAAATTATTTCTAGTCTACTTTTTCCATTGCTTTAGTTTCGATTCGAAATGACTTATCTCCCTTGGATTATTGTAGAAGTATTTGATTTCTGCTGAATAACATTCTCAGTTCAAAGTATTGGGTGTAAATTTGTTGGCCACTAGTCAGTTGATTATCATAAAATTCAATGAAATTCATTCCTTTTCTTCTGTTTTTAATGTCTGATATTTTCATTTAGGAAAATTTGCCTTTGGAAAAATCTCAAATTCTGAGGTAAATTGAATGAATTATTTAGACTTGGACTTTAATTGTTTCATCTCATCAGTTACTAATCACTTGGATGAGTGATATAAATTATATATAAAATAATTATTCTTAGAATGCAACATGGAGTAAGCAAAAACATAATGATTAAAATACAAAAGATATGAATAATTCATAGAATAATGAAAAATTATCTGTTATAGAGTTGAGCTGCTCTTTCCTACATGAACTTGTCTAGTGCATATAAGAATAGCTTACACACTCTCTATTTTTACCTTCTCTTAAATGTCAATATGTGTAATATTTCTCTGAATGACACCATGTATTTTCTTATGATCATTACAAAACTATATGTTTACAAAATCATCATAAAAGATGAAATACTTTTTTGTTTTATTACAATCATTTTTAACCAGAGTTCATTTCAATTGAATTCATGCAATGTTGTAATCAACAGAACACTCAGTCTCCTTCATATTAGGATTGTATCTATGTCAAATATAAGCAAAAGATTCTTTTGTAACTTCATTGGAGCTTTGGGGAATTTGGAGTATTTCTTCATTGCCATTATTCCTAGGTTTGCAGTTAAGGACCCATCTATGGGTAAAATGGAGCGGTTCAATCATTTAATCTGGATTACTATTATAATTATTTGAAACCATATCACTGTGTGCATTGCCTAGTCGGCTGGAGCTGTAGAATAAGACTCCCCTCCTACAATGAGTGTCCTGGATATGACACTAAACAATCTGATGGTGAGATTCCAGTAATGCTGGAGCTTTGGGAAATGCCGAGTACCTCTTTATTGCCATCGCTCCCTGGTCCACTCTGGCCCAGAGTGGTAGCACCTGATAAGGGTCCTATCTATGGGTTAAATAGAACTAAACCGTGGTTTTTTGAGTTTCCTGTTTTTTTGCATTTAAACTGCGTATTTCTTTTAAACTGAATTGTTTAGAATAGGACTGTTTTGACATCTGAACTGTGTACTTATGCTAAACTGAATTATCTGAAATAAAACTGTTTTGACATTAACTCTGTGTATTGTCCAGTTAGCTGGGGCTGTAGAATACACCAACTGTGTCTCTGCAGAGGTGTAAGACCCCTCCCCCCGTAATGAGTGTCTTGGATATGACATTAAACAATCTGATGGTGAGGTTCTAGTGGGGCTTTAGGGAATGCAGAACACCCCTTCATTGCCATTGCTCTCAGGTCTACTCTGGCCTGGAATGGTAGCACCTGATGGGGCCCTATCTATGGGTTAAATAGATCTAAACTACATACTTATGCTAAACTGAATTGTTTGAAATGGAACTGTTTTTGACATTGAAACTCTGTTTAGGCTAAACTGAATTGTTTAATAAAGAACTGTTTTGACATTTAACTGTGTGTAAACAAAATCTATAATTGTACTAAATTAAATTGGCTTAATTAGAACTGTTTGAATAATCTGAATAGCTTGAAATAGAAATGTTTTTGACAAACTCTGTACTCATGTTAAACTGAATTGTTTGAAGTAGAACTGACTATTTGCATAAAAATGGATTTGGTGTTAAATAACCTACAAAGGTTGATATGCCATAAAACCCAACCAACCAACCACTATGTGCAAATTATTTATGTTA
>OY757930.1:727186-899686 GCA_963585895.1 Sepioteuthis lessoniana
TGCAGCTTTCCTATTTTTAATTTTTCTGAGAACCGAGTCGAGTTCTCCTTGTGTGAACGGTCCAAGTTTAATGTCTAATTGTTTGCTAATTATTCTGGTGATTGGTTCATGCGTTATTTTTGGTGGGTTTCCAAGTAAGTTTTCGAAGTGCTGTTTCCACAGTTTTATTCTTTCTTGTTGGTTTGCTGCTTTCAGTTTTGCTTTGGCTGTGTTCTTTCTTCTGCTCACTTCGTTTATTGTTTGCCAGGCAATTCTAGATTGTCTATCTTCTACCGAGTCTCTAATCTTATCTATCTGATTTTGAATGTAATCTGTCTGTTCCTTTATATATATGCCTGCTAATTGATATTGTGCCGTTTTTAGTTTTACGGCATTTGTGTTTGTTGGGTTTTTTTCGATAGTTTTTGGAGGCTGTTTTCACTAGTGCACGTTTTTCTCTCACCGCTAAGGTTTCCCATGGGACTCTATATTTAGTTTTAATTTTTGTTGGAATGTATTTTGCTGCTGCCTTCACGGTGTGCATTGACGAAATTTTCGTATTCGTCGTTTGGTGTACTTTTTTCCGTCTTTTCTTGTAGTGTTTCGAATCTGTTTCTTAATTCTAATACGTATTTATCTCTGACATCTTTGTTGTTTGATAGGGCCCAGTCATAGTGTTTGGTGGTCGCTGTTCGTTTGGCGTTTTTTCGTAGGCTTAACCGTATTTTCGCTGTGACTATTCGGTGATCGGTGGACACACCCTCAAAAGAGGAGTATGCCTTGCAATTCAATGCACTATTCTTCCATTTCTTGTTTATAAGGACGTAGTCTATCTGAGCTTTAGTATTGTTTGCGTACGTGTATGTCCATAGTTTGCCCTCTCTTTTTTGGTAGTTTGTATTGAGGCATGCTAATCTATTTTCTATCATGAAATCTGTTAGATGTTGCCCATTTCTATTTGACGTGTTGTGGAGGCTGTATTTGTTGTTTCCGTTTTTTTTTTTTTTTTTTATATATATATATATATATATATATATATATATATATATGTGTGTGTGTGTATATACATATATACACACGTGTTTATGTAGTCTGTGACAAGGATGGAGTTGTGGACTTGTGCATTGTTCTGGTGGAAATGCCACTAAATCATTGGAAGAGTTTTGGTCTCTTCGGAAGGAATCTCTTCCTGAACTCCCTTAAAACCTCAACATAGTAACCCTCACCCTGACTCCTTGGTCAATCAACTCTTGTGTATTGACTTCCTCACTCCTCCCACACATCTCATCATCCTTCACAGACCCTCTGCCTTACTTGAATGTCTTATGCCACTCAAAAACTGATGCTCGATTCATGCAAGATGGTTGAAATACACTTTGAAAAATTCCATATCTTTCTGTGGCATTTTTTCCAAGTTTAAAACAGAATTTTATTGCATATTGTTCTTCTAAAGTGCAGATTGCATTTTTGAAATTCAGCAGCCATGACAATTAGGCTTTAGTAGGGTGTATTCCAATTGCTGCTGTCGCTGTTCATTTTATATAATTGTGTATATCCGTGTGTTAGTGTAATATATATATATATATATATATATATATATATAATTTTTCAAAGAAATTTAGTACATGAAGTAAACCACACCTTTTTCAAAACTGAAATAAATGGGATGTGTGAATGTTTCTATGCCAAAGAAAAAATTTGACAAATCACCAAAAATTGCTGTTTTTTTATTTTTAGATGCATAATTGAGTTTTGGGTCTGTATATATATATATATATATATATATATGTGTGTATATATATATATATATATATATATGAGATTCTAAGAAGATTATGTTCTCTTCTCTAAGACTAGCCATAGCCAGTGACCTGATGTTTACAATCCTGTTGCCATCGCTCTGACATATATCTCTATTTCTCCCTTTCTCTCTTTTATGTTTCTCGTTCTTATGACCTCTCCCTCCTTTTATTTTAATTTCTTGTTATCTATTTCCTCCTGCACTGAACTTTAGAAAAACCTGTCATTTTGAGGAAGTCTTTCTAAAATAAAGATGAAATATTTGCTAAATCCGTCGTCAAGTTTCGGTTTATTCACTTTCCACTTATTTTTCTCATCTTGCCTGATTTACCAAAATCTAACATTTTATATATATATATATATATATATATATATATATATATATATATATATATATATATATAAAACATTCTACAACATCACTATTTATTTTACTGTTTTTTCAGGCTATTCATCATGTATCAAATTGTTTAGCAGAAGGGAATTTTGAAGAACTTCAAGATATTGTAGAACCAGCTGTAAGTTTCCTTTCCTTCTTACTTTTCTCAAAATTCAAGTTGGGGATTTTTTTTTTGATATTTGTAGCTTAATTCTTTTTCTATTTTTTTGTTTGTATATTTTAAAGATGTTATTTTTTTAATTGTTATCTTTTTAGTAAAACTGTTTGCAAATTATTTGTATTGGATAGGGATACTTGATATATAACTATGTGCAAAAAACTCTTTAACAACAATACAAAAAATATAAATATGGATGTACAATGAACACAATTCTCTAACCTCTAGGCATGAAAGTATTCCAGATGGGTTGACATGCTGTTAAAATCAGTCTTTTTTACAAGTGATGCTATTTGAAAGGTTTGGAGGGCATCCTTTGCCGTATGGATGATGTTTTCATATCAGGGTGTAATGGAGGCTGACTATGACTTTCACGTGAAAATTTCTTTAAAAAAAAAAAAGAAAATTTCAAAGTTATATTATTTGGGTTGAAAAAAACTAAACCAAACCTGAATAAATATGCGGCAGTAAAAAGTTAGATAGCCTATCAATGTGAGCAATGGTAACTCAATTTATATCTAAATCATTTAGAGGTTAGGTTAACTAAAAAAATCTTTGGTTCTGGGAACCAACCAAATCAAAGTCTTTAACAGCCTGAAAGAAGAATTATCAAAACACCCGCTTTATTTGGGTCTGGTTCTTCAGCTGAAATAATTTTCAAATTAGATATTAACTGTAAGTCAATTAATCCTCTTGAGGTCTCAAACTTTCAATGCATTACCCCTAAGGATCTAATGTTTCAAAAGGAGGCTTATAAAATGTTTGTATTCAATATCTCATGTTTCTGAGAAAAGTATGTGGGCTTCAGACTTGTCATAGATTCTATTTGAGAAAAACTTAAGAAATGCAGATACTGACGTCATAGAGGGCACATCTATTTGGTGACAAGATTATGGAGAACGTTCCAGCAAGTGTTGCATACTTGGAAAAACTAAAAACCATTTAAAAGCAGATAGTCAGTGCTCTACAGTGATGCAAATTTGTCTTGAAGGATGGCCTGTGTACAGTGCATGATTAGGAAAATTAAGAATGGTCTGGGTAGAGCTTTCTTAACAGTAGAAGGTGGTCTGTAATGAAAAAGCATGAGGCAATCTTTCCTTCACTCTGAAAAGGAGAATGTCTTAGAAAGAAAATTCACAAAGGTTATCAAGATAGAGAAATGCAGGGAATGCATGCAGCAAAATGGAGTGTCACTGGTACAGACAAATGGTTAAATACTGAAACAACTCAACTGAAAAATATGTATAAAAGGGACTTACAAATGATGCAGTCACTCATCCAGACAATTTTTGCCAGAAGGCAGAGGAGGAGGAGATATGTTTTGGTGTAAAGGGGAAAAAATATCTAATTTTGGTGGACTAATTCTCATTTTCATTTAACAAACTTCTGATACAAGTTCTACTAACATCACTGTATGCTTTAAATCAATGTATGTGCATGTTGTGAGAGAATGGACTGTGCCCTTTTTTTATTGGTTGTTTAAAAAACAACCAAATGTCCTGATATATCTGTGAAGACTAGTCCACTAATCAAACAATAAAAAGGGGGCACAGAAAGTAAGTAAGGCTCTTTCACAACAATGAATTATTGAATATTTGAAACTTTAAATGATTATGGATCACAGTTCTCAAATTGTACATTCACAACCTTTGCAAAGAGTTATGGATTTATTCATGTGACCAGCAGCCTAGGAAATCCAAAAGATGAGGCTGAATATATTGTTCTAACTGTAGAAAAACTCTTAAAAATGGTTACTGCTCCCTCTTTGGGTTTACTGGCATATAGTCACATCACTTGAGAATGAATATAATTCTATCCTGATTGTCAGAGCTCAGCAGACTCACACTTAAACAAAAAGTATGAGTGACTGATAGTAGAGTTACTTGTTCCATAGGTTGTGAATAACCAAAACCACAATTCTGTGATAAATGTAGAAATAAATTAAACAGCATCAGGTTCTTGTGAGTATTTGGGAACCTGACCAGCATACAAATACCTACATGGATCTTCACATGTGTGTTGTCTCAAAAACCAAAAATACCTAGTTCAGTAATCAGGGTGTGATTGATGAGACAGATGGTAAAACCTATCAGAATGGACTTGTAAAATCTTTCTTTTAAAAGTTTATCATTCCGCAGATATATTGTGTTCCTTGAAAAAATTTGTAAAAGTAATTCATTAACTTAGTTGTCATTACTTATTTTAATGAGAGAGTGGATTTCAGTGTTTTCATTTGATAGAAAAAATGCTTATTTTTCCACATCAGTAGCAGAAATCTGATCTCTGGTGTTGAACTTTATATGGAAAATTTGTAGTGAAATGATTGTTGTTTGTAGAGTATTGAAGACTTCCACTGAACTTGCATGTATAACATGCATCTGCAATTCCAGATAAAAATTTCGAGGTTCTTTTGTACATCATGCAGTACTTTTTGTTTAAGATGAAAAGTTGCTAAATATGATGATAAATGAAACCAACAGAGGGAATTTTGGATGAAAAAATGTGTGCAGTATTCATGGCAGTCTGTGGTATTCCATGATAATTTATTTAGTGGCAGGGGAATCTTTAAAAAAGGAAAAAAATGGTTTGTGCAATGTAATTGTTTCCTTAGAGTTTTTTCTCCTTTTTATTTTCAATAGTGTTTATTACTTTTGTAAGTCTTTCTAATTAGCAAATTTGACATTAGAAACGACTTTTTCATTCTTTTGTTTAAAATTGAACTGTGAATTTTGTGTATATTATTTAATAAGAAACTTGTTTATGTAAATAAATGAACTTCTATTCTGACTGCATTAGAAATTGCTTAAGTCTTTAGGGAGGGAAATCCATCATAAAAGGCAAAAATTGGCCACAATACAAAATAAAACCTTAAAAAAAGAAACAGAATATCTGCATCTGAATTTGCTGTAGATTGAGTTTTAAAAAGGAGGGAAAGATTAAAATAAGTCTAATCTCCTCATTACCTTAGCATAAAAGAATAAGCAAGTAGAGGGTTGCTCTGTTTAGGGGCATTATTAACCCTTTTGCAGGCAGATAAAGTTTTAATTCTATGTACAAAAAAATTTGCAAAATAGAGGTTATGTGTTCAAATAAATCAATTATGTATTAAAAAACAAGAAAACCTGCTAATTTGATCAGCAATTGTGTGTCATATAATAGCATGAAAACAATGAAGTACCCAATTTTAATTATGATATTTTGTAAAAAAAAACTTTACACAATCTTACACTTCAGTGAGACCTCCTAGCAATGTTTCTATACATTAACATTGAATTGGTCAACAAGCAGCCAATTGGAAAATGCCTTACATTGAGCTACTGCTATAAATGACTAAATATTGCTCTGTCTATGTACAATTGGTAACAAAAATGTTATTTCACCTGGAAAAAAGTTAACTTAATTGTTTTGTAAATTGTATTTGTGCTTGTCACTCATTTGCTCAAAATTGTTACAGATCTCAAAATTAAGTTGCCCAGTCGGCTGGGGCTGTAGAATACACCGACTGCTTCTCTGTAGAGGGGTAAGACCCCCCCCAACGAGTGTCCTGATATGACACTAAACAATCTGATGGTGAGGTTCCAGCAGTGATGGAGCTTTGGGGAATGCGGAGTACCCCTTCATTGCCATCGCTCCCAGGTCCACTCTGGCCCGGAGTGGTAGCACCTGATAGGGCCCTATCTATGGGTTAAATAGAAATAACAGCATACTTATGCTAAAATGAATTGAGTAAACTGAATAGCTTGAAATAGAAACGTTTTTGACAATTAAACCGTACTTACACTTAAACAGTGTGCTTATGCTTAACTGAATTATTTCAAATAGAACTGTTTTTCGACATTAAAACTGTATTTACACTTAACTGAATTATCACATATAACTGCTTGAATAGTTAGAAATGGAAATGTTTTTGGCAATTAAACTGTACTTATGCTAAACTGAACTGTTTTCAATAAAACAGATTATTTACATAAAAATGGATTTGGCGTTAGATAATCTACAAAGGTTGATATGCCATAAAACCAACCAAACCAAACCATCAAAATTAAGTTTTACTTTCTTTTCTTTTCTTTTATTTATCAGAATCATTTGATTATTTTTGAAGAATTTCAGATTTTTTGAATGCTTTTCTGACTTGACATTTTCTTTTTGTTTTTTAAATTTAGGCTCTTCAAGAAATTCAGAATAATTATGCAGACCTGAGTTTTAGTCAACGTAACTTCTTGGCAATTAAACCTGAAGACCTTTTTTTACGATTTATTTATGAAATAGGAATGATGTTTGATGATAATGAAAGTAAGTTTTTATTTGAAATGCTTTTTTTTTGTTTGTAAATTTTTTTTTAGTTTGGCAACAATTTTTGTTGAATGTAAATTTGATTTTGCTTTCTGCTTCAGAAAAACTTGGTGTGTGTGATGAAGAGAATTAACTAGATGATGCTGTTAACATCAGGTTCAAATGTTTGCTTGCTTGATTGAAAATTTCATGACCATTTTGATGTTTACTATGAGGTTAATTTTGGCTTCCAATTCACAAGATTCCCTTCGAGATAATTGATTTCTGATTGAAATAGCCGAATTAAAAACTTAAAATGATTTGCTTTTAGTTTTTGCTAGTCAGACAACACTGGTGTGTCCATGGGTAGAAGTCCATAGAACATCGTTTATGAGTTCATCCTTACTTTGCTAGCTGTGTCTTTAAGCATTTTGTTAAAGGCCAAGTAGTGCAGCCGTACAACAGTGTTGATATGGCTACAGCTTGGAGGTGTTCCTATTTTATTTTATCAGAGACCAGATTTCCATATGGTTGTTAACCTGCCGATAGCGGTCCATGCATATGTTGATATTTTGATTTTTAACTTTTAGAATTTTTTAGCTTTTAAACATTTGAATGTTTTGCAACTAAAATCAACATTCTTATTTCAATGTGAATTGAAAGAGGATGAAAATTGAACAGAAACTGATTTTGATTTTAAAGGATTTCTCATTTGGAAATGAACAGTTTACATTCATTGAAATTGTCTCTTCTCTTTAAAAATGTTCTTTTGGAATTCTTTTTTTTTGTAGCATTCATTTCTTCAAGGCAAAATGGAATAGCTGGGATTTAAGCTAGATGATGGTCAAGAAAGAAAAGCAACAAAAAAAACTCTCTAGAAACTATTAGGACAGAAAAAGAAGTTAGAAATTTTAAAGGACTTGAATCTTGAATAGTTTTTATTCTCAGAAATTCATTTTTTTAAAGATCAGGAAGAATATAACAAAAAAGAAATACTATCATCATAATGGGACTGCTAATTCTTGTAATGAAATGTCATCAGACCAGTAGGTTGTTGAGTTATATCCCTTTTTTTTCTTTTTTTTTGTTCTTTATAAAGAAAGTTGTTGTTTGCCCTTAACATCTTTTACATTAGAAAATCAATGTCAGAATTTTTGTTACTTATCTTATGCAAAACTTATTGAATAGCAAATATGGGTTGTTTGGGTGGTTGGGTTTTATGGCATATCAACCTTTATAGTTTATTTAATGCCAAATCTATTTTTATTCAAATAATCAGTTCTATTTCAAACAATTCAATTTAGCATGAGTACACTGTCAAAAACATTTCTTTTAAGCTATTCAGTTTAGTCAAACAGTTCTGATTTAAACAACTCAGTTTAGTATAAGTATATTTTTTGTCCACGTGCAGCTAAATGTCAAAACAGTTCTATTTCAAACAATTCAGTTTAGCATAAGTACAGTTTCAATATCAAAAACAGTTCTATTTAAAATAATTCAGTTTAGAAAATATAGGCTGATTATTTCTATTTTAGTTGAGAAAAAATAGTCTACACAACAAAACAATATCTGCACAGCTTAAATATCCATTTTATGACAGATTTGTGGTCAGTCATTTAAAGACAGAATTTGAATGCTGATTTTCAAGGTAGGCATATCCTATTTGGAGGATTAACATGACACCGTTTTCTTAGCTTCTATTTTATCTTGTGTCTTTAATAATAGTTTTCTAAGAATGTAAATATTTTTTGACAATTTTGTGATATTTTTAAATAAAATCAAAGTATATAAAATTCAAATTGATTCTTTTTGTTCTTTTCATTTTTTGATTTTTTTTTTGTAAATTAATTTTCATGATTATTTATCAAAAAAATAAACTTTTCTTAAAATTCTTAGAAAATGGAATATTTTAGTTTTGTACAAATGATACTTGATTTTTCTATCTAATCTTTAAAGTTTACTTAAAATCCTTTTTTCTTAGGAAACTGTTGTTGTTGACACTTTAAAGGAATAGATATTGTAATTTCAGAATATTTGTTTGATTGAATTTTCAAAGGGCTAAGCACATTAACACACACACACACACACACACACACACAGAAAAAAAGAAAACCTTTATTTGATTGTTGGCATTTGTGAGTTTTGTCCATTTTATGTATTAATGATGATTTTGTCTCTGTTTCATTTTGTTTTGTTGACAATTGTTAATGACATTGGATTTTTGCCAATCTGAATTGTTATTGTGTCTGGCTTGTCGCAATGCAATAAATTACTAGTAAAGACATTTTTGGCTCCATTGTAGGTGCAAATGTCAGATAAATGTTTTCCATTGAAAATTTCTGACTATGCACAGTGAAATCTTACAATGAAGAATCATAAATGAACCCTTCTGAGACTTCTTAAATGATAAACTCACATATATATATATATATATATATATATATACACACACACAAGGTGTTTCAGAAATATTGATATTATTCTCTCATCTAATAAGTTGACCGATTCTTGTTCAAATCTCAAATTTTAACAGCATGTGTAAAAACAACCCAAAGTTTTATATTTACTGTTGAAAAACCTTTTCTTTTTCACTGCATGGCATTTTTATACCTGAAAAGAAAAATACATAAGGCATTAAACATTAAACATAGACTTTTGTATTGTTTCTACAAATGTTGTTAAAATTTGAGATCATTTGAATTAAAATTGTTCAAGTTATTAGATTATATAATTTTTTCTGAAAGACCCTGTGTGTATATATATATATATATATATATATATATATATGTATATGTAAACACCAGTAAGGCACCTTTGGTAATGTAATGGTTAGCAAGCTTGATTAGCAAACCTACACGAGTAAGTTCGAGTTTCATTGGGTGCCTCATTCATTCGGCCTTGTGCCTCATTGAAGCAAAAAGCTTCGTAAATTACTATATATAAACACCGGTGGAAAATAAAATTTTGGCATTTTCAATATTTATTTTAATTTTCTCTAGTTTCAATGTACAAGTAATATAACTTGATTGCAGTAACACATCACTCAATAAGTCCTGGGCCTAACTAATAAAACAACAGCCTTTTAGGTAAAATTCAACTATTCATCAATATAGTCTCCTTCTAGGTTGATATACTGCTTCCAATGCTTCTCTAACAATTCAATGCCTTTTTTGTAGAACGATTTGTCTTTAGCCTCAAAATATGCCTTGGTTTCCAATATCACTTCTTCATTGGAGCCAAATCTCTTTCTCTGGAGCCTTCTTTTGAGGTCTGCAAACAGCCAGTAGTCGCTGGGGGCCAGATCTGAAGAATAGGGCCAGTATGGAAGCAGTTTGAAGTGCAATTCATGTAGTTTTGCCATCGTTGTGACTGACTTGGGACACGGTTCATTGTTTTGATGAATGAGCACTTTTTTCTTCTTCGTTTGTAACTGTTTTTTGGTTTATTTCTTCCTTTAAGCGCACCAATAATGCTATATAATATTTACTCTTGATGATTCTTCCTTTCTCAAGGTAATTGATGAGCAAAATACCTTGCACATTGCAAAATACAGAGGCCAAAACCTTGTCTGCTGATGTTTGCCTCTTTGGTTGCTTTGGACAACTTTCACCTGCTGCTGTCCACTCAGCTGACTGCCGATTTGACTCTGGTGTGAAGTGGTGGATCCATGTTTCATCCATTGTCACATATTCATGCAAAAACTCCTTTTTGTTGTGTTGAAACAGTTGCAAACAACGCTCTAAATTTTTGATGCGTCGTTATTGTTTTTGATTGAATGTGAGCAAACGTGGCACCCACTTTTAACTCAGCTTTCTCATTGACAAATGTTCCTGCAAAATGATGAATATCTTCAACTCCTCTGCTATCTCACGCAACTTCATTTTACAATCAGCCAAAACAAGTTTGTGGAATTTTTTGGTGTTTTCCGGGACAACTGCCGAATTTGGGCGACCTGAGCATTCAGCATCATATGTGTCTGTACGACCACATTTAAAGTCAGCATACCACCTTTTAACCATTGTTTCTGACGAAGTAGAGTCCGAATAACACTTAGCAAGTCATTGTTTTGCTTGAACAGTATTTTTTCCCATCAGACTGTCAATACTTCTTTTGAAATTTGTATTAGCAATGATCATATAGAAAGATCATTAGGTGCACAATATTTATATTTACTTTGGAATATTTGTCAGTAAATATTCCACTGTATTCAGATCAAAATTGGGGGTCATCATTCAAAAGGTGTTGCAATTTTATTTTCTATCAGTTGATATATTTAAACAGCAAATTCTCTTTTAGACATGTTTCATCAAATACAGACACAGAGTGCTTATTCAGTTTTTTATTAAGTTTTTTTCTGGAAATGAATAACTTTCCATAAATATGGATCAAGGCTGAAAACTGTCAAGTTTTTGATTGTAGTTCAATTACTTTCAATGATAGTTGGTAATTATCAAGAATTTAAGTTCTTGTAGTGTTTTTTGAAATTCAGAAATTTGTAGGTGAATATAGTGAATTTTTAAATGAATATTTTCAGTACATGCTAATGATGTCATATATAAACCATTTGAAAATAGGCTCATTATTGTCAAATGACATCACATCAGGCCTAGACTGTTGCCAAATATGAAATGTATTTTAAGATGTCAACTCTTTCCAAGTGGAAAGATATTTTATTTAATTTGGGTTGTTTCAATTTTATAAAAATAGCTTATATGGACACTGTGTGTGTGTGTGTGTGTGTATATATATATATGTATATGTGTGTGTATATATATATATATATATATATATATATATATATATATATATATATATATAGCAGTTAGTGTTATATAAAATATTTGTAATATTAATTGCTAGTGTAGGAGTGTTATGGTCTTGTGTGGTAGTTAAGGAGGCAAGAGTTAATGTTTGTAGGATTTTTGTAAACAGTGGTACTGAAATTGTGATAAATCTACTTAGACATCAAGAAAGGGATTTTATTGTTAATATTGAGTTCATTGGGGAAATGGAGGATGGAGTTCAAAAGTTTCTTAGTTTTTAGTTGATATGTGAAGATATCTATAAATTTCCCAGAATATTTTGTTTGTTAAATGTGTCATATAGTAATTAAAAAAGGTAGAAACTAAAAGTATTTCCATGGTGGCACTTGCTGTTTGTGTGTATATGTTACCGTAATGGTCATAGAAGAGGACTTTGTTGTACAAGAAGAAAGCAATGTTTATATGCATTATGTATTCTGTCTATTGTCTCTTTGATGGGGGACAATAAAAGAAACTTTTAGCATCTTGTAAAGTTGGATGGCATTTGTAATTCAGTAGTAAAGTTAAGTGTATTTAGTTGGTAAGTACAGTCAAATTAGTTAGTTTATTGTTTTACATAACAGGTATACAAGAGTAAGGATATATGAAATGATGCAATATGATTATATATAAAATATGAAAAACAAAATATTTGGAGTTTGTATTCTTTATATGAAATGTGCTAATGTTTTGGTCTATGTAACCATCTTCAGGGCAGTGTGATTGTTGTTTAATGTTTCATCTGAACAAAATTTTCAAATGAAAAAATGAAAAATTTTTTTTGTGCTCTTCAATATTCATTGCATTCTATTTCAAACTAAACAGATGTGTGATGCGTTTGAAAAAAAAAGAACCAACAAAAAGCATTTTGGTTTGTTATTTAGAAATCATAAAATATTGAATGTCAATAGAATTAAGTTATAATTACTAAAAACTAATTTAAATAGAGGATATTATGATTATGTAGAACTAATTTAACTAAGAAGCAGTTAAGTTAAAATAACCCAATCTTTGATAGGATTATAATTAGAAATAATGCTAGATTCAACACTCTTTCCGTGATGTTTATTATGTATTTTTTACTGACATTTTGTTGTCTTTAAAATTAAAACTATTTTTGGTTTTAACATTACGAAAATCACCTAAATAAAATCTTGAATGTGGTTATTCTGTTTCCTACCTGCTGATTGTTCTGCTGGTCAGATATATCTGCGGATGACATGACTGATTTGTTATCTGACCACATTGTGTTTTTAGATCCAGAAAACAGATTGTTAGTTGCTGGTTGGTGAGTAAACGAATGAGACTGCACAATTAAGACAGAAAAAAAAAAAAGTCGATGTCAAGAAACCGAACAAACATGGCTTGCAAAAATAACAGTATTCAATACAAAGAAAATGTCTTTAGAAAATGATGCATATATTCTTCCATCTTGGAGGTGGTAAATTTTAGCCAGACCAGTTCACAATTTAACAGTCCATCAATTCCTCGTATAAGTTTAAGCTTTTCTATTCTTGCTGTCTGTAGTCTAGTTCAAGGCAATCTTAAATGGTTGTTTCGTTTGCTTTTCTCGAGCCTTAGTATTACTTCACAAGTGCTTATTATATCAAGATTCTTTACTTTTTCACAGTGTTGAATTATGGTCAGCTTTCCTCACTTTCTATACTCAAGGCAGTCTGGTACAAGGTCAAAGACTCGGAGCTTTAGGAAACTGCTCTCCAACTCATGCTGCTATTTCCTCTGTCTCTTGCTAGTCTACTTGGTGAGGAGAACCCTTGCTTATATATTTCATCTGTGGAGTTGGCAAGGTGAACTAAAAAAAATTTCAGTTTTCTCATAATTTGGATTTTAATAATTTTTGCAGACTTGTATTAAAATCAGGATAGTTTTTTTTTTTTTCTTTTGTAAATTCCATATTTAATTTAGGAAATAGGTTATTTATTTTTAGATCAGCTGCTTTTGATGACAGGCAGTTGGGTCTTTTGATCTGGATTTATTTTTTCCACTTCAAACCATCCAGAACACAGGAACCTGTCAAAACAATTTGTTATATAGTCACATATGTAGATTCACATCTACATACGTGCACATATATATGTAGAATAATTCACAACGATAACGACGCAGGAAGGAAGACGCAGGAAGACTTCTTTAACAATATTTTACCTCTCACTTTATTGCAAGGGTTCGAAATTGTTGTTCAAGGGTTGCATGTGAGAGGGAGCTGGAGACCGAACATAAACTGTAATAACTTGACCCCACTGTTATGACTGTCACGTTGTGTCTTTCTCGTTCTTTAGTGCTGTTCAACCGGAGGCCTAGGACCTACTGCTGGATGCTGGCTTTCTTTATTGCATCTTATCAGCATCTTCTCTGGACCCCAAACTTCATTGGGGTTTCTGAGGGCCCCCTCGGTCAGGTGTGGCTTTCCCTACCACATCTGGTCTCTAGCTGTCTGGAATTCTACTGGCAACTGCTTCTTGGACTCGAACTCAACTGAGTTAAATAATAATTCAACACCCACACGATCGCCCACTGGATCTTTGAAATCGAATGTTTAATCGTCATGCAGTTCAGAGGTCACTCTCTTCTAGTGCATCAGTCTGTATTGGCACAGTGGGACCTTCACCTTGTCCCATATTATAAGCCTTAATCTGCCCACGCGATCTCTTTCGATTACTGGCCATTGGAATGTGTCACTTCCTTCCGGTGCATCACCTTGGAATAGCATTTTTTTGGGCCGGGTTGAAGGTCAAAACATAACAAATTTACCTAACTTCTGACGGCTTTAGTTTAACAAATAACTTTACATTTGTTTTTCTTTTTTTTTTCCAATAACAATTTGTTTTTGTTATATTCCTTCTTATCAAAATAACATCATTTTTATCTACACTTCATTTCAAAAATCCATTCTGTCATCACACGTGTAATGTATTACTCTATTCTTTCAAAATCCAAATCAGTTTCTTTTTCCTCTGGTTAATTTTTTGGATTGCTCTCTGACGAGTTACACGTTTTTGCTTGTGAATTTTAAAAGCTTTTATTTTAGCATTGGCCTAGTGGCTAAAGTTTTCGTTAATGGTCCGGGAGACCTGGTTTCAGTTCCAGGTCATGTCATACCAAAGACTTTAAAATGGTACTTGATACCTTCTTGCTTAACGCTTAGCATTATAAGGTAAGGATCAAGGGTAAAGTGGAGCAATCCAGGGAAAGGAGTAGCGCCTTCTCCTACACCTCAGTGTAGTAGCTATTGAAAAGGGAGCCTTCTGGTCGCTCTCGACTTCAGTCGCCAACTTTACTTTACTTTACTTATTTGAGCATGTTGCATAAAAGATTTTGCATATTTAAGTTATGCAAAGGCATTTCTATTTAATTGAGTTCATTTAAAGATTTGGGGCTAAAATAAAAACCAATGATTAATGCAATTTTTATTTTGGTGTTATGATGCAAGTAAAAATGGATATGGTCAGTCTTGTTATCAAGTTTAGGATAAACTTTAGTTTTGTTGTTATTCATTAATAGTATATCTAAAAATGTTCTGGTGTTATTTTCTAGTTCATAGGTAAAATCAATGGTTAGTTCTATTTATCTGTAATTTTTGTTAATTCTACATTCTGTGGATATATGAATATCATCTTTATAACAGAAATGCCTAAAATCTTTTGATATGATGAATTTAAAAGGATTTGATTCAAGAAAAAGACAAGCAAGAACACTGTTAAGAGGCAAGTTCATGGGTAAACTGAATTTTTGTTAAAAAAATACCATTATTTTGAAAAGAAAAAAGCCATGTTTAATGCATAATGGGCAAATTTTGATTAATTTGTTGATTGTTAATGGTATTGTTGTATTAGTTTTAAGATGATTTTCTTAACATTTAATGCATTTTTTTAAAGAAATATTTGTATATAATGATTTTATGTCTAAAGATTTATTTTTCATATTTATATTATTTATTTTTGATATGTGACTGGCTAATTGTATGTAAAAGAGGAGTTAATATTTTGGCACCATTCATCATCATCAAGTCATGTTAATAGCACAGTTCCCTGACTCTTTCTTTCCATTTGTCTTTAACATCTATTGCATTTGGCAAGTCTTCTAGACTGCATTCAGTGTCCACACAGAGCTGATGTAAGTTTTTGCTGGTTAGCTAACTCTGGTGTATCCATGTGTCAGTCCGTAGGAGAACATTGCTTATGAGTTTGTCCTTTCTTCTCCAGCTGTGTCCAGCATGTCTTGTTTGCCTTACTTGGATGTTTTATGAGATGGGAGGTAAGTGGCCGGATAGCTGCTCTTTTGTGTGGTACTGCTTCTAGAATTTGTTCAAAACAACATTCTTGTGTAGTTCCCTTATAGCTTTTTCTCTATGTGTTTTCTGTCTTGGTGGTGCATCTAAACAATAGTACTGCCATAGCTTGGAAGAAATCCTGTTTTATTTTCTTTGATCAGATTTCCATATGATAGATAACCTGTCAATAGCAGTCCATCACTTCACTCGGCATATGTTGACATTACTTTCTGAAGATGAGATATTGTTGCTAAGGTATGGTAAACTAATTCCAGAGTTTTACCCACTTAGAGTGGAGATGTTTCCTTGTTTGAAACACATGAACTTTGTTTTATTTGTGTTCATGTAGAAACCAATGCCTCTTCCTACTTCTGGCATATGCAATAGGGATTTGGCTTAAGCAGGTGTATTTGTGAAAAGTGCTAGATCATCTACATTTGCTGATAGCATAATGGTTATTTTTGTAGGAAATAGACACAGTGACCCCAGTTCAAATCCTGGATAAAGCTGCTTACATTTCACTTTGTGCTAATGTCTTTGATAAAGGCATGAATTTATCTCTTCAACCCTTAGCTATGTGTAAATAGTAAGGCAAACTGGATTCTTTTGCCTTGGTTAGGCAACCAATTGGAGAGAAGTAAATCTCTGAATTCAAATCAGCTTTATTCTGCTTAGAACATTTATCGTGCATTACATCCTGCTTGTAGTGGAGGAATTGGGCAAATACACACCATAAAAATGGTATTTCCTATTATATAAGATACAGTTTTGTTCCCCAAAATGCTTCCTCTGAATTACTGTATGAGTTATTGCCTAATGTAGAAGTTACCAGAAGTAGATTTACAACTAAGTTTCCTATTTGACACACTAGTCATTTGATGTTAATCAAGAGCAATAAATTATAAATGATTAGATTAAAAGTATAAATCCAAATGTTAAAATTAAAAAGAAAATGATATACAAATATTAGTGACTCATCAGCTGTATATCAAGACAAAATCCAAACTTCTCTAATTGCAATATAACATCAAGAAAACATCTGTAATACTCTGGATATAAGATGGTCATTGTTGCTTCTTGGCAGGAGCACTGTAACTCTTCAACTAATGGAAAAGTTAATATGAAGAAAATGATTGACTATACCGTTTATTGCAAACACAAGGTTGTTTGTTATACAAAATAAAAAAAAGATGGCTATTGTTGTCACTGGCTGACAGTCCCCCTGTTTTTGAATGAAGTTACCATTTTGTTTATGCCTTGTATACATGTAAAATCCACTGTGGTAGGTTGTATCATGGTAGTTGTGCTGACATGTGATTTGCTTCACAGTGTGCGATATGAAAGTCTAAATTAGGAGCTTATGCTTTACAATTTTAGACTGGGCCATAATGCCACGGAAGGAACCAAAATCATTTGTGAAAAAGGTGAAGTTTACCCCATGTTACCAAAATATTGCAAAACTTCTGTCTTGTCCTAGTATTAATACATGTAAGTCTAGATGACTGTATTGCTAAACCATCTAAGTCACATAACATGAAAAAAATCTAAAAATGTACTGGGTAATTTAAGTATAAACCTTCTCTAAGTTGTGAGATCCCATGAGAGATTGATAAATAAACCTGCACCACTTTGACAATAAAATAGTTTGTGAGTTAGCCTATAAAACCCAAGGTAACTCAGGTAGGTTAGCTATGAGTATAGATACAATATTTATAAAGTTAGTTGTATATTTTCTTTTAATTAGTTTAGTAGGAGAATTTACTAAAACTGACTAAGGAGAAGACTCAGAATTTCCAGGAAAGTGTTTTTTTTTTGTTTTTTTTAAAAATATTCTTTGCCAAATTTCTGGTCTGTCCTGTTGACAAAGTATTATCATTTATGAAAGGTTTTTAAGTTAATTTATATAATGTTTATAAAGAACCCAGGATTCGGAACCATAGTAGGGAGAGAGAGAGAGAGCAACAACTATTTTCATCTTCACTGAAATCCAACCCCCCCTTTTTTTTCTTACAGTTGATAACAAAGATTTTTAAAGGCATCAACTGTTTTGGAGATTCTATTAACAATCTCATCATCCAAAGATGCATTAGAATTAACTTAGTTGTCCAAATAATTGAATGATCTAAATTATTTAAACTTATTTCCTATTCACTGTTTTGAGTTTGAATATTTGTGGACAGGTTTGTTGCTTTACATTCTTTCTATAATTTGGGGTGTCAAGTAGATTGGTGTATAAGTTCTATCTTTCTGCTAATATTCAAATGGAATGGTTCACAGTCTAAAGAAAAATGGTCAACAAGACACGTGTTTCTTTTGTGATGTTGAAACAAGTACAGCATCATCAGCAAACAATAAATCCAAGACCATGCCTGCTCAAATTGGTTAGAAAGCAATTTTGATTAAAAAATACTACCACTAAATGTTGGAACCTTTTTGAAGATTGCCATAAGCATATTGTAACATTAAAGAGAAATATGTATAGGACTGAGGCCATAATGCTTGGACCTTTTTGAAGATTGCCATAAGCATATTGTATCATTAGAGGGAAATATAATGGAAATAAAAACACTAGTCATGAATAATTAGTAGTCAGAGTTAAAAATAATTCATATTGGCCTAGTAGATGGAGTGTTCACTAATGGCCTGGGAGACCGGGGTTTGATCCCGGGTCAAGTCATATCAAGGACTCAAAAAATGGTACTTGATGCCACCTTGCTTGACTCTTAGCATTGTAAAGTATGGATCAAAGGTAAAGTGAAGCAATCCAGAGAAAGGAGTAGTGCCCTCCCCCTACACCTCAACATAGTAGCTAATGAAAAGGGAGCCTTCAGGTTGCCCTTGACTACGGTTGTCAACTTATAATTGAAATAGGACAGAAATCATAATGCACTCCTGTTTGCTACAGAAATGGTCTTATCAACAGAATCCACACCTGTGACAATAGATGCATTCATTCTTTGCTGTAATAAAGTTATCACATTCAACTTCTTATTTGGTATGTCAATTTTTTTAAAGAGTTTTTCATAAAGCATTTCTGTTGATGGTATTATGGTTTTGGTCAGATCAATAAACAATGTATAATTCTTAGTCACTATCTCAAATTTTCTCGGTAACCTGGTTGAGTAGAAAATTGCCTCTAGTTTACAAGTCTGTTTCTTTCATATTTGGTACAATTTCTGGGAAATCTTCCTGAAGAAATGAATGCTGATTGGATTCTGTGATTTTATTAAAAAAAAGGCTCAAAGGAAAGCTGAGGAATTACAGGTCTTTGTAGAATGACATTACCATTGACTACAGAATCATTATTTTAATGCACTTACAAAGTGTTCCTTCCAGTGAAATATGATTTCATCAATGTCTGCAATTGTTTACCATCAGATAATAAGACTAGAAATCTCATTTTCTTTTGATTCATAGACTTTCTTGATTCCTTCATAGAATTCTTTAAGATCTTTTTGATCTATAATTGTTAAGAGTTCTTGTTCTGTTGGTGGGATTTAGAATATGCAGACTATATCTCCTGCTGAGGAGTAAGACTCCTCCCTCCAAAGAAATCGTTTCTTGGGTCTGATGCTAAACTGCATTTGATGCTGAGGCTCCAGTTCTGGAGATCTGGGGAATGTGGAGTATCTCTTCATTGCCATTACTCCCAGGTTCACTCTGAGCTGGAGTGCTAGTACTTGTTAGGCTTCCATCTATGGGTTAAATATCTAATGATATCTAACAATTTTTTTAAGATCAATTTTTCACTTAAAAAACAAGGGGTCATTCATTACACTCTAGGCAATAACGATAACTTTTTGTTGCTAAAAATTAGGGGTCATTCATAACACACAGTTTTTCATTTCTGAAGTATACGGTAGATCTGTTTAAAAATAATTCATATTGGGTGGGACTATGTGCCAAAAAGTCCTTTAAGAATGACACAAAAATATAGACGTAAATTTACAATGAATGTGATTCCCTAACCTCTCAGCATAAAATAACCCTTGACAGGTTGACACACTATAAAAATCAATTGATTGTTTTTAGAGTTTGTAGACTAACAAGAGTATTTCTTTGTACCTGCCTTTTACACTCGAGAGATCTCCGTTTGCACTACAAATTTATGTATTTCCCTCGTAAACAAAATTTTAGATGGAATTTAAACTTGGGTTGCTGATTCCATTTTCCCAAATGATTTGCCAGTTTTTTTAAATAAGTGTTTTAATCTCAGCCACTAAATTGAATTTTGTTTCCAGTAAAATCTGACATCCTCTTTTTCTTTGCAATTATCTGTTGCACTTTTTATTGCACATTCTGTTTGGATTTCTCTTTGTTGACTAAATGAGAAATTTATGAATGGTCAGTTTTTCTTTACAAGTGCAAGTAAAAATTGTCATTTTAGTCATTGGAGAATTTATTGACTTAGAGAGCAAAAAACACGTCCAGATTAGAATCTCCTTTTTTAAGGAAGTATTCTTCATTATTTATAGCCTCTAATGGGCTGATTGTTTGGGGCTATATTTTCTGCCTGTAAGAGAAGAGACAGATAAACTAGTTGTTACCTTCAATATCCTTATTGTAAAGCAAATATTTATCAAGCATTTATTGTCAATAAATCTAGCCCCTACCACTTAAGCCTTTGCATCTCTGCCATATGCTATCCAGCTGGTCGGACCTTTCTGCTTCCTATTGAAGTTAACTCTTACTCATTTTGTTCTACCTTATGCTGATGAGATTCAAGTCTCCTTTGGTCACTAAGCCAGTGTCCACAGTCATAAAAACCTGTTAATTCACTTGATTTACATGGGATAAGTGTCTTGATCTGGCTGGACTGGAATCAAATTGATTTTGACTTCTTTTCTGTGGTTGAAACTTAAAACCAGAATCTAGAAGACTGTTAATTGTTGCTTCTCGTTACTTTTTTATTGATAGAATTGTAATTCTCTCTATCTTTCCCAATATGTTGATTTAAAATAAAACTAATCTACTTTTAAAGTATAATACTAGGGTGAGTTAAAAGTTTTGCAATATTTTGGTAATGTGTAGTACAATTTGGATGTTCTAGGTGCTTTTTCTGAAGTTGTGAAGGTGATGAATCACACTGAACTGTGAGATGTAGTGTTCATCTGATACTCCCTCATTGTTACTCAACAGATTTACCTATATGGCTTGGAGCACAGCCTCACAATCCATGGTTTTAGGTCTACCTGACTTTGCTTGATTGTTAAGATTCTTGAAAGTTCTTGAACCATCTAGTCACTACACTTTCAATTTTTGCACAAAAAATATTTTTGGTTGTTTCTGCGGCATTATGGCTTAGTTCAAACATGTAAGGCATAAGTTCCTAAATTAGACTGTTGCACATTCACCTGTGCTGCTTTTAAATCACACTCTCAGTGAGTACCTACCATGGATTGTACTGCTTTGATCATATATATATATATCATCATCATCATGTCGCGCCGCCTGCGCGGATATCCCTGACCGTCTCTCGCCATTTCTCCCTATCATTCATCGCCTCCGGCAGGTCTTCAGGATTACAACCCGTGTCCTCACATAGCTGCTGTATGTAAGTTCGTGCTGGTCGTCCCACTCTTGCACATCCATGAGTGGGGGTCCACAGGAGTACATCGCTTATGAGCTCGTCCTTGCTTCTCCAGCAGTGTCCTGCGTGTCTGGTTCGTCGAACTTGTATAGTTTTTGTGATGGGGGGCAAGTGTCCGTATAGTTGGAGTCTCGTGGGGTGTTGTCGCCAGGACTTGTTTAATACTGCTCTCAACATTCTTGTGTAGTTTCCGTCCAGCCTCCTCTCCAGCCGTTTTGTAAGCGTCCATGTGGTGCATCCATATAGCAGTATCGACACAACCGCTGCCTGGAAGAAACTGCGTTTCATTTTATCTGTTAGGTCCGACTTCCATATGATCGAGAGCCTATCGATAGCTGTCCATGCCTTCGTCAGTCGTGTGTCGATGTCCTTCTCGGTTGATGAGACGCTGCTTCCTAGGTAGGTGAATTTGTCGACTAGTTTCAGAGAGGCTCCGTCTAGTGTGGCAATGTTGCCTGTTTGGTTGTAACACATATATTCGGTTTTGTTTGCATTGACATGTAGGCCAATGCCAGCTGCAGCTCGTTCCATACTATGTAGTAGTGTCTCTGCTTGATTAGGCGTATTCGCTAGTAACGCCAAGTCATCAGCGTAGTCGGCGTCCGTGATTGTTTTTGCGGGGTATCTTTTGCTTCTTCTCTTAGTCAGCTCAAAGCCATTTTCTCTGATTTTGTCTATCGAAGTCCTAAGCACATAGTCTAGACAGATGATAAAGAGGTACGGGGCTAGTGTGTCTCCTTGTAGTACTCCTGCAACAATGTCGAAGTATTCCGTGTCTCCATCTGGTGAACGTACTTTTACTTTGGTGTTTCTGTAGAGAATCATTATCGCTGCTACGGTTTCTTTTGGTAGGCCGTAAGCTAGTAGGATTTGCTCCATCTTCCCTCTGTGTATGGAATCGAAGGCCTTGGTAAAGTCGACAAATAGTAATGTCGCCTGTAAGTTTTTTGCCCGAACGCCTTCCAGGATTCTACGGATGGTCAGTATTTGTGAGGTTGTGGATCTGTTTCTCCGGAAGCCATTTTGGTTTTTCCTAAGGATGTTTTCCATTTTGGGTTCTATGCGGTTTCGTAGTAGGGCATTGTAGATTTTGGCTGCTATGGATGTAAGTGTTATCCCTCGGTAGTTCTTGGCTAGTCCGAGGTCGCCTTTTTTAGGGAATGGAAGGATGCATCCCTTCGTCCATCGTTCTATCCTATTTTGACTATAGACTGCGTTGCATTGCCGGAGCAGTATATCGTCGAATTGTCTCGTCTTCCACACTTCTGGGGGGATCTCGTCTAGCCCCGCCGCTTTCCTATTTTTAATTCTTCTGAGAACCGTGTCGAGTTCTTCTTTGGTGAAAGGACCTAGTTTTACGTCTAATTGCTTACTAATAATTCTGGTGATCGGTTCATCCGTTATTTCCGGTGGGTTTCCTAGTAGATTTTTGAAATGCTGTTCCCACAGTTTTATTCTTTCTTGTTGGCTTGCAGCTTTCAATTTTGCTTTGGCTGTGTTCTTCCTTCCACTTACTTCGTTTATTGTTTGCCAGGCTATCCTGGATTGCCTATCTTCCACCGAGTCTCTAATCTTATCTATCTGATTTTGTACGTATTCTGCCTGTTCTTTTAGGTATATTCCTGTTAATTGATGTTGCGCCTTTTCTAGTTCTCGTGCATTTGTATTTGTTGGGTTCTGTTGATAGTTTTTGGAGGCAGTCTTCACGAGTGCACGTTTTTCTCTAGCTGCTGGTGTTTCCCAAGGGACTCTATATTTAGTTCTAGGTTTTGTTGGAATACACTTTTCTGCCGCCTCCAGGTGCGCTTCTACAAAATTTTCATATTCGTCATTTGGGGTGCCTATTTCTACCTTCTCTTGTAGTGCTTCGAATCTGTTTCTTAATTCTAATGCATATTTATCTCTAATATCTCTGTTGTTGAGTAGGGCCCAGTCATAGTGCTTGGTCGTCGCTTTACGTGTGGCGTTTTTTCTTAGGCTTAGTCGTACTTTGGCCGTAACTATTCGATGATCGGAGGACACACCCTCGAAGGAGGAGTATGCCTCGCAATTCATCGCACTATTCTTCCATTTCCTGTTTATAAGGACGTAGTCTATCTGTGCTTTACTCTTATTCGCGTATGTGTAGGTCCATAATTTCCCCTCCCTTTTTTGAAAGTTTGTATTGAGGCAGGTTAATCTATTTTCTATCATGAAATCTATTAAATGCTGTCCATTCCTGTTAGACGCGTAGTGTAGGCTGTATTTGTTGTGTCTGTTTTTCTGGATTTGTGCATTCATATCTCCGCCAATGACTAGCAGGTTGTGTTTCGGAATGCTACGTACTAGGGAGGATAGATCTTCGTAGAAGGTGGCTATTTCGTTTTCTTCGCTAACATTGGTAGGGCTGTAGCAGGAGATAATTGTTGCTTTGGGGTTGCCATTAAACGTTGCGGCCATCATCCTAGGTTGTATTCTCTCAATGCTGTTCAGTGTTTTTAACGCTCTCGGTCCTAGAAGTATTCCCACCCCTCCTACCGATGCATTGACAGAGTTTTTCCATGCCGATACAGTCACCAGCATCCATCCATTTCCAGTTTCGTGATACTTGATATCTTCGGTGTGCGTGTATCGGTGCTCTTGTATGCAAATTATATCTATCTTATGCTCTACGGCTGATGCAGTTAGCTCTGATAGTTGACCTATTCTATTTAGGGTTCTTACGTTAAATGTCGCTATCTGTATTGTTTGTTTGCATTTTAGTAGTTTTTGTTTGTGTTTGAGCTCTGTAGCTGATTTTTCGAACACCGAGGCCAGGGCTCCAACCTCAGCAGGACGCGCCCCTTTTTTACCCGCGCGAAGAGCGATGCGGTTTATGGATCTGGTTTGAGTACTAGTCATGGTTATCTTTCGGTGGCTGTTTTTGTTCTCATCTATAGAAGCCACTCTTATAGATGAGCAGCAGTAGTTCCCCGATCGAACTGGCAATCTTGAGCGTTAAGCCGCAAGACTCACACGTACAGCATGCTGCTTCCCATGTGTACGCGGTAGTAATAAAAAAAAAAAAAAAAAAATAAAAAATAAAAAAAAAAAAAATAAAAAAAAAAAAAATAAAAAAAAAAAAAATTCACTTTTTTTTATCTTAAGTTTTAACTTAGTTAAAGTCCAGGACTGCTGGATGTTAAAATTCAAAGAAATTTTGTGGTATATTTCATGGTTATCTAGTGGTGGACATACAGAGAGAGAGAGAGAGAGACACAGAGTGAGAGAAAGAAAGAGAGAGGAGGAGTCAACTCTTTTATGGCTTTCGTCTTTAGCACGTGTTAGACTACATTTGAGGTGTTTTGGATTTTTTTTTTTTTTTTTTTTTCCTTTCTTTTCAGGGGGGGGGGCAATTTTGGGGGTTTTCTTTAGCAAATTTAGAAGTTCGCCTTCCAAAAGTAAAGTTTTCCTGAAAATTAACTCGCAAAAGTCTTCATTCTTCATTTAAACAACACATAATACAGCTTGAGATTTAAGACATTACTATTTTAAATCAAATGTGCATTTTTAAATGAATAGTTTAGTAGAATAAATTTACTGACCTCTGTGAAAAAAAAAATTCTGGAAACGGAATCACTTCCAAACGTATGCATACTATTTCAACAAATGAAGGATTAAATTATTACTAATTTTAGTATTTATATTAAAGGTTCCACTCCTATATCATGGTCAACTGGTGGTGGACAGACAGAGAGAGAGAGAGACACAGAGTGAGAGAAAGAAAGAGAGAGGAGGAGTCAACTCTTTTATGGCTTTCGTCTTTAGCACGTGTTAGACTACATTTGAGGTGTTTTGGATTTTTTTTTTTTTTTTTTTTTTTCCTTTCTTTTCAGGGGGGGGGGCAATTTTGGGGGTTTTCTTTAGCAAATTTAGAAGTTCGCCTTCCAAAAGTAAAGTTTTCCTGAAAATTAACTCGCAAAAGTCTTCATTCTTCATTTAAACAACACATAATACAGCTTGAGATTTAAGACATTACTATTTTAAATCAAATGTGCATTTTTAAATGAATAGTTTAGTAGAATAAATTTACTGACCTCTGTGAAAAAAAAAATTCTGGAAACGGAATCACTTCCAAACGTATGCATACTATTTCAACAAATGAAGGATTAAATTATTACTAATTTTAGTATTTATATTAAAGGTTCCACTCCTATATCATGGTCAACTGGTGGTGGACAGACAGAGAGAGAGAGAGACACAGAGTGAGAGAAAGAAAGAGAGAGGAGGAGTCAACTCTTTTATGGCTTTCGTCTTTAGCACGTGTTAGACTACATTTGAGGTGTTTTGGATTTTTTTTTTTTTTCCTTTCTTTTCAGGGGGGGGGGGGCAATTTTGGGGGTTTTCTTTAGCAAATTTAGAAGTTCGCCTTCCAAAAGTAAAGTTTTCCTGAAAATTAACTCGCAAAAGTCTTCATTCTTCATTTAAACAACACATAATACAGCTTGAGATTTAAGACATTACTATTTTAAATCAAATGTGCATTTTTAAATGAATAGTTTAGTAGAATAAATTTACTGACCTCTGTGAAAAAAAAAATTCTGGAAACGGAATCACTTCCAAACGTATGCATACTATTTCAACAAATGAAGGATTAAATTATTACTAATTTTAGTATTTATATTAAAGGTTCCACTCCTATATCATGGTCAACTGGTGGTGGACAGACAGAGAGAGAGAGAGACACAGAGTGAGAGAAAGAAAGAGAGAGGAGGAGTCAACTCTTTTATGGCTTTCGTCTTTAGCACGTGTTAGACTACATTTGAGGTGTTTTGGATTTTTTTTTTTTTTCCTTTCTTTTCAGGGGGGGGGGCAATTTTGGGGGTTTTCTTTAGCAAATTTAGAAGTTCGCCTTCCAAAAGTAAAGTTTTCCTGAAAATTAACTCGCAAAAGTCTTCATTCTTCATTTAAACAACACATAATACAGCTTGAGATTTAAGACATTACTATTTTAAATCAAATGTGCATTTTTAAATGAATAGTTTAGTAGAATAAATTTACTGACCTCTGTGAAAAAAAAAATTCTGGAAACGGAATCACTTCCAAACGTATGCATACTATTTCAACAAATGAAGGATTAAATTATTACTAATTTTAGTATTTATATTAAAGGTTCCACTCCTATATCATGGTCAACTGGTGGTGGACAGACAGAGAGAGAGAGAGACACAGAGTGAGAGAAAGAAAGAGAGAGGAGGAGTCAACTCTTTTATGGCTTTCGTCTTTAGCACGTGTTAGACTACATTTGAGGTGTTTTGGATTTTTTTTTTTTTTTCCTTTCTTTTCAGGGGGGGGGGCAATTTTGGGGGTTTTCTTTAGCAAATTTAGAAGTTCGCCTTCCAAAAGTAAAGTTTTCCTGAAAATTAACTCGCAAAAGTCTTCATTCTTCATTTAAACAACACATAATACAGCTTGAGATTTAAGACATTACTATTTTAAATCAAATGTGCATTTTTAAATGAATAGTTTAGTAGAATAAATTTACTGACCTCTGTGAAAAAAAAAATTCTGGAAACGGAATCACTTCCAAACGTATGCATACTATTTCAACAAATGAAGGATTAAATTATTACTAATTTTAGTATTTATATTAAAGGTTCCACTCCTATATCATGGTCAACTGGTGGTGGACAGACAGAGAGAGAGAGAGACACAGAGTGAGAGAAAGAAAGAGAGAGGAGGAGTCAACTCTTTTATGGCTTTCGTCTTTAGCACGTGTTAGACTACATTTGAGGTGTTTTGGATTTTTTTTTTTTTTCCTTTCTTTTCAGGGGGGGGGGCAATTTTGGGGGTTTTCTTTAGCAAATTTAGAAGTTCGCCTTCCAAAAGTAAAGTTTTCCTGAAAATTAACTCGCAAAAGTCTTCATTCTTCATTTAAACAACACATAATACAGCTTGAGATTTAAGACATTACTATTTTAAATCAAATGTGCATTTTTAAATGAATAGTTTAGTAGAATAAATTTACTGACCTCTGTGAAAAAAAAAATTCTGGAAACGGAATCACTTCCAAACGTATGCATACTATTTCAACAAATGAAGGATTAAATTATTACTAATTTTAGTATTTATATTAAAGGTTCCACTCCTATATCATGGTCAACTGGTGGTGGACAGACAGAGAGAGAGAGAGACACAGAGTGAGAGAAAGAAAGAGAGAGGAGGAGTCAACTCTTTTATGGCTTTCGTCTTTAGCACGTGTTAGACTACATTTGAGGTGTTTTGGATTTTTTTTTTTTTTTTTTTTTTCCTTTCTTTTCAGGGGGGGGGGCAATTTTGGGGGTTTTCTTTAGCAAATTTAGAAGTTCGCCTTCCAAAAGTAAAGTTTTCCTGAAAATTAACTCGCAAAAGTCTTCATTCTTCATTTAAACAACACATAATACAGCTTGAGATTTAAGACATTACTATTTTAAATCAAATGTGCATTTTTAAATGAATAGTTTAGTAGAATAAATTTACTGACCTCTGTGAAAAAAAAAATTCTGGAAACGGAATCACTTCCAAACGTATGCATACTATTTCAACAAATGAAGGATTAAATTATTACTAATTTTAGTATTTATATTAAAGGTTCCACTCCTATATCATGGTCAACTGGTGGTGGACAGACAGAGAGAGAGAGAGACACAGAGTGAGAGAAAGAAAGAGAGAGGAGGAGTCAACTCTTTTATGGCTTTCGTCTTTAGCACGTGTTAGACTACATTTGAGGTGTTTTGGATTTTTTTTTTTTTTTCCTTTCTTTTCGGGGGGGGGGCAATTTTGGGGGTTTTCTTTAGCAAATTTAGAAGTTCGCCTTCCAAAAGTAAAGTTTTCCTGAAAATTAACTCGCAAAAGTCTTCATTCTTCATTTAAACAACACATAATACAGCTTGAGATTTAAGACATTACTATTTTAAATCAAATGTGCATTTTTAAATGAATAGTTTAGTAGAATAAATTTACTGACCTCTGTGAAAAAAAAAATTCTGGAAACGGAATCACTTCCAAACGTATGCATACTATTTCAACAAATGAAGGATTAAATTATTACTAATTTTAGTATTTATATTAAAGGTTCCACTCCTATATCATGGTCAACTGGTGGTGGACAGACAGAGAGAGAGAGAGACACAGAGTGAGAGAAAGAAAGAGAGAGGAGGAGTCAACTCTTTTATGGCTTTCGTCTTTAGCACGTGTTAGACTACATTTGAGGTGTTTTGGATTTTTTTTTTTTTTTTTTTTTTTCCTTTCTTTTCAGGGGGGGGGGGGCAATTTTGGGGGTTTTCTTTAGCAAATTTAGAAGTTCGCCTTCCAAAAGTAAAGTTTTCCTGAAAATTAACTCGCAAAAGTCTTCATTCTTCATTTAAACAACACATAATACAGCTTGAGATTTAAGACATTACTATTTTAAATCAAATGTGCATTTTTAAATGAATAGTTTAGTAGAATAAATTTACTGACCTCTGTGAAAAAAAAAATTCTGGAAACGGAATCACTTCCAAACGTATGCATACTATTTCAACAAATGAAGGATTAAATTATTACTAATTTTAGTATTTATATTAAAGGTTCCACTCCTATATCATGGTCAACTGGTGGTGGACAGACAGAGAGAGAGAGAGACACAGAGTGAGAGAAAGAAAGAGAGAGGAGGAGTCAACTCTTTTATGGCTTTCGTCTTTAGCACGTGTTAGACTACATTTGAGGTGTTTTGGATTTTTTTTTTTTTTCCTTTCTTTTCAGGGGGGGGGGCAATTTTGGGGGTTTTCTTTAGCAAATTTAGAAGTTCGCCTTCCAAAAGTAAAGTTTTCCTGAAAATTAACTCGCAAAAGTCTTCATTCTTCATTTAAACAACACATAATACAGCTTGAGATTTAAGACATTACTATTTTAAATCAAATGTGCATTTTTAAATGAATAGTTTAGTAGAATAAATTTACTGACCTCTGTGAAAAAAAAAATCTGGAAACGGAATCACTTCCAAACGTATGCATACTATTTCAACAAATGAAGGATTAAATTATTACTAATTTTAGTATTTATATTAAAGGTTCCACTCCTATATCATGGTCAACTGGTGGTGGACAGACAGAGAGAGAGAGAGACACAGAGTGAGAGAAAGAAAGAGAGAGGAGGAGTCAACTCTTTTATGGCTTTCGTCTTTAGCACGTGTTAGACTACATTTGAGGTGTTTTGGATTTTTTTTTTTTTTTTTTTTCCTTTCTTTTCAGGGGGGGGGGGCAATTTTGGGGGTTTTCTTTAGCAAATTTAGAAGTTCGCCTTCCAAAAGTAAAGTTTTCCTGAAAATTAACTCGCAAAAGTCTTCATTCTTCATTTAAACAACACATAATACAGCTTGAGATTTAAGACATTACTATTTTAAATCAAATGTGCATTTTTAAATGAATAGTTTAGTAGAATAAATTTACTGACCTCTGTGAAAAAAAAAAAAAAAAAAAAAAAAAAAAAAATTCTGGAAACGGAATCACTTCCAAACGTATGCATACTATTTCAACAAATGAAGGATTAAATTATTACTAATTTTAGTATTTATATTAAAGGTTCCACTCCTATATCATGGTCAACTGGTGGTGGACAGACAGAGAGAGAGAGAGACACAGAGTGAGAGAAAGAAAGAGAGAGGAGGAGTCAACTCTTTTATGGCTTTCGTCTTTAGCACGTGTTAGACTACATTTGAGGTGTTTTGGATTTTTTTTTTTTTTTCCTTTCTTTTCAGGGGGGGGGGGCAATTTTGGGGGTTTTCTTTAGCAAATTTAGAAGTTCGCCTTCCAAAAGTAAAGTTTTCCTGAAAATTAACTCGCAAAAGTCTTCATTCTTCATTTAAACAACACATAATACAGCTTGAGATTTAAGACATTACTATTTTAAATCAAATGTGCATTTTTAAATGAATAGTTTAGTAGAATAAATTTACTGACCTCTGTGAAAAAAAAAATCTGGAAACGGAATCACTTCCAAACGTATGCATACTATTTCAACAAATGAAGGATTAAATTATTACTAATTTTAGTATTTATATTAAAGGTTCCACTCCTATATCATGGTCAACTGGTGGTGGACAGACAGAGAGAGAGAGAGACACAGAGTGAGAGAAAGAAAGAGAGAGGAGGAGTCAACTCTTTTATGGCTTTCGTCTTTAGCACGTGTTAGACTACATTTGAGGTGTTTTGGATTTTTTTTTTTTTTTTTTTCCTTTCTTTTCAGGGGGGGGGTGCAAACTAGCATATACCAAAATATTGCAAAACTTTTGAATCACTCAAGAGTGATTGGAAATGTTAGTATTTCCATTTGTCACTCTTAAAGTATCCATCTTATCTTAGTTTTTTTTATGACAAACATTTATTTTCTATTATTAATGTTGATGTATTGATTTATTTGAAAATTATTAAAGTTCTTTTGTCGTTTGGATTATTTTTACTGAAAAATCTTTTTAGCTCAGATTTTTCAACCTGTAAAACTCCAAAAAAATTGAAAATTTTTGTTTTAAAATTATTTTGAATCTCTTTTTCTGTTTTTTTTATGAACTGTCAATAAAGTTTGACATTAAATGTATTTACAATTATTCCTGACTAGTGTCTTTATCCTTACAGTTTTTATCATAACATTTTGAATATCTGTCTGAATAATTAATAAAAAATGGATTAATAAACTCTTATTCGATATGATTTCCAAAACTGTTTCTGGATTCTAAAAGTTCTAAATTTTTTGAAAAGAAATGTCTTCACCTTCCAGTTGATTCTTACAAACTTGGGATGATCTAATTAAATGATGGATTTGTGATTTCCATCTAAAATAAATAATTTTCTTTGAGCTTTTCTGTGAAAATAAACCATGTCCATTTCAAATACACCTTGGTAAGTCAAAATAGTAATCAAATGAAAGTTCTTAAAAGAAGCAAGTTTGGAGAAACATCCAGAGTTGGAAGAAATGTTGTTTATAAAGCTTAGTTAAACTGTTTTGTAAGGATTGAATATTGAAAAATATAGAAAAAAACTGTTTTTAGGTTAAAGATGTTGTGGTGCATGTCTTTTCTACATTTTGTGAAGAGTCACTGTCTATGAGATAATGTGATGATATATGAAATAGTATATACTGAGGTGGTGATTTCCGCAAACCCTTTGCAATAGTGAGTCTGAAGTGACCAAACCACCTGTAAGACTTATTGCAAAATCAAGCTATATCCAGCAAATTTGCTAGTTAAGTTAACTTTATGTAAGAAATGGATTATAAATTCTTTAAACAGTTTTCTGTTGTGTATTATTTGTGTCAGGAATGTATTTTTTTTCTTCTTGTAAATGATTTGTGATTCAGTGTTTTATAAGTGCAGAATTGCCATGACGATGACAAATTATATATTGCAAAACACCTGACTTATTTCTGGTCACAGGTCATTAGCCAGGCAAAATTTGTTATTGTAGTGATACTGGCAAATTAATCTGCCTCATTTGACAGCAGAAGAATTTGAAGATACATTTTTACATTGGGCAGAGACTTTAGGGAAAATGGCTACAAAAACTAGACATGATCTAGTACTAAGTGGGATAACATCGAGAATAAGAAAAAAACATATGGGGAAATTGTTCCAGGGTGAAAAGGACCCTACAAAGAAATAAGACATAAATTAATGATAGAACATGGAGGGATTTGTAATGGGGATCTGATAATTCCCCCAGAAACACAAGGAAAATTGGTGATGAAAAGTGTACATGATGATAGACACTGTGGAGTAGCGGCCATGCCAAAAAGGATAAAATTAGAAGCATGGTGACCGGGATATTCATGAGATGTCGAAGAATATATAAAAAGATGCAAAAAATGTAAAGAATTAAGAAATTTTACACAGACTACTTCACATTCATGGCCCAGAGAAGTGGAGCCATGGAGTCGCGTGCATATGGATCATGCATACATTACTGGAGTGGGACTCTTATTAATACTAGTTGACTTTTTTCAGGCTAGCCTGAAGTAATCCATGTGCCAGACAAGAAAAGTTCTATGATAAAACAGATTCTAAGGGTCAAATTTTCCAGAAACGGCATACCAAAAACCCTGGTATCTGACAATGCACTAGAATTTTGTGATTAAGGTCTTAATTTATGGCTGGAAAAAATAGGCCGAATATGAAGAGCAAAATGAGAATGAATCTCTATGATTCCTTCTGTTTAATGATTTATTAGAACAACCTTTACAGAATGAAATGTCAGAAGATGAAGTAATGCATGATCAGGTCGGCCAGAATGAGTTTGAAAACTCAGATGATGATCAAATAATGCAAGAAGATGACCCTGATTACAGCTCAGTGTGGGTCAGATCTAAATCTCCCCGAGAAAGAAATACAGGAGAGAGAAAGACGAGGATAGCAAAGTAATCCCTGAAATGAAACAATCCCTAGAAAAAATACAAGACCTACTAGGGGCATAAAACCTATACATTTCAGGGAGACTGGCAAATTAATCTACCTAATGTGTAAGAGAGAGAGAGACTATATAAGTCTCTCACAGAGAATTACTAAAAAGCTTGATTCATTACTAATTAGTGTTAACTTTGCACATCACAACAGTTATAAATATTTTTCATATCTTTTTTATAGTACGATTGATTCAGTTGTAATAAAATCATAAGTAAATATAATAATTGTAATTCATTTCTTGAAGATATATCTCTCTCTTCAGTAAAATCTGTGATAAAAAAACTTCACTTGGCATTGAAAGTCCTTCTAAAGATTTACAACAGGCCACAGAAATTCAATTTTTGTTTGTTAATGTATCAAGTCATTTAGATACATTGTTTGCTATCTGATTTACAACCAATTCAGGTAATTTTTTTTGTCTGTCTTTACTTTTCATTGTTTTTTAACTGAATTTTCATGTGGGATGCACTTGGACATAAACACACTGATGACAGGAATGGTCACTTCAGTTTACTTTGATAACAAATTAGAAAATAGACTATTTACCTAAACCAAATGCAAAATTATTATGTTCGTGTTTACAAACTAGACTTTTATATCGTTGGGTTTAACTTGATTTTTTTCCTAGCCTTTTTGTATTGGGTCATTCTCTTTTCTTTCACTTTCTCTATCCTCTGCCTTTTTGTATTTGGTCATTCTTTTCTCTGTCTCTCCTGCCTTGTATTGGGTCATTCTCTTTTCTTTCACTTTCTCTATCCTCTGCCTCTTTGTATTGGATAATTCTCTTTTCTTTCACTTTGTTTATCCTCTGCCTTTTTTTATTGGGTCATTCTCTTCTCTGCCTCTCTTTATCTCTCCTGCCCCTTTGTATTGGGCCATTCTCTTTTCTTTCACTTTCTCTATCCTCTGCCTTTTTGTATTGGGTCACTCTCTTCTTTGTCTCTCCTGCCTTTTTGTATTTGGTCATTCTTTTTTCTCTCTCCTCTGGCTTTTTGTATTCCTTCACTTTCTCTCTCTCTCTCTCTCTCTCTCTGTCCTCTGCCTTTTTGTATTTGGTCATTCTCTTCTTCCTCTCTCTCTCTCACCTTTTTGTATTTGGTCACTCTCTTCTCTCTCTGTCCTCTGCACAGTTGGCTAAAGCTGTAGAATGCACCAACTGTATCTTTGTAAGGAGAGTAAGACCCCCCACGAGTGTCCTGGATATGATGCTAAACTGCATCTGATGGTGAGGCTCCTATAATGCTGGAGCTTTTGGGAATGTGGAGTACTCCTTCATTACTATCATCTCCATGTCCACTCAGGCCCTATCAGTGGATCAAATAAAACTGTTTGACATTTAAACCGAGTGCAAACAAATGACTAGATTGAATTGTTAGAATAGAACTTTGATCATTCACCTGTGTATTAACAAATGACTGATGTTTAATTGAATTGTTGCTGATACATAGCAATACTTGAAACCATTTAACTTTGTACAAATGAATGAGTCATATTGAACCGAATTCTTAGTGTTTAATATCAATACTTGAAACTCTGTGAGCCTAAATTGAATTATTGGTAAACCATAGCACTGCTTGGAATTATTTGACTCTGTGCAATTTAATGAATAGTGTTGAATAACAATACTTATAATCACTTGACTGTGTACAAACAAATGATTACTATTGAATAGAATTATTAGTACTTGATAGCAATAATTGAAACTATTTAACTGGGTAGAAACAATTGCAGTACTAGTGAACAAACAAATTAGCTTTAACTCATCTAAAAATGAAATTACCTACAAACTTTGTGTGCAAACAAATGACTGATGTTAAATTGTGAAACCATTTAACTTTCTGCAAAAAAAATATATATAGCTCAGGCTCATTTAAAATTGTAATCTATAAAACATTTCATATATATATGTATAAAGATTTGGCATTAAATAACCTACAATGGTTAATATGCCATAAAACCAAATCAAGCCAAACTCTCTTTTAGCTGTTGCCTTTTTGTATTTACTCACTCTCTTTTCTCTCTCTCCTCTGCATTTTTGTATTTGGTCATTCTCTATTCTCTCTCTCTCTCTCCGCTGCCTTTTTGTATTTGCTCACTCTCTTTTTCTCTCTGTGCCTTTTTCATATTTGCTCACTTTCTTCTCTCTCTCTCTCTCTCTCTCTGCCTTTTTGTATTTGCTTACTCACTTTTGATGAATCCACTAGTGGTGATAAATACACTTTTTAGATTCGATGGAGAATTTTGGCCTTTTCCAAATTTATCTTTGCTCTGTATTTATTCCATTCTGGTTGGAGTAGATTTTATCTCTGTCTCTCACTCTTTCAAACATTCTCTTGGAGGTTTGTCTTGTTTGATTTCGTTGGGTTTTATAAAATATCAACCACTGTTGGTTATTTAATGCTAAATCCACTTTATATATATGTATCATAAAGGCATAGTTTGTTGATAATGTTTTTAAATGAGCCACAGCTCATTTGTTTGCATAGAGTTGAATGGTTATACATAAGATTTCTAAGTCATTAGTTTGTAGGTAATCTTATTTCTAAATGAATCAGAGCTAATTTGTTTGTTAAATGGTTCCAAATATTCTAACATGATTAGTTCTGTTTTGTATTAATCATGTTTGCATTCATTTAAATGGTCTTGCCCTTCTGCAGAGATGCAGTTGGTGTATTCTACAGCCCCAGCCAACTGAGCTTGGTTGTCTTGGTAAACTTGGATGTTGAATGCTGATTTTAAAGGAAGGCAAACTCTCCTCAGATAAGAGATTGAATAATGTTTTTTTTTTACCTTTCCCTCCCATTAGGCTTTGTGCCAGATTAAATCATTCAGTAAATGTTCTATTAGCAATGCTCATGGCCAAAAATGCTAGAATTTGGGTTACAAACTTCTATCATTAAATAACATTGAAATAGATCTTTAATTTGATGTAATGATTTATTGAATAAATTTTCTAGTTATTTAATGATGAAATAAAAACTACTGTGCCACTATTTTAGCATTTGTAGCTGAGAATTAGTTTTTTTAATGTAGGTTACACAGATACTCTTATTTCCAAATAAAATTCAGGCAAATCCCCTTAAGACATTTTCATCAAGTTTTTTGACAAAATAGGACTTGAATAATTCTTGAATTTGATATGTGATATTTTTGAATTAGTTTATTATCAACTGTTAAATTTAACAGCAAAAGGTTTGAAAATAAATAAAGATATCACTTTACAATGTGGTTTAATAATAGTTTTATGCATATTTTGGTAAGCATTTTGTAAAATAATTTTATTAAATTTATTGATAATTTTTGTCTGAAGTTGGAAAAAATTTCAGAATTGTGACAGATTTTTGAGACTGCTTGGTGTTGACACTCTTATTTCCTGTGAAACCTCAGAATGGTTTTATAAAATTTTCTGACCTAATAGAGTTTGAGTAAATTTACATAATGATGTAACACATCACTTGATAATTCCCAGGCCTAACCAATAAAAAAACAAATTTTTGGCAAAATTTGACTTTATTCATTAACAGTCATCTTGTATGGTGATAAACTGATTCCAACACTTCTTTAACAATTCGATGCCTTTTTTGTTGAACGATTTGTTTTTGCCCTCAAAATATGCCTCAGTTTCCGATATCACTTCTTCATTGGAGCCAAATTTCTTTCCTTTGAGCATTCTTTTGAGGTCTGCAAACAGCCAGTAGTCACTGGGGGCCAGATCTGGAGGATAGGGTGGGTGCAGAAGCAATTTGAAGTGCAATTCATATAGTTTTTGCCATCGTTGCACTTCACTTGTGACATGGTGCATTGTTTTGGTGAAAGAGCACTTTTTTCTTCTTCATTTGTGGCCGTTTTTTTTTTTTTTTGTGATTTCTTCTTTCAATCGCACCAATAATGCTATATAATATTTGCTATTGATGGTTCTTCCTTTCTCAAAGTAATTGATGAACAAAATACCTTGTACATCCCACAAAATATGGAGGCCAAAACCTTGCCTGCTGATGTTTGTGTCTTTGGTCACTTGGACGGCTTTCACCTGCTACTATCCACTCAGCTGATTGCTGATTTGAATCTGGAGTGAAGTGGTGGATCCATGTTTCATCCATTGTCACATATTTACACATAAACTTTTTGATTGAATGTGAGCAAATGTGGCACCCACTTTGAATTCAGTTTTCTCATTGACAAATGTTCATGCAAAATGCTGAATACACTGCCTTCTGATATCTTCAACTCTTCTGCTATCTCACACAACTTCAATTTACAATTGGCCAAAACAAGTTTGTTGAGTTTTTTAGTGTTTTCTGGGACAACAGTTGAATTTGGGCGACCTGAGTGTTCAGCATCATATGTGTCTGTATGACGACGTTTAAAGTCAGCATACCACCTCTTAACTGTTGTTTCTGACTAAGCAGTCTGAATAACACTTATCAAGCCATTGCTTTGCTTGAACAGTATTTTTTCCCCCATCAGCACACAGAATTGAGATTTTGCAACAGTAGCTTCACTTAAATAACTGTAATTTGTAAACTAATGATCCGACTGGGCTCAAATTTTGACATGTGCCATTTGAAGGTTAGTACTTTATAAAAATTATATGGATTTTTTATTGGTAGTCTCATCTATATGTCAGGCCCGGGACTTATTGAGTGATATGTCATCAATGAACATTTACATGAGTGAACTCCTCTTTGATAAACTGTTAAAGTTAATTGCAAAATTTTCGAAAATAAGTTAAAATACCAATTTCCAATACTCAAATGTTGGTTAATATAGCTTTTTAGTATCTTTAAGTATGAATGTATGAACATTTTTTTTAAACTTACTCGTAATTTTCTGAATTTTTCTTAAAAAATGGTTAAAATCAAAGAGACGTCCTTAGTATTGTTACTTAAAACATTAACATACTCACTTCTATAGAGTAAGATAGTCAAGTGAAGACCGCTTTCCTCATTGCCCATTTTTTCCAGCCCTGTGCCCAAATGTGTGTGTATGTATGTATATATATATATATATATATATATATACACACACACACACACACCACATGCATAATGTGTATATATTTAAGTTTTAAAAAAGTATATCGTTTATTTGAGAATGAAATACTTTAAATATTTACTTTATAAACTTTGAAAATATATACTTATACTTTTTTTGGTTTTTATTGATTTCAAAAGAAATTAGTATGAGAATTAATTTTTCATTTCTTTATGCAAGGAAAAATAAGTTGAATTCCAGAATATAACTTTCAAAAATGTTTTTTTTCTTTTGATTATTCAATTCTTGTTTTGTTTTTTTGCTGCTGGAGAAAAATTCAACTGTAAAAATATTCTCAATGCATTAAGTAAATTACAATGTATGAATGACGGAAAGTGAATGTTATTGAAATTACCAATTAATAAAGGTTTATGATATGTACCAGTCATAGAGAGCAAAATATTTCTAAGGTAATTTTATAGTTTCTTCTCATGTCCATCAATTTGATTTTGATTGTTTTTTTAGTATAAAAATTGAGGTAAATGGGTTTATGAGGTTCCAACAATTTATTTCTTTTTCTGTTAATATTGTACAAAAATAATCTGGTTACTAGTGGAAGATTTGTTTTTAGAAGGTTAATATCAAATTGATTCCTTGATTATATTGACCCACTCAATGAAAACTTATATTTGAGATAGCACATTGACTATATTTGCAACTTCAAAAAGTTTTTTTTATTAAAAATGGTTGTCATTAATATTAATTGAGATTATTAATTTATATTTGTGGCCTTTATGGATAAAAAGGATCCTGGCTGGATTTGCTGACCAGATCATTTTTTTCTGCTGCTGTAAAATAAAATATGGATTTTGGGGCTGCCATCTTGGATAGCCATAACATCAGCATGGTCAAGAACAACATCATATTATTCAGTAAATGTAAATTTTCATGAATTTATCTTGAGTGATTGTGGAGAAAATTGACTTATTTTCATGATAGAGTATTTTTGGGGGCCCAAAATTCTTCTTTTTACTAGTAAAAATGTTTAATTTAGTAAAGTTGTAAAATTCTTTTGATGGATTTTTAAAATTTAAAAAGCATTTTTATTTTCTCAGTGAGTTCTATCCAAAAATCTAACTTTTATAAACACTAAATCAAAAAAAAAAAAATTTTGAATGTGCATTGCTAGTTATATCATCCGTCCCACCAACGTTTTTTTGTTTGTACACAGTAATTCTTTGTACCCAAATGATGTATGTATTATCAGATATTTTTGCAATTGGTTGCATATATTTCTAAAACTCTTTGTGTTATACAGATGATTGAAATGCATTTAGGAGAGTCTCTGTGGCGGAATGTGCTGGACTGTGACATTGTAGTAAGCAAGTTCAAACTCCAATCACCCTATTACATTCATTTTTGGACTAATATGATTGAGAAAGATATGAACCCCTTTACACCTCCCCCACACACACTACAGGTTATGGCTTTGGCATTAAATAACCCATGAAGATTGATATGCTGTGAAACAAAGAAACGAAACCAAAAAGATATGGACCCTCCTATTCCTTCCCAGCTATGGGTTATGGCTTTGGCATTAAATAACCCATGAAGGTTGATATGTCATGAAACAAAAACAAAACCTAGTGCTGTTAGCATAATGGTTATCGTCATAGAAAATGGAATTGGTGACCAGAGTTTGAATCCTGAACAAGGCTGTTTGTATTTTACTCTGTTCTTGGGAAAGGCATGAATTCATTTCTTCTCTTCCTAGCTGAGTGTAAATAGTAGGGCACACTGGGTTATTCAGCCTTACTTTGGCAACCAGTCTTGAAAGAAGAGTCTGAATTTAAATCAACTGTACTCTATTTTAACAAATTGACTTTGCGTCTCATACATGGCTGAGGGGTTGGGTAAATACGTTCTGAACTGTTGAATTTGTCACTCCTAATAATGTAGTTATTGTCACTGAAGGATTCACAGATCTCATAGCATCCAACCCACTGAATTATTTTACTTCTACATTTTAATAGATAATAGTAGGATGACATCATCAGTGGTAGTAGTTGTAGGAGAATAATCCCACTCCCTGTTAATAAATATCTTTATTTGATATTTTCGTTTGGATTTGTTTTTTTTATAAATCAGAAAAAATATCATGCAAATGCATGACACATGTTTTTTGTTTTATTTAATGTAATTTTTAAAAAAAGATATAGAAACCAAAAATACTTTAAAAAAGAAAAAAAAAAAACGAAAGTCTTTTTTAAAGGATTTGTTTATTGATGAGCAGTTTTTGTGCCAATTTCTCTTGATTATTTTAAAGATTTTTTTGTCTTGGAGAAACTTTTTATTCTTCCAATGGTGAGAGTCAAACAAAATACAGGTGAAATAAGATTTTCTTTTTCTTTTTGATATTTTGTTGAACTTGGAAATGGAGCCAAACTTGTTTATTTCTAATTAGACTTGAAATTTTGTCTTGTCACATTCTATCCTGCCATAATAGATCAAAATCTGGACTCTCTTCTCTTCCTGGTAGCCTCAAATTCCCAGGTCTCCCTAGAAGACTCTAATCTTGGAGAGTTATGCCACTCCTAAACATTAAACACCAGCAAAAAGTTCCTTGCTTCCATTTCTCTTGAGAGTTGTCATCAAGTGCCAATATTCTTTTTTTTCCCCAATGTTTGGTGGTGGTGGTGGTGTCCAGTGGAATAAATCTTTGTTGAGGATTCTGGCCAAATAAATTATTTTGTTAATAGACTTGGTTGCTTCCAGGATTTGACTCACTCAGCATGTCACAACCAATATAGTTGATTCAATTTGAAAATAGTTTTTTGCTTTTTTTTTTAATGTTTCTGGAAGTCTTAAAACTTGGTCAGTGTACACTTTCTTTTTTGTTTGTATGTGTGTGCAGTTTGCTATGATAATTTACTTATAGAAATATTTCAATGTTTTCTTTAAGCTTTTCATTAACTTTTTGTAAATGAATTTTTTGACTGAATAAGTTTTGATACCCCCCCCCCAAAAAAAAACAAACTCTGTATTCAAACTAGCTTTACTCCACTTAAGAATTGACTTTGTGTCACATCCTGCATGTGGTGGAGGGGTTGGGTAAATATATACTTGCCTCTCATGATTACCTTTTAAAATAAAGTTTATGATATGAGAAAATAAGCTAAAATTGTGTTTCATTTTGAAACTTTAAAAACAGAAAAAAATCTGAAAATAATAAAAAAGAAAATGTCATTTTGTATGTGTGCAATTCTTTAAGTACTCATAAATTTTGTTGTTTTCGTTTCTCAGTTTTTGCTGTTCGTATTTTTCTTTGGGTAATGTCATATGTGAATGATTTCAGAAAATTCTTGTTTATTAATGCAAGAATAAAAATGTTCTAATAAAAACAAATTAAAGAATGTGGATATTTTTCTTAGAAAATGTATTTGATTCTTGTTAACTTTTTTTTCTTAAATAAAAACATTAAGGATTGATTTATATATTAGGATTACAAAATAAATCCTATTTGAATTGAAACCTTGTAAATTAAAATCATATCAAAGTGTTTTGACTTCACTAGTTGATCTTTTTTTAAAGTTTTGTAACAAATACTTAGACAAGGGTCATTCAATAAATAAGGTGAATTTTGCTTAAGGAGAGTACTGTTTACAGTTGCATCTTATTCAAGAAAATCAATTGTCATTGGGTCTTTTCATGTCCCAGAATATTGTCAGCATGATCTTCTTTATAGATTGCTGTGCCCAAAACTTTTTCTTTCCTCGAGAGTCAGTGTGTTGCCTTAGACTGAGCTACTCATAACATTCTTAATATTTTTATTTTCATTTTTTATCTCTTGCAATTTTCTGTTCATATGTTGTAAGCTTTCTAATCTGATTAACCTCAAGAACAGTCTGCTCTGTATAATGCTATGTGTTCCTAATGTGAATAGGACAGAGAATAAATAATGTTTTTTTTTTTCTTAAATGATTGTCATTATTTAACATTTCTTTGTTTTTTGTTTTCTTGTAAATCATTTTCACAGCCTCTTTAAAACAATTATCAAAATGAAAATTGATTTTTATCTTTCAATTTTGACTGTTTTTTTAAATCCTTGTTGATATCAAATATTTCGTATTCCTAGATTTATTTCTTGCCAATCAATTTGTGTGGCTTTATTTTCTTAATTCAATAATCTCTTTAAAGAGAATTTTCTTCTTGATATCAATTATTCCATTCAAATATCATTTGATTTGAATACTTGTTCTCTCTCTCAGTCTCTGTCTCTGTATGTATATATATATATATATATATATATATATATATATATATATATATATATATATATATATATATAAGGTTGCTCTTTGAATTAAGTGACCTATAAAGCTGTTGATCCTTAAAAATTTATATCAGTGATCTTACATTAGAATGAAATTCACTTTTGATCTGTTTTGTTTTTTTGTCTCTTCTCATTGGCCAGTTGACTCCACACAAATCCAAAATGCACCCCCCCTTTTTTAACAATTCTGTTTTTCCATTTATAAATTAATCAACTAATTTTGTTAACTGTGAAGTTTTGTAAATGAATAAATAAATTGCTTTGTATGAAGTAAAATAGGAAAGGGAATATAAGCTGAAGGATGTTCACATCTAGATTTGAAAACTGAACAAGGTCTTCCTCCCCCCTCCACCCAAATCACTCTTGGAAGTTTTACAATTTATTTGTTATTGATGCCTTCTTGGCATCTCTGCTTTATCTTCTCTCATCAATTTAAAAAAAAAATTTTGAACAGAACACATAGACTATTAATATATATCTATATGCTGACAAAGTTCTATTAAGTAGTTCATCTGATAATCTGCCCAGTCAGCTGTGGCTGTAGAATATGCTGACTGCACTTTTGCAGATGGTTAAGACTACCCCCCCCACAATGAGTGTCCTGATATGACACTAAACTATTGGATGATGAAGCTCTAGTTCTAGAGCTTTGGAGAATGTGGAGTACCCCTTCATTGCCATTACTCCCAGGCCCACTCTGAGCCAGTGTGGTAGTATCTGTTGGGGTCCTATCTATGGGTCAAATAGAACTATTTAATCATTTATTATACTTAAAACCATTTAACTGTGTACAAACAAATGTGAATAAAGTTGAATAGAATTGTTAGTATTAGATAGCAATACTTGAAATCTTTTATCAGAGATTATTATTAATATTAAATAGAATTATTAGTGGTAAATAGCAATACGTGAATCCATATAACTGTGTGCAAACAAATAGCAATACTTTACACCCGTTAACTGTGTGCATATAAATGATTGAAATAAAATAGAATTATTAGTATTAGGTAGCAATACTAGAAACCATTTAACTGTGTGCAAACAGTTAATAGCAATATTTGAACCCATTTAACTGTGTTCAAATTTAACTAATAGTGTTAGTAATACGTGAAATCATTTAACTATGTGCAAACAAATGAACTCTGGCTTATTTGAAAATAATACTACCTACAAACTATTTGCTAACAGATCCTTATATATATATATATATATATATAGATTTAGCATTAAATAACTCACAAGTGTTGATAAAACACAACTAAAACATCTGATAGTTTCCAAAAATGCTCTCTTAAATTCTTTTTCTTACTATTTTTTCTGAAATCATCAAATTTAATCTTAAAATTTTCTGTACTGTTGCTGTTTTTGATCTGATTAGGCAATTAGTTCCCAAAATATTTGACTTTATTTGAAAAAAATCCAATTGGTTAGTAGACTTCGTTTTGGAAATATCTTGACAATAAATTTCCAGTTTGAGGAGAAATATTGAAAAAAATGTCTACCATAATTAGAAATTCCCTTATTTTAAAAGTTTCAATTAGATCACCTCTCATTGTTCTTTCTAGCATTCAAAAAAAAAACAAACTTTATCACCCCTCTTTTTTGTTTTCAAAATTTGGCTATTGTATTTGTTTATTGGAAACAACTACTTTTTAGATGTCTATATTTACACATGTAATTTCTCTCTGTTCAATTTAGGGTTGCTATATAAGAATTCACATTAATGTCAATGTGTGTCACTCTCCTTCTGCCTTTACAACCTGTTTTGCTATTACAAATAAAAAGAAGATGAAAAAATAAATTAACTTTGTGGATTATTTGATATTAATAAGGGACATGAAATTTATGACTAAGCATCTTCAAGGGATTTTAATTTTAGCAAAAATTTTAAAGAAAATCTAAGAAAAATATTATTTCAAAATAAAAGCAAAGATAACAATTTTAAATGTGATAAATTGGTCATTTTGATTATCTTATTTACATTTATTCTATTCCCTTTTCATCATCTGGAAGTGAGATGATGTGATCGGGTCTTTTTCATATTCAAATGAACATTACTTTGAAATGAATTTACAGATAAATATTTATGAGAACCTATTGTTTGTCTGTTTTGATGGTCATTTCACCTGTATTTTCCTTATTTCAATCTAGATATTGTGTGTCTCATTCTATTATTAATGTAATTGGGAGGGAAGGGGTGAAGTTGTGTGATGAGGAAGTAGAGGCTATTCATTTTTGGCTAAAATAGAATTTACTCATCTGGAAATCTCTGTTGACTGGCAAACCCATTGGTTGTTGTCATCATCATCATTTACTGAGTTTGTTCGGGCTTGATTGGCATTTCCCATCAATGACCCTTTAATGCAACCAGGTCAGAATCACTGGCAAGATCTATTTCAAGCAAAGACAATTACTATTGCAATTTTGTTGCAATTTGCCAGCATTATCTACAAATTCTCTTATTCCAAATGTATTTCATTCTGCATATTCAATTGGGTAGATTTTAAAAGTTTGAATTTTCATGAAAAAACCCCCCAAAAAACCAACACCCTCAAAGATTTGATTGCATTTTGCAGTCAAGTGATTAAAATATGAGGTAAAGAATTCTTCACTTTGTTGTTTCAAAGCTTTCAACGAGACTGTAATCAATTTGTTTGATTGATAGAAAATGTATTGTTCGTACAATCTCTTTATATATTTATAGAAATTAGTAGAATGTCTGTGAAACGTCTTTAGTTAATAATTGAAGGTTTCTTATTGCATCAAAATTCTGATTTTACCCCAGGATTAGATGAACTGCTCTTGATAGAAAAATCCTTGTAAAGCAATAATTTCTTAGTGCTAAATGAAAAGCAGGTGCTCTTGGACTGGCTGAAGTGATTGCTGGTCAACGAATACTAATCGGTAAACAGCAATGAACTTTTGCCAGCAATGGCCCTACAAGAGTGAGAGTACCTGACTTGAATAATGCAGAATGTTGTTCGAAGAGTAAAATTCTGAAGACATTCTTGGATTTGATTGTGGAAGTTTTGAAGACTTGAGCCAGTAGCAGTAGTCAAAGTAATTCTTGGATTCTGAAAAGGTCAGTTGGTTGTTGGACACTGTCCATCAAAATGCAATAATGTTATTAAGAGAGTCAATGGAGGAGGAGGAGGAGGAAAGATTTACTTGGACATTGATAAATGGGAGAGGTAAGCAACGTTTCACATGGACTATGTACTTTTTTCCCTGGAAGTTACTAGGGTGAGTCAAAAGTTTTGCAATATTTTGGTACGTGCTAGTTTGCAATGTGTGTATCATATGATTGAAGCAGTTCAAGTTGCTGTGGAAGATACCCATACTGTGATTGGTAGTATTGTGGTAGTTGGTGCACTGACACATGGCGTTGCCCAGTCAGCTGGGGCTGTAGAATACACTGACTGCACCTCTGCTGAGGGCTAAGACCCCCCCCCTAACGAGTGTCCTGATTATGACACTAAACAATCTGATGGTGAGGTTCCAGCAGTGATGGAGCTTTGGGGAATGTGGAGTACCCCTTCATGGCCATCGCTCCCGGGTCCATTCTGGCCTGGAGTAGTAGCACTTGATAGGGCTCTATCTATGGGTTAAATAGAACTAACAGCATACTTATGCTAAAATGAATTGAGTAAACTGAATAGCTTGAAATAGAAATGTTTTTGACAATTAAACCATACTTATATTTAAACTGCGTGCTTATGCTTAACTGAATTATTTCAAATAGAACTGTTTTTCGACATTAAAACTGTATTTACACTTAACTGAATTATTACATATAACTGCTTGAATAGTTTGAAATGGAAATATTTTTGACAATTAAACTGTACTTATGCTGAACTGAACTGTTTTCAATAGAACAGATTATTTACATAAAAATGGATTTGGCGTTAAATAACCTACAAAGGTTGATATGCCATAAAACCAAACAAACAAACTGACACATTGCGCATTGCTTCATTCCATGTGTGATTTGAAAGTAGCACAAATGAATGTGCTTTATGAGTTCAAATTGGGTCATAACTCAGTGAAAACAGCCCAAAACATTTGTTCTACAAATTATGAAGTTGCAGTTGATCACGGAACAGTAGCCAGATGTTTAAAGAATTTTTGCTTGGGTTACTGCAAGAAGCTTGATAATCTAGCAAAGTCAGGTGAGCCTAAACCTGGTTGGTTGGATTTAATGGCATATCAACCTCTATAGGCTATTTAATGCCTGAGCCTTTTTACACACACATATATATATATATATATATATATATATATATATATATGATTTGTAAACACATATTTTTAGGTTGGTGATGGTTGGGTTTTATGGCAAATTAACCTCTTAAGGGTCATTGAGTGTCAAATTCTGATATGTGTATATATATATATATATATGAATATTAATTGTAAATAAGTAGTCCGGAATTAGTGTTTTAAAATAGGTCAAAGCTTTTTGTTTGTATAAACTTGATGGTCGCAGGTGTTGGTAACATAGTCTCTATCTTTAATAGGAGGCCAATTGTTTTTAAGAAGTTGATTATGTTTTTGAGAGCAATTTTTTAAAATAGTTCCTTCATGCTGTTTGCCTTATAAAACTTTTTCTTGGTCTGGTTGAGTTTTGTGCATTCTATCAAAATGTGCTAGATTGAGTATTGGTTTCCGCACAAACATTTTGGGGGTTGTTCTTCTTTAAGAATGAAGGAGTGAGTCAGTTGAGTGTATCCAATGCGTAGTTGAGTAGGGGTAGTTTCTTCTCTTCTGGTATTATTAGGATCCAGCTTCCTTTCTTTTAAAATTGATTGAGTAGTACTTGAGCTTGGCATCTCACAGTCTAGTGTGGTTTATCAATTTTACAACTTGGCAAAAGCTGCTGAATTGTGTCACATATTACTGAAATATTGCAAAACTTTTGACTCACCTTTGTAGAATTTTATGGTTTTTCAAATCATTAATAGTTCAGATCATCTTTGAATCAGTAAAATCATAGGATTAGGGAATGTGAATAGACTGATCACTACAAGTTTGGTAAGGAAAAAACAGGCTTTAGAGATGTGATCTTTCATAAGGATTTTGATGATTATAAATGAATGATCAGATATCAGATTACATTTTCTTTATAAGGGATTTAAATTATCATTATCTAAATTGTTTATAAAACTTGTATTGTAATTTTTGTCAAGTTTGTTGTCTGAATTTAGAAAGGAAAAACTAAACTCAACATCATAGCAAATATTTTTAAACAGTTTAATTTCAAAATATTCCTTATTTGTTTAATAAAATGAAGTAAATTAAATTTATCTACTGTTTTTTTTTTAATCTATTAAAGTGACATTAATATTGTCTTTTATTTCATTTGACTTCATTCATTTTTATTTCAGTTGCAAATAAATATGTGAATAATAAAAATAATGTTTCATTATTATTTTCTTTTTACTTGAAAATGTATCATTGATTAAATTAATTTGTTTAATTAGTTATAATCAGTTTTCATTAAATTTCTCATTACGTTTGTTGACTGAGAAATTAGTGAGATTTTGTGGCTGAATTTGAATTTTATTTTTGTAGAATTCCAATATTAGAAAATAATAAAATCAAAGATCTTTTCTTTTTCTTGCTAATTAAGATTCCCTTCAAATGGAAGATGATTTTATACAGAAAATGTGACATTTTGAATTAAAAGTTTAGAGCACAAAATTGATTTTGTTGTGTTTAGTGAAAGTTTCCTCAAACTTTTTGCGGACAGATATTTTTTTTAATCCTTGTAGAGTGGGTAAATTATTTTCTATGTATTAACATTGAATTGGTCAATGAGCCGCCAATAGGAAAAAGTCTTACATACAATGAAGAACTGACAACTATGTCGCTCTGCCTACAAAAGAGTTAATTCAAAGAGAATTACTTTCATTTTCAAATTCAGAAAAGTATTGTGTTTTGCAAAATCTTTAAAAAATTTGCCATTCATATTTACTTGTCATAATCAAACTGGAATGAATTATTTGGGTAGATGATTAAACTTGAATAGTTGCAGAAAGGCAAGAAAAAAATTCTTTGATCCTTTCAAAGTTTATTTAGATATTTTGTTTCACATCACGTAATTTACACGGTTCAATTTGCTTGATGTTAACTTTGAACTTTTTGAGTTGCTGATGTGAAAATCCCATTTTCTTCTGTTTCATAATTGCAAAAAAAAATTCAGTTTTATTCCAAAATTCACTTCCTTCAAGGCCTGTTACTTTAAACTGTAATTTTCTACTAGTTAGTTTAGTAGTTAAACTTGAAGAAGCAAAGAATGTTAACTGGTAATTTATGTTACTATGGTAATATAAGCAGTTGTGAGACAAAGATCAAAGAAACAATCATTTTTATTATTTCTAAAAAAACAAAAGAAGGAAATTTTCAAATTGTGGGCGATAACTATTAAAATTCAAGTTTCAATGATGTGAACATAATTTCAAAGTTGACATTTAAAAATAAAAACAAAGAAAACATAAATCATGTATATATATATATATATATATGTTGGAATATCGGAGATTGTCACATCGTAGTATTTATATCATAGGACTCATAGAAAATTAATATTTTTCAAATCTGACAAAATTGCCTGAGTAGAAGAAAATCTTCTATATGCTTGGCTACAATATGAAAAAATGTTTTTCAATTATTTTATTTAAAAAGTTTTTTTTAGTTGGAAGCCATCTAGTTCAGGTATGTCACCATTTTTATTTGTGAACAATTGATGGTTTTGGTTGCATTAAGTTGAATCTTTTCAGTCAAATTTTCAGATTTGTATTTTGACCAATTTTACATAAATTTGATTAGATGTAAAGAGTTTCAAATTGACTCCAAATGATGAAAATAAAATTTCATTTTTTGAAAATAATTCTTGCTAAAGGTAAATTCATCACAGATAAATTCATTGTATCAGAATAATTGCTCTTATAAGATATGGTTACCTTAATCTTTTAGCTCTTTTTTAAAATTCTTGAAAGCAATGATTAAATTCTGAATTAAGTCACAAATAGTTTACCATATGATGAATTTATCGGTGATAAATTTGCCAGTCACATTTGAAAACCAATTGTGAAACAAAATTCTGCTCTCAATTAAGTAAATTTGTATCAGAAAGATGCATAGTGAAACAATAAAACAGAAAGATGCATCTTTCTGTTTTATTGATGTGGAATTGCAGATTTAAAATTTTCTCTCTTTTTGGTCATTAACAATTTTGGTTGTTTTTCTTGATAAAATTTTTTCCCAATTTTTTTGATGTTCTTTTTAATAATGATTTAAAAAAAAATCTTTCTCTTTGCAGACCAGCGTTTTGTGGAAATCACTGTCGTCTTTCAAGGGTTCCATGGTTTTCACAATGCAAAACAGAAAGCCCCAAGAGAATATTATGATTATGTGAGGGAAAACACAAAACTTCTTTATGTATGCAATTACAGGTAAAGAAATATTTACTCAATTTTTCTCTTTTAATCTTTTTTTTCCCCCTCTCTTTCCTTCTTCTAATATTTCATTCTCTCTCTCTGCTTTCGTTCATTTTTTGTTGTCTGTAATGACTGCCTTTGGCTTGAGGGGAAATATCACAGTGATTTCTATAATGAATGGTGCTCATTTTGGATTATTTGCTTTTTTTTTTTAAATAATAAAGAACTAAGAATTCCATTTTAATTTTCAATAAATACAATGAATTTGGGGTGATTTATTCATGTTGCCATTACAATTTAATGTTATTCAATATTTAGACATATATAATACATTCATGTAGAAAAGATACTGAAAAAACTGATAAAATAAAAACTTTTATGACTCAATCTTCTTTTTTTATTGTTTAATATTCTGTTCATCCTCCCCTCTATATGTTTTCCTTTTGGTCTGATTGTAATCAATTTATTGACTAATTTCATCTGATTTTAATTTCTTCTATTGATGCTATGTTTATTTTCCACATTTTGATTTGAGATAATGTCATAGAATGAGAAAAGTATCTTTGACTTTCATTTATTCATACCATAAATCACATTTTCAAGATTTTGCATCAAGAGATAAAAAGACTTTATTAAAGGAGGAATGACTTGTCTGATTGCTAGTTTATATCATTAGTTATTGCTTATTGTATTTTTTTTTATTTGGGTGTTCTTATATTGCTTCCAATGAGAATGGTATTTGAAAAATTTTTTAAATTTTTTACAGTGGAGATATTTATTATTATTTTTCATTTATACAATGTTTATACAATCCTATAAAAAAAAAGAAGAAAACCGTTACCCCTAATTTGAATACTACTGAAAATTAAAAAACCTAATTCCTAAAATTAAATAATGGTATACAACTTATTTAATTTTATAGATAAAATCTGCATTCATTCTTCCATTGACACTCTTATGTTTTATCAATATTAAATAATAGAATTCATGTTATCAGGAGATAATAATTCAATGTTGATATTTTTATTAATATTAACTATATATAAATCAAGAGTTAATTCCTTTTTTTAGTTTTGTTTTAATGAATTTTATAAATTGTAGACTTAGAATCTCGATGGAAATTATTGTATGGAAGTAATGGTGAAAAGGAATAATTTTTTAAAGATTTTTTTTTTAAGGAAAATTGATGGAACAATAAAAAAAATTAAAACAAATTTTGAAAGTTGAAATGAGAATTTGGCAGACAAAAGATCCAAAAATTTTTGATTGCAGATGAGATGTCAACACTGTCTTAAAAATACTCTCCCTGCTTTTACTCTATGTAAAGATGAGAGGCCATCCCTGGGCCAATATTTTCTGAATATTAACTATTGAAATAACAGCTCATTTTATTTGGCCCATCCGCCACATCTGACAATTCAGTTAAACTTTTTGAATAATGAAAAAAAAAATGATGAAACTTACATCCATTATTGATAAATTTGTCACTGAAATATATTTTTTCAGGACCCCCCCCCACCTCCCAATAGAGATTAACCCTATATGATGTAAATTAATTTTTGATTGGGATTGTTAATTTTAGTGGAGATGTTGGATTAAAAAAGATTTGGATTGATATTTTCAGAGCATTTTGACTGTTTTTCACTCTCAGCTATGTTTTTGTCTTCAGACAAAAAAATTGAGATGACTAGCCTCACTGATTGCAACTTTTTGGCACTAAAAAGAGAAAAGTTTGATGCTTTTGATGCTGGTCATGACTATTTTTAGCTTTGTATATCTGCATGGGCCCCTCATAAAAAAAAAAGATCACATGTTGCATTGTACAATGGAAGTGATTGATTGATTGAAAGGGCATTTCAACTTGCCTGGGGTTATTTTATGCCTAGAAGTTAAAGAATCTTGTTCATTGTTTGTTTATATTTACATTTTTTGTGTAGTTGTTTCTTAAGAGGTTTCTTTTTTGCACATGGTTCAATTGAATACGAATGATATTTAAACAGATCAATTTGACACATAGATGGGACCCTAACAGATTTATTTGACCATGAGATGGGACCCTAACAGATTTATTTGACCACGAGATGGGACCCTAACAGATTTATTTGACCACTAGATGGGACCCTAACAGATTTATTTGACCACTAGATGGGACCCTAACAGATTTATTTGACCACTAGATGGGACCCTTACAGATCAATTTGACCACTAGATGGGTCCCTAACAGTACTAAAACTAAGATTCAAACTGGATCTGGGAGTAATGGCAAGGAAAGGGTTCTCTGCATTCCCCAGAGATCCAGAACTGGAATCTCACCATCAGCTGGACTTTAGTGTCATACCCAGGACATTCCCTTTTTTTGGGTAGGTCTTATCTCTCTGCAGGGGATACGATCAGCATATTTTAAGCTCTAGTGACAGGGCAAGCAACTGAATTGATGAAAATATCAGCTGTTGATTTTTGTCAAAATTCTTTGGTTTCTTGTGTTTATTTTTTGAGATCAAATTTATTGAAATGTTTAACTTAAAAAGATGAAAAATTGATAAATAATTTTTATTGTTTATTTTAAAATAAGATTATTTATTTATTTTCAGATTCATTCGAGAATTTACAAAAGGTGCTACAAGTGATGATTGGATTATTAACAAATTAAACCATTTTGTACCAAATGAACTGACCTTAAGATGAAGACAAATCTTTGCTCTCATCTTCTTCTACCCCTCCCCTCTCCTCTCCTTCCCAAGCTGCTGACTACCAATGCAACTCTTAACAGAACTTTTAGCAGCCCTAATGGATTTCAGATTGTAAATTCACACACCTCCTCCTCCTCACCCTCCTCCTCTACTCAGACTCAAAAATGAATTTATTATTAATCAATGATTAAATTTGTTCAAGGGAGATAACTGAAGCTAATTTTTAATAAACGTTTCTCCTTCATTTTATTTTTTTGTTTGCTTCTTTTTCTTTGGAAGCAAAAATTGTTAAATCTGATTTTATTTGTATTCAAACTGACGAAAATAAAAAAACAACAACTTTGATCTTCAATCTTTTAAGAATTCCCAAAGAATTCTTTGAACTTAAGGCATATCGGTTGTGTTTTATCAAAAATAAATTTCTTTACAAATCTGAAAAAGGTTTTTGCCTGTGAAAAAAAAACAATCTCATTATGTCTATAAACAAAGATTGTGTGAAACACAAGTTTAACTTTTAATTGGAATAAAGAATTAGGTTTTGCACATGGATTTTCGTTTCAGTCTTAAAAATGCCAGGTTGGTGAGACTTGTTAACTAAACATTTCTAGGTCAAGAAAATGGTTTAAAACTGAAGAACTGACAAAGCTGAAAGAATTTCTTTAAAATAATTTCTGGAATTGCATTCTGCAAAACTTTTCATTTTGTATTTTTTTAAATAGAAAGGTGATTAAATGATATGTTAACTTTTTAACTCATTTGGTTTTCTGATTATCCCAGATTTTATAAGCACATAAATCTACTTACTGGGGAGTAGAAAGATTGAGTAGCTTCAATTTCATTGACAATGAGAACTTAAATTAGGATCATTATGTTGCTGTCAGCTATGCTAATAACTGAGCCATGGTGACATCTAAGCTGAGAATTTTCTTTTCATTTTTAGGTATAACAAACTAAATCTTGAAGGTTGCATCTAAGAGGTGACAAATGAACAGTCTTAATTTTAGTAATGAAAAGGATAATTGACACTGCAAAATTTTTATAATTGTTAAAATCTCAAAAATCCTAAGTGAATCACATTTTTTTACTTTAAAAATCTCATCTTTTTTGACTTTTTTTATACTCTGCCTTTTTCTAAAATAAGTCCATTTTCATTTGTTATAATCTTCAATTTAATAGTGAGAGAAGAGCTATTCTTTGTTTTTTCTATTCTGGATTTTTATATCAAGAGACAGTGATCTTTGCAGATGTGCACTCAGCGCTATGATTGTCAATGGAAATGCAATTGATAACCAGAGTTCAAAATTCCTGGACGAGGCTGTTTATATTACACTTCATGCTAAGACCTTTGGGAAAGTCATAAATCCATCTCTTTTCCTTCTAGCTATGGGTGAATAGTAGGGTGGACTGTGTTCTTTATTCTTTGTATATCAACCAATCTAGGAGAAGGAAAATTGAATTCATATTAGGTTTACTTTGCTTAAAAAAATTGGCCTTGTATCACATCCTGCCTATGACAGAGGGGTTGGGTAAATACATATTGTGAGTCAGAAAGTCATTTTTACTTTCCTTCATTTTTTTTCTACCATTTAAACAGCAATTTAGAATCAAAAATCCTAATGGCATGTTTTCTTAACATTTTGATTATAAAAAGTTAGATTTTTGGAAAAACATGTAAAACAAAATTGTCTTGTAACTTCTCTATCATACTCAAGTGATTAGTTTAAAAACCAAAATATATTCCTATGAACTACTTGCTTACAAATTATTTATATATATATATATATATATATATATATATATATACAACAAAACAAATTTTGCATTGAATACCCCACAAGGGTTGATATGACATTAGATAAAATAACTTAACCTAAATAACCTAGATTTTTAGAAAATAAAAATGGAAGATGGATGATCATAAATGCAGAATTACACAAATGAAACCAAAAAAATTGAATTTGAATGTAAACTCCAGACTGGATTGTTAAATATCTCAAAATGCCTAAAATATTTCAATCAGGCATATTTTCTAGGGTTCCTGTAGACTCCTATCTCTAAGTAAATCTGACCTTGTACCAGATTTACTGTAATTAATATCAATGGGATTTGAATGTCAGAACTTTAAATATGAAACATAACAGGGAAGAACACTGTCTACTCCCCATCCCGTCCCTTTTTTGTTCTTTTTTTTTTTTACTTTAGCATCAGGTCATTGGGTTGACATTAACACAAATGAAATATTTTGTAAATGAACAATAAAAAAAAAGTTATATTTTTTGGATTGAACAAAATTATGAGATTGCAAAAGGACAGTCTTCTTTATGATTAAATTGATAATAAATCTACAATATTACGAAAAGAAACTTTGTGAATATAATTTTGTAAAAAAAAATTTCACTGGGTGGGGTGAAGATTGTATTTAGGAAACCTTCCTGACGAGAAGGGAGGGGGAAAATTTGAGTGGTAGGTGTGTGTGTGGGGGGGAGCTGAGGATAAACGTTGATTGTTGCATGAAAGATAATTGAAAATTACTTGACAGTTTTTTTGCGGGGGGCGGGGATGGAAATATTCCCTGATTTAGGTCTCATTTCAATCCTCTCCACCCCACTGCGTTAATACTGTTTGCTTGTGTGGGTAATAAACAGTGAAGTTTCATAAAGTTTTTTTTAGTGAAGATGTACTTAATAAAAGGAAAGGCTTGGAGTTAAGATTCATTTCTATAAACACTGATTAATACCGAAAAGATGTTGGAGAATTTATGAGGTTTATTACTACAATTTTATATTGATGAATATAGACAGTAAATATTTACAAAACTTACATCAATCTGAAACAAAGACAAAAGTCTGGCACAATCAATGAGGATCAAATCATTTATGGCCTTAGCAATAAATAGCCTTAAATTTATCGTGGTTGCATGTCAATTTGTTTAGAAATCTTATCCTGGTTTGACACATGGCCACAATGGAGGAGTTTTTGATTAAGGTCGAATTCACTATTAACAGCTTGTGAGTTTAGCTAGTTGGTTCCTGATCTAGAGCAGTTAACAAGATAGTTTTACTGATTGGTTCTAATGTAGTGAGTTCAATCCTCACTGGATGCTGGTAGGGAAATACCTACTAAAAACCGAACAAGTGCGTGTGTGTGTGTGTGCAAATTATCTCGTTAAAATCACTGAAATATTTTTCATTGTCTTGTTTTAACTGCAATGCGAAGGCCATTAGCAAAGATCTTTAGGAATGATTTTGATCGACTTGATATCATCTTATCAGTGACAACCGCTATAAGTGATTCGGTTCGTCGGTCTCTTGTCTTCAACATCTCAAGTGCATTTTGTTGCAAGTGCACTTAGTTTATATTTCCGGCTCGGATACGCTTCAAAGACAACGTGTTGGGCATTGTTTGAGTTGTTCTGTGGATTAGGCTCTATTTTGTTTATTCGAACCGGACCCCTATCAGTTTTCTATCACGTGGCTAGAGACATGAAAGAAAAAAAAAGTCATTTGCAAAAGACCGAGGGGTGGGGGATGTAAAGAAAATATCTCGATCGTTGAAAGGAACTTTTTTTTCTTTCTTTGACATCTTGCCTACTGTGAATAGGCTGTAAGAAAAGATAAAAGGCACGTTGTCAGACCGTATCGACTTCCACATGGTCAATCAAGGCAGATGACCAATAAAAATTGTCCTTAAGTCTTTGCCAATGTTTTAAGACATCCGCAGAAAGGGCAGAATCTTAACTGCTCAGCAAACACGGATTCTCCGTTGACCTCGGGCAACCAGGAAATGTTTGACTTGCCAGAATCCATAATAAAACTACAAATGGTATCTACAAGCCAAAAAGATTGTCATTGATAGGAAACTAAAAATTGTGTATAGCTTTGTTGTATGGCCGATGTGTGTATACGTCGTTGTATCTTAGTGAATGTATGTGAAATGAAATGTTGTCGCTCCACGCAGGAAATTAAATATTTCCGTCCGTCCTTAACGACTGGCCTTTGGGAGTTGGGAAGATGAAAGGAAAAGCTGAAGGCAACGATCATCTTTTCTGCTTATTAAGTCTTGTTTGGTAACCTGAGACCGTTTCAATGACGCTGGCGATGTCAAAGAAAATTAAAGGTGGATGGGAAATAGTTTAGTGTTAATCAGGGTCAATTAGTCGGAAAAATTAGACAAATAACAGTTATGAGAAAACAAAAAATGATTTTGTATGTCAGAAATTCACTTCACTTAAAGTAAAAAAGTATTTTTTTTTATTTTGAGAAGTTACCTTATGTTTAAAGTCTTTTTTTTAAATTCAAAAGTAATTTTTTGATTTAATGATTGGAAAATTGTCCGATTTTTTTTAGCCATCTCAAAAATGGGCATTTTATTTGAGCAGCTAAAAATCTTGGAAACTTACAATTTCTTTTGATAAAAAGCAAACTTTATAGATGTTTTGATTGTATGATATAAACAAGTGACGGTGCATGTGTGTGTGCGTATTTAAATTACAAAGGTTATTAGTTGGGACATTGGCATAATGGTTAGCATGTTTGCCAATGGCCCGGGAGACTGGGATTCAATCTCTGGTCGAGTCATACCAAAGACTCAAAAATAGTACTTGATGCTACCTTGCTTAACACTCAGCATTTTAAGATAAGGATCCAGGGTAAAATGGAGCAATCCAGGGAAAGAAGTAGCGCTCTACCCTAAACCTTGTTGTAGTAGCTATTGAAAAGCCAGCCTACGTGTCACCCTCAACTTCGGTCGACAACATTGCTTTTTACTTATCAATGATCGTATTTCATGTTTTTTCCATCCCAATAAATTATCGATTGATCAAAATTTTTCATTTGTAAATCAACAATCAGCATTTATTCTTTCTCGTCGATATCATTATTATCCCTAAAAAATAGAAGTGGAGAATTGTGATAAGACTTAAAAATTATGTTTTTCTATAAACGATGAATTTTTGAAAATGAAATACTTTCATTATTAAGAAATGATTAACTGACTTAATCTTGAACGAATGATTTTATCTGCTGAATGAAAGGAGACAATTTCTTTTTCTCCAATCAGAAAAAAAGATCTTTCCAAATTTGATTCCAAGTTGCAGAAATCATTATCAATCGGAAGATTCTTGGCCAGTTGGAACGATTATTTTGTATTTGCCGATTGTCTCAAAAATTCATTTCGAAGACTGCAGAAAATTGCCAATTGAATTATCAGAATTAATGAAAAAAAGGTAATTTCAATGATGTGATGAGGAGTGGAGATTAGGATGAAAATATTTATTTTCAGCGAATAGTGAGTATTTGACAAGTAAATATAATTAATTCATTAAGCTTGGTTTACAATCGTAAAAAGTACGTATTTACCCAACCCCTCCGCCAATGACAGCATGTGACACAAGGTCAATGTTTTAAGGGGAGTACAGCTGATTTGAATTTGGAATTTTTCTTCTAGACTGGTTCTTAATCTAGGCTAAAAAAACCCAGTCTGCCCTACTATTTACCCTTGATGGGGAGAATAGTTTGATTCATGTCTTTCTCCAAAAGTACAAAGTTAGAAGTAGGAGTCTATAGCAGTGGGAGGATTATGCAGCGCCGGTCTTTCAAAGGAAATTGGTGTGCTTGCCTTGAAAATCAATTTTTGAAATCTTAGCCTTTTCCTGAGCTGGAAAAAAGGTGATATCTGGCGTCACTCGGAAAAGACGCTAATCAGTAAAGGATTATTTTCTTTAGTTGATACAGAAATGAACTTCAGCGAAGATAAAAAGGAAATCGAGATATATTTAACAGTAATAAAGAAAAAAGAAATAAAAAAAAACGATGTCAGTTCTTGGAAACTGTAAATTTTTCAGATTAAGAAAGATTTAGAAAAATAAATAAATAAAAAACAAAAACAAATAAACAAACAAACAAGAAAGCTTGGAAATTGTAAATGTTTTCTTTATTCTTAAAAATGTTCTATTCGTTTTTTTAGAAAGTCAGGCGAACATTCTTGTTTACAGAAAATATTTGTTCATTTTGCAATTTATTTTCTTTAATTATGGCAAATTGACGGAGATTGGTGGCCGATTTGTATGATAAATGTAATTCGTTGAGATTTTCGGGTCTTCGCTGTGGGCAAAATCTTGGACATTGACGCTGAATGCAATTACAGCCCAATGACCATTACAAGATCGCCGAAGGAACCTATTAACTGTTTTCATCGATTCCTTCCAAATAGTCAATTCGATTAGGACTTATATTAGCTGTACAACCTCCAAAATGTAGACATGTGTATCTTTTATAGGCATTTATTTCTGCATTCTGACTGTTTTATGACCACTACACACACACACACACACACACACACACATTTCGCGACGAAAGAGTCTCGTTTATAAGATTAGCTCAGAAATCTATTATCATCATCATCACAAGTACCACTATCATCACCAAACCAACCTCAATGACCACAATCACCACCATTACCATCATCACAATCCTTATAATCATTTTTGGTATTTTTGGATGGCATAAACTATAAGTTGAAGTTAAAATGCTTTCGAATGTTGTAAAGAATTTCAAATCACTAAAAGAAATTCACATCGAAACACAAAAAATAAAACACAACGGAAACTCAGGACCCAAATCTTTTGTTTGATGTTTTTTCTACAAGTGAAAATAAAATTTGGAATTAAAGGTGGAACTATTCTATTCTAAACTATATTTAATGCTCCTGAAATTTCAAATTATCAGGGTTCAAATGATTAGAAAGAACTTATAAATCATTAATTAAAAATATCTAAAATTTAATTATCAAAAATTTCTAAATTTAGTTCTCGGAATCTACGACTATGAGCAACGTCGACGAATGAAACGGAACGAAATGAGATGTCAACATATGAAAGCAGTTTTCCTTTATGAGAACATCATAGATTTTGGTTGGGTTGGGTTTTATCGCATATCAACTCTTGTAGGTTATTTAATGCCAAATCTTCTAGAGTGTTCGCCAATGGCCTGGGAGACCTGGGTTCAATCCTAGGTCGAGTCATACCAAAGACTCAAAAATTTTACTTGATACTACCTTGCTTAACACTCAGTATTATAAGGTAAGGATCAAGGGTCAAGTGGAGCAATCCAGGGAAAGGAGTAGCGCCTTCCCCTACACATTGGTGTCGTAGCTATTGAAAAGGGAGCCTTAGGGTCACCTTCGACTACAGTCGCCATCTTTACTAACTTATCACATATCAACTACTGTATGTAATTTAGTTGGTTGGCTGGTTTTTTGTTTAATGGCATATCAACCTTTGTAGGTTATTTAATGCCAAAGCCATTCTCCTAGAAGAACAGTAGTGGTACTATTTAAACCTTAGCTGGGAGGATAAGGGGGTTCATACCTTTCCCAAGGGTATTTGCCCGAAAGTGAACGTAATAGCGCAACTGGAATACGAACTCGTTTACTACGATTCCGCAGTCCGTCGCTTTAACCATTACACCACGAGGACACCCCCTGTAGGTAATTTTATGCCAAATCTTCCTTATACATATATATTAAATATATAGGATTTTTAAACATTTAATTGATAACATTTTTAAACGAGCCTAAGCCCATGGTCTTTTGCATACAGTTAAATGGTTTCAAGCAGTTCTATCTAACACGGATAATTCTGTTTACAATAAATCATTTGTTTGCACACATTTAAATGGATATTCATATGATTTGTAAGTGAATAGTTTGTAGATAATTTCATTTTTAAATGAGTTAGAAGTCATTTTTACACATTAGTACTGCAGTTGTTTCTACACAGTAAAATGCTTTAAATAATTGTTATATAATAATTCAATTCAATATTAATCATTTATTTTCACTCGGTGAAGTGGTTATAAGTTTTACTATTTAACACAAATTATTCTATTCAAAACTATTCATTTATTTACACACAGTCAAATGGTTCCAAGTATTTCTCTATAATAATAAGGCAATTTCGGCACAGAGTTTAAAAGTTTCAAGTATTGCTATTTAACACAAACAATTATATTTTACATTACTCATTCGTTGGTGCACTGTTTAATGGTTCCAAGTATTGCTATGTATCACTAACAATCCAATTAAACATCAATCATTTGTTTGCACACAGTTAAATAATCAAACGGTTTTATTTGACGCATAGATAGGATCCTATCAGGTGCTATCACTCTGGGCCAGAATGGACCAGGAAGCGATGGCAATGAAGGGTTTCTCCGCATTCCCCAAAGCTCCAAGAATGGAGCCTCACCATCAGATTGTTTAATGACATATCAAGGACACTCGTTAGTGGTCTTACCTTTTTGCTTTTCTGCAGAGATGCAGCCTTTGCCGACTGGGCACCGCATCATAGTAATATATATATAAGTTGTTGTTGGCGACCGTAGTCGAGGGTGACCAGAAGGCTACCTTTTCAAAATATATATATATATATATATATATGTGTGTGTGTGTGTGTGTGTATATATATATATATATATATTCTAGTTTAATCAAACATGCACCTATATATATATATATATATATATACGCATGTTTGATTAAATTAGAAAAACATTTTATCTATATAATTTCATTAGGATCCTTTCAAGTTTCCTGACAAGTGTTTTGGTTTTAGGTTGAAGTTGGTAGATGAATTTACCGAAATTGTCCCAAGCGCTTTCCTACCTTTCAATGACCATTATTAGGGGTTATTTGCAAGTGTAAAGATTAAGAAAAAAAGATTTTAGTTTTTTCATAACATTGCAAAAATAATATTCTATTTCTCTTGGTAACGTTCTGCTTTAAATTCGTTTGATGTCATCAGCATCTCAGTTTAATCTAAGTACACATTTACGAATTTTTTGCAATGTTATAAAAAAATAACAATTGGAACTCTATAAAACAAAAAGTAAATAAGCAAAAAACGAGGAGACTTGCTGTCACTCAGAATCCAATGAGAGACCATCAACTGACGCTCATTCGAAAAACTCACAAGGAATAATAATAATAATAATAATAATAATAATAATCGCAGGAAAAGATCAATCACTTAATGTACATGAACGATATCAAACTGTGTGCCAAAAATGAAAAAATCGGAAAACTTAATACAGACAATTAGGATATACAGTCAGGATATAGGGATGAAATTCAGTATAGAAAAATGTACCATGCAATAAATGAGAAGCGGGAAATGACACGTGACGGAAGAAAAGAAATCAAGAAAAATCAGAAGGTTCAGAAAAAACAAAACAAAAAAAAAAAAAACAAAAAAAACAAACAAAAAAAAAAAAACAATTACAAATACTTGCGAATATTGGAAGCGGACACCATCAAATAAATGAAGACAAAGGAAAAAAATAAAAAAAGAGTATCTCAGGAGAACGAGGAAACTACTCGAAACCAAATTGTATGGCAGAAATCTCATTAAAGAGAGAATACTGAGGTTGTCTCTCTTGTTAGATAGTCAGGACCATTGTTGAAGTGGACGAAGGAGGAACTTCAACAAATGGACTAGAGAATCAGAAAACTTATGGCGATGAATAAGGCCTTACATCCCAGAGATGATGTAGACAGATTGTATGTGTCAAGAAAAGAAAGAGGAAGAGGACTCGCCAGCATTCAAGATAGTGTCGATACATCGATACAAAGACTCGAAGATTACATTAAAAAATGCTGAGAAAGACTGATAACAGAAACAATACAGACAACATGAACAGCAAGAGAACAAAAATAGAAAGAAAAACGACTGTATATACATTTCAAGCGACAAACAAGCGAAAAATCACACTAGAAAACCTGTACATGATTGAGAAAGAGAAGCCTTAAGAGAGAAACCAAATCTCTTTTGATTAAAACTCAGAACAACGCCATAAAGATTAACTATGTCAAAGCAAAAATAGACAAGATAGAACAAAATAGCAGATATAGTTTTTGTGGTGATCGAGATGAAACGCTCAATCACATAATAAGCGAATGCAGTAAGCTAGCATATAAGAGAGTTTAAAACTAGACACGACTGGGTGAGCAAGCTGATCCATTGAGAATTGTCCAAGAAGTTTAAATTCAACTATACGAACAAATGGTATATGTCCAACCCAAAATACGTCATCGAAAATGAGACACTAAAAATTCTCTGGGATTTTGACATACAAACGGATCACCAAATCTCGGCCAGACGACCAGACTTAGTATTAGTCAACAAAAAAAAAAAAAAAAAAAAGAAAAAATAGAAGCTGCAGAATAGTAGGCGTTGCCGTTCCGGTTGATCATTGGGTAAAACTGAACGAAAGCGAAAAGAAAGATAAGTACCTGGACTTTGCTAGAGAACTGAAAGGAAAAAAAAACAAAAACTATGGAACATGAAAATGACAGTGATACCAATTGTAATTGTTGCACTCGGTACAGTCACCGAAGGATTGATAAAGGGACTGGAGGACATGGAAATAAGAGGACGAGTGGAGAGCATCCAAATGACAGCATTATTAAGATCAACCATAATACAGAAAAGAGTCCTGGAGACTTGAAGAGACTTGCTGTTACTCAAATTCCAGGCAGAAACCATCAGCTAAAGCTGGTGTGAAAAGCTCTCAAAAAAGTAATTTCAGGTAAATGATTTTGAACTCACCAAATAGATTTGTTTAAATTTACCGCCTAAATTTCCTTACTCGGTGGTTTGGTGAGAATCTATGTAGAGGAATTAACAATAAAATAGAAATAAAGTTAAAATACCCCCTCCAAATAAAAAACCAAAGAAAAATAAAATAAAAAAACAAGAGAAAAATCAACAAATCAAAAAACAAATAGAAATAAAAAATAAATAAAAAATTAAATGGAAAATTAAATACCCCCCGCCAAAAAAAAAAAAGAAAAGAAAAAAGGAAATAAGTTTAGAAACGAACATTTTAGAATGATACATGATGTCCATATTTTAGAATATAAAATCTAAAAAAAAACAAAAAACAAAAAAACACAAACTCCAAACACTATGAAGGCTTGAACCAGAATAACCGAACGAATCTTTTGCTGTGTGTGATGTTCGAAGAAATATGGGTTGCTTGACTTTGTCTTTTATTTAAAACATTGATTTTTCGTTTCTCGTGAAATCTTTTGGTTAACAGTTGTATTTAAATGAAGACTCAATAATTCCCAAAATTAGTGTCAGGTAAATGATTTTGAACTCACGAAATAAATTTGTTTAAATTTAACGCCTCATTATCTCTATAGCTCATCTGTGACTATTGTATATTTAATGAATTGTGTTCTTGATTTAGCCTGAAAGCATTAACAACTGTTACCGTCGTCCATATAACGAAGAAAACATCAGGAGCTTAGTATTTATTAAATCATGTCCAACTTTAACGGTTATAATTTTAAAATAGGGCAGTAAATATAGGTCATGAAGGTAACACCTGAAACTAGTTTAGGCATTTGGTTAAGAAATAAACTATAAGAATACGTTGATGGACTTTAACTAAGTTAAAACTTAGGTGTTTTTTTCGTGACCTGCTGTTAATGAACAGTCACTGTGACTGTCCTCGGTCACATCTGTGTCAGGTGCACAGATGATAAACAACCCCTGGGTCTGGTATAGCCACAATATACCACCCATGATAAAATGTCAAATTCAAATATTACACAACGTGGGACCCAGGCCTCTGGTTTGGGTGTCATGATCGGCAGGTGTTCTCTTGATAACCAGCATGGGAGACCCGACGTCATCCTGCGAATGTTGGCTGTTCTTTTTTCAGGTACTCGAATGGCAATTTAAGGAACCATACTAACCAAAGACCTAAACGGAAAGCATGAACTAGGGAAGACAATCAACTTGCACTACACTGTTATTTTAGGAGCAACCCTACACAGAGAGGATATAGGAAAAGAATGATAGAGATCTGGCGAGAATATTCTAATTTTCAGACAACTAGCCCGAAACTTGTTGATCAAATCAAAACAATAATAAAGAAGGCTTGGTTTTCTGACCTTGAAATAATAGAAATACAGTAGAAAATAAATGATCAACCAGGTAATAATACACCTGACACATCAAATATTAACTAACAAAAACAGCCCAACCGAAATGAAGCACCAACTTCGGAAAATAGAAACCCCACACAACCAAACAAAACAGAACAAACACTATCACAAGAACAAAAGGTAAATCTAGAAAATTTAAAATTTTGAGAAGATCACTTTACCATTATTAAGAAACATTGAATGGAGAATAGTTAAGGCAGAGACAAATAAAGTGAATCGAGTACTGACATATGCATCAACGAATAATATAACGGAATTAAATGAACTAATTTATGCAGGAGCGAAATTAGTTTGCGAGAAAATTGGGTTCCCTTCAAAAAGCATGAAAGAAAAATCAAAACCAGGATGGGAATTTCGACTAGAAACGCAAATAAAAAAATCTATGAAAACAGGCCAAAATAACAAAACAAAGGAAAGACGATGGAATAATTAGGAACAAAAAGGAAAAGACAACACAGGAAAAACTTACAATACAACTTGAGGAAATAAACTAGAGAGTACTGGCGAAAGAAGGAAGATTAAAGAGATATCGACAAAGGGTAAAACACAATACAGGCAAAACAGGATATTCCAAAATAATGAAAGAAAATTCTATCAACAATTGGGAGGAGATAACACTAAAACATGCCAACAACAGGATGCAAAAGAAACCCAACTATTTTGAACTTAAATATAGTAACCAAAAAACCTAACGAAAAGGCTGCATGGATAAACAATATGACAAGAGAACTAGAAGGACTCGAAGAAGGCTAGAAAGCGGAAATACATATCAATTTACTCAAAACGAGATTAGAAAATACCAAATTGGAAAACGCCAAGCCATGGAGCAATCCAGGAAATGGAGTAGCGCCCTTCCCTACACCTCGGTGTAGTAGCTATTGAAAAGGGAGCCTTAGGGTCACCCTAGACTAAGGTCGCTAACTTAACTTATATATACGTGGGCATCTTGGAGGCTGACACCATCAAACAAGTGGAGATGAAAAAAATATCCCAGGAGAAGCAGAGAGCTTCTCGAGATAAAAATAAGAAGCAAAAACCTTATCAACGAAATAAATACCTAGGCTGCACCCCTCGTTAGATATTCGGGACCATTTTTGAAGTGGATCAGAGAACAACTTAAGCAAATGAACCAAAGAAAGAGAAAACTAATGACCAGGCTCATTGGCCTAGTGGGTAGAGTGCTCGCCAATGGCCCGGAGACCTGCGTTCAATCCCAGGTCGAGTCATATCAAACACTTTAAAAATGGTACTTGATGCCTCCTTGCTTAACACTCGGCAATATAAGGTACGTATCAAGGGTAAAGTGGAGGAATCCAGGGAAAGGAGAAAGGGAAAATATTTACTTTTCTCTATTTGGACTAACCATATATATATATATATATATATATATATATATATATTGACATCATCCAGCAAAGAAGCAACCGCCATATATGAGAAGTTCCAAAACATAGATAGACATATTCAGTTTAAGATAGAACATTCAGATAACACTGGGTCCCTATCACACCTAAAATTTAAAATCCTAATATCATGAACTGGTAAAATTTACACTAGTTTCTATAGAAAAGCCATCACTAAAAACCTCTTTGTGCATTTCAAATCAGCACTTCCACTCAGTGCCAAAAACAAATGAAATTAAACGAATTCACAATAGATGTAGCGAAGAAAAAGACAAAATTACTCACACCGCACACTTTATAAACACCCTTAGAAACAATGATTATCCAACATCAATCACACGACATTTAGATAATAAGAAATCACGGAAACTACATTGACCCTCTAACATCTGTTTTCTGAAACTACCACATCACCAAAGAAATACGCAGCGCTTTTACAAGGAAAAGCTAGATATACGACTGGCCTACTCCAGAACCTCACTATTCCAATACCTAACGAAGAAAATAGCAATACTGTCACAACATGCACTCAGTCAACTGTCCAATAAGAGATCCAAATATATGCCAAAAAACCTACACTATTTATCGTTTAATTTGCCTAAAATGCCATCATTTTTATACAGGAAGTACAATCAGACTCCTCCAGATCAGAATTAAAGAACACCTCAACACACACGCATCCTCATTCCATAAAAATTTGATTAAATGCAAAAAATAATGATAATTTTTCAATTAAAATAGAAGCAATAGCACTTAACGTTGGTAATCTCAGAATTAAGGTAGCTTTATTAATAGCTAAGTTACACCCTCATAATAGGTTAGAATTAAATACAGAATACATTATAAATTAAAATGCACTTTTTAAATACATATTTAAGTTTAAAAAATAAAAAAAATAAAAATAAAGATAAAGATAAAATAAAATAAAATAGAATGAAAGAAAATGAAATTGATTAGGACAATTGAAATCATGTCTATTCAGCATGGCGTTTAAATACCCCACGTGGCACCAAGGTTACAACACCTAACATTGTTCTAACACCCCACGTGACAACATGTTTACAAATTTGAATCTCCAACATTGTGTTCATTTATAAAAATATTTCTGACGATGAAAGTTGATTTTGAAATTAATCAAATTCTAATAATTACTGTTTTGCATTGCAATAACCCTCTAAATTAATTCAATACAATAAAATAATATATATATATATATATATATATATATATATATATATATATATATATATATATATATATATATATATTCCTTTTATTCTTTAATATAAATATATATATATATATATATATATATAAAGAAGAAACTCGCACTAACATACATATATATACCTTAACCCTAATCCTAACCCTTCCCTTCCTTTTATCACGTGTAGACTTCATTCTTACGAAATAAAATTTTATCTTTGATGAAACTATTCTTATAGCGTCAATTTAAATTTCCCTTTTTTTTCCTTTTATTGATTATATATATATATATATATATGGAGAAAAGATAGATTTGGTAAATCCGACAAGATGAAAAAAAGATGAGTAGAAAAGTGGATAAACCGAAACACTGACAACGGATTCAAAATGATATTTCGTCTTTTATTTCGGAAAGACTTCATCCTGAAATAAAGACGAAATATCATTTTGAATCCGTTGTCATCCGTTGTTTATCCACTTTTCCACTTATCTTTTTTCATATATATAAGATAATAATGTATTATAAATAAATAAATATATATATATATATATATATATATATATATATATATATATATATATATATATATAACTGTTTGAGGAAGTTCAATTCGAAATAGCACTTTATGAACAGAATACTGGAAAATGGCATCGAAGAAGGAACGCAGAAACATTTTCTAGATACAGAATGACATTAATGAGTTGTATAATCAAGCTTTCACGTCATTTATGTGAGACTAAATAAAGCCTACACGCAGAAAGGAAGACTGTGAGAATGTCTTTTTAGAAAATTGACGGACCTGAAGATTATTGTGGATGCGATAATTTCGGAATTACTTCAAACTCATGAGATATACCGAAATCTTATCTCTTCTTCTCCATCGACAGCTAAGAGTAAAATAGCAAGTACCCGTTAATAACAACAAAACACGTGAATTGGATCGCATACCTGTCGAAATATAAAAGACAAGTAAAAAAGACATTCTTCGGGCAGTAGATAACTTTTTTCTCCTGAAAGTTGGTCTCGTGCATCTGTCCACTAAGACTGGGTTGATGGCATCTTAGCGTCCTTGTATAAAGGAAAGCTTACAAAAAGCGATTGGAATGATGTTTGCCAGATTTCCTTTGAATAGTTTGGTGGAAGGCGTTTACCCGGCTGTAATTTAAAGTTTTATTTTAGTGATTTTAGGTCGGGTAGAGACACTGTAGACCTAATCGTGTTTACTCAACAAATTCAGGAAAAATGCCCTGAACAGCAGGTATCTCTTAATCAAGTCTTCATTGACCTAAAAAAATTTTCCATACTATCAATTGTGAAGCAGTTTGGATAATACTTAGGAAAGTCGATTGCTCTCCGATTTATGGCAGTAGGATTAAACAGCAGCTCAGAGATATGAAAGTACGTGTGGGTAATTCTCTGACGAACTTCTAGCCGACAATGGTGCGAAGCAAGGCGAAACTTTTTGCAATCCTCTTCACGACAGTCTCATGCTTTTCACGATTTTGGAGTTTTGGACCTCTGGTTGAGTTTTTCATCTGACAAGAATTCAGGCCAGATCTTCAGCATTTCAAGTCCTGGTCAGGGAACTTCTTCATACTGATAATGCCGACTTTGTAACTAATTCGGAAGCTGATATGCAACATGGATTGTTTTTTTTATGATACTGTTCAAAATTTGATTTCAAAATCAGACGATCAAATATGAAAGGTATGTTCATTCCAACTCCTGTGCAAGTAGACATGGAACCAAATATTGTAGTGAGTGGTGCAATTTTAGAAGTGTTCAATAGGTTTGTGTATCTCAGAAGGACGCTGAAGACTACGCGCTTTTGATTCTGAAATATTCCTGCACATCCTGAAAATATCTTATGTCTTTCGAACGCTTGAAAAGAGAACATGGGCAGAACGTAGTATCACCAGAAAGACGAAGATCTATTTATCAAGAATTTATATTGACTGCTTTGCTTTATTCATCAGAAACATGAAAAGTTTACCGCAGGTATCTTAGATTTTTTGAATGTTTTCATCAAAAATTCCTGAAGTGAATACTCAATGTAAAATGGCAAAGCAAGACATCAGACATTGAAATTTTGAGTATGGCCGAATGCAAAATGATAGAATCTATGATTCTCACCAACTAAATGCGCTGAACAGGCCATTTTGTGCGTATAAAAGATCAAAGGTTTCTCAAATACCTGTTATTCAGTCAACTGAATGCGTGAGAAACGTTTTCAACATAAACCGAGGAAACGCTATGAAGACAATATGAAGAATGAGAATTAGTTTTTATTTATTGCAGACTTTTTGTCCTCATCTTGGTAGTTTTTTTTTTTGTGTTGTTTCCGAGGTCTATTCGGGGTCGCGGTAAAATCACCTGAAGAAGGCCAGAGGTGAAATTTGGCCGAAATGTAGTGAAAGAAGAAACAAAACAAAAACACCCTATCAAGATGAGGACAAAAAGTCCGCAATAAATAAAAATTAATTCTCAGATTAAGAAGCCTCACCTCAAAATGATTCCAATTAAAGACAATATGAAGAATATTCTTAAACCACTGAAAATTGATATTCTGCGTTGGGAAAATCGAGAAAAACATTTAAAACTGGATGAGCTTCCTTTGCACAGAGACGTAAAAATCATAAAAGGTTGAAGAAGAGAACAATGGATTCACAGGTTTAAGAGGCTACATGGAGGTGTAACTTTTGTGACCATATTCTTCTCTTTAACGCTGGATACATCAAACACATGAAGTCTCATAAGAGATGTGAACTGAAGAAACATCCTTTGAGGCAAAATGATACCAATTGCATCATTTGCCGTAAGGTCTGCAAATCTTTATATAGCTTAAAAAGTGTAACATCTACAGTCATCGCTCTGTTTGCCTGTCATCCACACTTCAAGTTTTTAAAACTGTTACTGGACTGAAAAGTCATCTGCGAGGACACAGTCGAAGCATGAATCCAGATGATACAGGAAAATAAAGAGACGGCAATCATCTGTGAAGATGAAGCAATATATATATATATATATATATGTGTGTGTGTGTGTGTGTGTGTGTTCTGACGACGGAGCTCAGAATACTTTGACTGTATCTCTGGCAGAGGAACAACATCATCCAAAATGGATCCTCTGGGTTGTCCTACCCAGAGGATCCATTTTATTTATTCAAAACTGTATTTGAGAGTGAGGCTCCAGTTCTGAGGAATGTGAAGTACTTCTTCATGGCCATTACTTCCAGGTCCACTCTGATCCTGAATGGCAGTACGGGTTAGGTTCCCATCTATGGGTAGAATAGATCTTTTTAAAAATGATTCGTCTTCGATAGGATTTCTTGTAATCATATAACTCTAAATAATTTGTATTTAGAATAATTACTTGAAGTTATAATTGTTTACTTTATTATAAGTTACTTGCAACCAAATAACTGTGTGAAAACAAGTGACTATTATTAAATAAAAATAACCATTGGAAATTGTTTGTATTAGATTAGAATACTTAAAACCACCCAACTTTGTGCAGATTATTCATATTAGACAGGAATACTTGATATCATATAACAGTGAGCAAAAAACTCTCAAGAAACATCTACACGAAAAAACGCTAATATAGATGTTCAATGATCGCAATTTCCTAACCTCTCGGCATAAAATAACCCTAGATAGATTGACATACCGTTAAATCAATCAACCAGTCAATAAATCAGTCAATAAGTCAGTCAATCAATCAATCAATCACAAATATATACAATAAAAATATAAATGCAAATGAGAAAATTTTACAAGAAAAACAGTTGAACGCTTCAATGCAAAGCTGGAATATAACGGAGCCAAATATCAAATTATAAAAGCAATGATGAACTTGTGCACGTCCGAGTTCTCTAAAGATGGCGGGCAGAACTTCATCGATATATTTATTAAAACCTACCCTGCCCGAGAACTTGGTATTAGTCGAAAAAACAAAAACAAAACTAGTATTAATGTTTCATCTTCCTCCTGATAAGCATTAAAGTAACCCAAATATATGCGCTTATAAAAAGTGTTTAGCAGTGACTAAAAAGTTTGTATATCTGCGAAGTATAATCAACAGCTTTTGTACCCTTGATAATAAAATCTCAAATACTATTAAATAAAGCAGTGAGATTTTTGGAAAGATGAAGTAATCCCTTTTTTGTGAAAGTGTGGAATATCCAAAAATTCTCTGGTAAACATGCTCGTGTAATTATTTCTTCAATTGCAGATACAAAACATGGATTATTTATCGCCATCTTGTAAAAAAAATGTGTTTCCACGAACATTGCGAAGAATTGTACGAGTGAATTGGAAAATAAATCTAAATGACGTTAAAATACAAAAGTGATGTCAATGCGAAAATATTGAGGCTACAATCCTGAAGAATAAGTTAAGATAGATTCACATCTCATTAGAATGAATGATGGAAGATTTCTCAAAAAGCTTTTTAAAGCGAAATAATAAATGGCAAGTGAACATACAATAAACCAAAAATGAGTGATATGAAGTGTTTGAAAGTCTAATTTAAAGGACGAAATATTTCAGCTGTTGACTGGGAAGTTTACACAACTAATCGTCATCATCAGCGAAATCTGGTTGATTTGGGGGAAATTGTTATCGAATAATTCAGGATTAAAAATGAAAAATCTTGAAAAATGTTTGAAAAGACCAAAGATTTGAACTTTATCCACAGAAAAATAGTCGCCGAGAACTAAGTTTAATGTCTGTGGAAAGATTTGCCAAAGTAAAGCTGGAATAAAAAGCAATTCATGTACCGATGAAAAGGGAATATTGATGAATTATGGAATAGCAACCAATCACAAAAACACCTGGCGCACCTGGCGCAAAGAATGTAAGTTAACGGAAGGAATAAAAATGTATTTTAAGATACATAGAAATTGTATAACAGCAGTTTAGCACAAGACCAAATCTCTTATGTGCCAAATGTGTGCCAGAGATTTTAAAACACTTGCGGGCTTAAAAAGCCACGTCCGTTCATAGCATGATCAATTATTCTTTTAGAAAATGATATCACGCGATGTGCATACTCGATTTCGAGGCGGTATTTATCACATATATATATATATATATATATATATATATATATATGCGTGTGTGTGTGTGTGTGTGTGTGCTCATATGCATGTATAATAAATCATATTATGTACATATATGTAGATACAAATTATATATATGCTGACTTGATATGTGAATTTCACGGAAATTCCATTTTTCGTTCAGTGTATTAATGTGTCATCTGGTCAGTTTATTCAAATCTTGCATCATGAAGTTGTACTTTGTTGTGAATAAAACAAAAGTTGATACAACGTAGCTGCATGTTGAGTTGACATTCCCACGATTTGACGGCAAACTAACAAAGTTTGGTGCTATTTGAATATACTGTTGAAGTACTCTAGGTAAACAGCCATTATAGTTTATCCGCACCAAACAATGAGTCATCATGTGATGAAGGCTTCGTTGGCTGCACAGCCGTTTTTTACTGTATGAGTATATAATAAAATGATAATGTTATATATCTATATATATTTGAAATGAAAGTTTGTAAATATATATGTATTTGTATATATATGCGTGTCTATATGAGTATATATATATATATATATGCATGTATATATATATATATATATATATATATAAATTCTGTGGTATGTACAAAACTTAAAAACAGCTTAAAAAAACGTATGAATTTTGAAATACTTGAAAATCTAAAAAAGTGAACTTTTCCTTTCGGTCACATTACATCAGAGTAAAATACTTTGAGAGACAAGCAGTGATGAAAAAATAGATAAGAGTAGATAAAGTCAAAAAGCCTCGGGGTGGGGACGAAAACTGAATCGAAAAAAAATTCACCGTAAACCAAAATTAGTACGGTTAATTTTGTTTTCTTCACGATCTAAGTCAAGATTGGTTAAGTTAAGATCAGGTGTGTTGAATAAAAGTGATTTATAAAATTGCTTTTGTATGCACAATGCAAGTCGGAATTTTGTGATGAGGACGGCCTCGAAGACGAATAAAGTTGAACTCGTTATTTGAGGTGGTATTTGTCCATCTCCTCGCAAAGATGGACTATGGCACAAGGCCTTTTCATGTGGTAGCCGAACACGAAGCGAAGCTCTCAAAATCAGTAGTGCAAGAAATTCTTGGCCCTTTCGGCAATCCCCAACTGTAGCACCTCAGGCACCTAGCAATGAACTTCCCACTGTCGAAGAAGGTAAAAGTTTGGGGGGACAGCCCCCAATGAGGCCAAGAACTGTTAACCTAAAACCAAACGAACGATTTGGTTCGGTTTGTTTTGTTTAATGGCATATCAACCTTTGTAGGTTATTTAATCCCAAAGCAATCATACTAGAATAGTAGTGGTACTATTTAACCCATAGCTGGGAGGGTACGAGGGTTCATAACTTTCCCAAGGATATTTGTCCGAAAGTGAACGTAATAGCGCGACTGGAGTTCGAACTCGCTTACTACGATTCCGTAGTCCATCGTTTTAACCATTACACCACGAGGACCCCCCAACCAAGCGAACGAGATCATACGAGCCAGTCTGTGTACCAACTAACACACGGCTGACTAGTGTGTGACCAGTCCGCAAAATCTCACTCCTTTTGGGGTTATATGCCGCAGCGCAAGCCGGACTGTCCATTAGGTGTCGCGCAATCACAGAGGAGAAATTCTCTCTCTCTCTCTCTATATATATATGTATGTATATACATATATGTCTGCATAAATGTGTCAAAGACTCAAAAAAGGTACTTGATGCCGCCTTACTTAACACTCAGCATTATAAGGTAAGAATCAAGGATAAAGTTGAGTAATCCAGGGAATGGAGTAGCGCCCTACCCTACACCTCGGTGTAGTAGCTATTGAAAAGGGAGTCTTTAAGTTACCCTTGACTATGGTCGCCAACTTTACTTTATATATATATATCTGTATGTACATATTTCGTCGAGGGAATTCGACGACATACTACTCCGACACTGTAATGCTGTATATAATCAATACACAAAAGACAGATGAACAAAGGGATGCATCCTCCCCTTCCCTTAGAAGGGTGACCTCAGATTAGCCAAGAACTACCGAGGTATAACCCTTACATGCATAGCGGCCAAGATATACAATACTCTACTATACAACCGCATAGAACGCAAAATTGAGAAGCAAGTTTTTCATTTTTTTTCAATGAAGTCTTAAGATCCTTAGCAGTTTAGATGCTTCTGTTGCTAAAATTTTATGGAGGATTAAGACTCTTCCAAACAGGTGTTTCCTGGGCATAACACGAAACTATATTTGATAGGGAGGCTCCAGTTTTGAAGCTCTGTAGAGTGTAAACTTTCCCTTCATTGCTATTACTCCTAGGTCCACTCTTATCGTGAGTGGTAGTACCTGTTAGAATCCCATCTACGTCAAATCGATCTGTTTAAAAATGATTCGTATTCGATCGGATTTCTTGTTATCATATAACTGTAAATAATTTGTTTTAAGAATAGTTACTTGAAGATTTAATTGTTTATTAAGGATTATTATTATTAGCTACTTGAAACCAAATAACTGTGTGCAAACAAATTTCTTTCCTACATATGAAATGCACCTCCGACTGCATGAAAGCGTGCAGATTGAAATTCATATTCTGCATCTTTTGCATGTCAGAACACCAAAAATAACACGATGCACTTCAAATTATAAGTTATACAATTGGTAATTTCATTGAAGACGCTCAAAGACGCTTAAAGGTGAATATGATCGGGATTGTTTGGTAAGAGGTTAAAATAAATCTAATAAAATGAAACTTTGATTTAATATTTTCACTCGCTATTTTTTCTATTTCAATTTTTTCACTTAATCTGTTTCTATATTTTCCATTTTTTTTCTTTAACGTAAATTTCACTTGTTTTTTATTGTTGTTGGTGACCTTAGTCGAGGGTGACCCTAAGTCTCTCATTTCAATATCTACCACACCGAGGAGTAGGGGAGGGTGCTACTCCATTCCCTGGATTGCTCCACTTTACCCTTGATCTTTACCTTATCTTTCGGAGTGTGATGCAAGGCGGCATCAAATACCATTCTTTGAGTCTTTGGTATGACTCGACCTGGGATTGAACCCCGGTCTCCTGGATAATTGGCGAACACTCTACTCATTCAGTCAAACTCTGGAAAACTTTTCTAAATAAAATAAGTTTGAAATAGTTGTGATTTTCATGATTCCTTTATGTTAAGCAACTTATTTTTCATGCAAAAAAGGAGAAAAATCACGTCACCAATTCTTGACACCAATTCTTAAAAACTGATCATTAAAATCTACTCCTTATCATTTATTTATCAAAGTCAATAAAAGTTTTTATCAAGGAGTAAGTGAATGGATTTTATCATATGAAATTCACTTTGTCTTCATTTCGGTGTAAAAGATGAACATTTATTGCACTTTGTCACAAAGAAGCAGAAGTCATCTCATGAGAGAAACTCACACATAGAACACTAACAATGTCACAAAAGTGTGACTTTTTATTTTCAAATCAAGAAAGTTTAAATACAAATTCAATCAACCAAGTCATGAAGATCTGTAGCAAATCTTGTGAGTACGATCCTCACCATGTCCCACAAAGAGAGAACTCACGATCCATTGACTGTGAGATTTGCTCGTGTTCATTCTACTTTATCAAGCTGATTGAAGACAATTCGATGACAATATGGAGAGAGAGAGAGAGAGAGAGAGAGAGAGAGAGAGAGAGTGAGAATGTGCGTTGTGTTTTAGACTATATTTTAGTAGTGTTTCATAATAGGACTATAACGGGAGTAGTCTTTTTTCTACCCAACCCACCGGTGTGTTTATCTAATTTAAAACCCTTATATAAAATTCCAATTTCGTTGACATCCTCTCAGTAGTAATAAACAAAATGAAAAAAGTTTCTAGAAAATTAAAGAATGTTCTCTCATTAAAATTTGAAAATTTCTACTGTTAAACTTGATTTTTTTTTCTTGCTCCATTAATTTGCGATGATATAAAGACGTTAACTTCTTCATTCCAACATTATTCACGAGAGGAAATGAAGAAAAATAGATAAGTAAACAATGATTTGTAAATTTGTGCTATGTACAGTAAAGCTTAGAAAAATACCGAGGAAGAAGTAGCTTGTGACAAACATAGCAATATATAATAATAATAAAAACACAGAAGAAATTGCTGGTGTCTTCTGAAATTATAATGAATAAACAGTAAGGAAATTTGTAGTGGGCTCGAGTCAGACGAACCAAATCGCAGGAAATAGTAAGATGATTTCTGGTAGTCTTGAGGCAAACTATACTTTGAGAAGTAAAAAAAAAATATTGTAAAAATTATTCTTGTTTTATGTTTTAATAAGTGGAGTAAAGTAAAGTATCTAAATAATTTTTCATCCATGTGCTAATTAAGAAGTGGTGTTGTGTAAAGAACTGAACAGTTACATGGAGGTGTAAAGAAATTGCCAGAAAATACAGTGGCGGCCATAATGTTCCGAACGGCATAGTTTCGTCAGAAAAAGTAGATATAACTTTTTATCTAATTTGTTTTAGATTCTATAATTTTCACAGACAATAAATACGACATTAATTGTTATTCTGTGAAATTTTGGTGTTATTTGGGATGATAATAAAAAAAGTATTGAATGATTTACCGAAGTCCCCTAATTGAGAGGTAAGCTTGTAAACAGGGTTATGTGCATTTAAAAGGAAATTCGAATCAAAAATATAATGTATCAATATTTGAAATATAGAAATATCCTTGGACCATTATTTAATAAGTTAACAGAACGACATAAAAGAAAAGGTCTACGTTGGATTATGTCAATTTCATCTTCATAAAAGGAATGGTTTTCCAAACCTTTGGCAATGTTCAACTTTTGCAGCCATCTACTAAATTTTGGCAAAAATCCAGAATTATGAGGCTCTCGGTAAGTATCGAATTCAAAATAATTTCACTTGCTTGTCATTACATCATAGTGAGGTGTCCACGCCGAACATTTTAAAAAGAGAAACAAGTCGTGTATCCAAAATTTCTTGTCGACGCGTCATATCTTCAACGACTGGTGCAAAGCCGGTTATGCTTCACTTCATTCACAATTATTTCATTGTTATTTACTCTGCTTAGAAAGATCAGAAACATGGGTCTACTAGCATAGCTCGCTAACCATCTGACCACACGATATGCACCCAAAATCTAAGCTTAGTTCTGACACAAAACCACAAATATAGGCCACTAAGTGAGAATCTACCTCACTATTCAGTAGTAATTGATCTGCTGGGTTATCTTGTTAACCAGGAAATTATGAGGTGGTAACCAATCTTTTTTATTGGTATAAAGCGATTTTTTAAATTGAAACTGATTAGTTCTGACAACAAAATTAAAAAATTCTTTTATGAACGGTCGTTCACAATTCCTCATTAAAACACCGTAGGAGATTACAAAATTAAATGGACAAATGCTGTAAAACGTTCTCTATTTCTTAAGCTAAACTTATTTCGGCACAGAAGAAGAAGAATGGAGGAAAGCAGTTTGTATTGTGATTGGATTGCGAATGTTGATTTTCAAGATTTTCTTTGCTTGAAAATGTGAGAAAAACCTTGAAAATCAACATTCGTAACACAAGTTTTGTTGTTGTTTTTTTTTTTTTTTTTATCAAATCTCAACAATCATTAACACACAGATTTCTGGTTACCATTATTGGTACCCAATTTTTTGCCATAAATAGACGGATAATCACCAAATTTCCATAACTTTATTATTTAATCATTTGTTATTCTTTATCAATCATGAGTTGTTGATAGACCAAAACCGTTTCACTAGATTTATTTCTTTTTCAGGAGATGTACACAATATTTCATGGGTGCCAATAATTATGACCAGGACTTTAAATGTAAAGGACGCTCTTATTTCATCCACTGTGCAGGTCTGAGAACTTTCTGGGTTAGAACCATTCATAACATTTACTGAAATACAAGAATCTCAGAAGATGAATATATCCGCTAGAAGAAATATTGGAAAAATTTAAATGATTCTTCGAGCGGCAAAAATAAACTTTTAATGGTTTGTTGTATGAAAAGCAAAATAAAAACAAAACAAAATAAAACAAACAAACAAAAACAAAAACAAAAATAAAAACACACAAAAAACAAAAAAGTAAAAACAAAAATCCAAAAAACAAACAAACAAACAAACAAAAACATTAAATTCAAGAAAAAATTTGCCTTTTTTTGCAAATAGTATCTTTTTTTTCTGAAATGGAAAACAGTAAAAAAGCCAATTTTTCTTCGTTGATCTACTTCAAGTTTTATTGGACGAATTTCTGGTTTTACACAGAAAAATGATGAATATCACTCAATGTTGCTTTTTTTTCTTTTGCTTTTTTCTTCGGTCACAATGAATCATGGGAGAGCGATAGAATGGAGGTGGGGAAAGTAAAGTTCTGCTTTCTGATTTTTTTAGGAGTCAGGAAGCTACAAGGCCGCCTCTTGTTGGTCTGTTGTTACGACTTTCCCTGGGTGACCAGTTTCATAAGTGACCACTGAACATGTGATTGGCTAACGGGGGTGGAAGAATAATGTCCGGCCTGATCAGCTGTGTCGATTATTTTTTTAAAGATAGTCTTTTAAGATCAATTCATTCATTGAGATGACGCCATCACCTGCAAAAAAATAAAAAGAAAGAAAAATGCTTAACGACCAGAAATGATTTGGTGCGAAGAGTTTCGATAAAGTGATTTTGACTTAAAATAATTAGCCATGAATGATTTTATTTCATTTACGTACATTTATGAAAGAAGAACAGCAATTAAATTGTCAAACATTGAATTCCAGCAAACAACACAAACAGTTTAATTCATTTAACCTTTAAGATGATGAAAATATGAACATGCAAGAGTCCAAAAATAAGTACACCCATTATATTTATGCAATTTTATTTTTAGTTTACGGAGTTTCAATTCTTTAGAGTTTGATAATAAATAAAATAATAATAGCCATTTTGACTGTATTATGTTCGACCAGAAATGATAAAATAGTCTGGTTACTGTTGGAGAATCAGAAGTGACCTTCTCCGATAGATATGAACACAGCAGTATTGACCGACCAGAAAAAATTACATTCGGCAGTACTGCGCGGACGCGGGATACCAACTAAGAACGATGGCTGATAGGGACGGATGGTGTGTGTGTGTGTGTGTATGAGAGAGAGATAGACAGAGAGAGAGAGAGAGAGAGAGAGAGTGAGTGAGAGAGAGAGAGAGTGAGAGAAGGCAATCTGTTCTCTTGACACGTATTGATGATGATCTTTAGTTTAAAAGAAAATTAACTTTTTATAAAAGATTGTTTCATATTATAAATGTAGTTCCCTTTACAATTTCTGCCATTGCCAAAGTTTTGACAAAATGAAAATATCTCATTACAGGTATGCCATGGGGGTTGTCGGAGAAATAAATGAATGAGTAAACACCACTGGCACATTTTGATCTTACAAATCTGTTGCACTCATATTCAACCTTGTCAGCATTTAATCCACAAGATACCTGTGTGGGTGTTTGATAAATGTAGCATATCATCAAAATTTTTTCTTTCATTCTTAGCACCACTTCGACACACAAATCGACCTATTCAACATTTATTTGGGCTAATCTTGTTGTCGACAAAATCTTCGTGTATTGATCTTCGAACACAATTTATGTCTATTTATTGAAAACGATTAAGAAATTGTAGACCCCCTGTTTGCTGGTACGAACCGACACAAGTCGTTTTTTTCTGTTTTACTGGTTCATCAACCGTGAAAATTTGTTGGCCGCCGCCGCCGCTGTAAAAAGGATAAAACCTTTTATGCTTATCAACTTTTTTTTTCTTCCTTAAATCTCACAAAAAAGAGTTCCCAACACAAGGGGAGACAACTTGAAATAAAGAGAAATTACTTTAATTATTTAAGAAGTTACAGAAATGTTATCATATCAAAACGAAATATGATACGTTGCATTCATGTTGTAAATAATTCAATCGTCGATACAACAAACATCTTCGGTGTACAGACGTTTTCATTTTGTTTACCCCGGAAATGAGAACAACGTTTACTTTGTAAATGTCAAACGGATGACTATGTTAAATCAATAAGAAAAGTTGCTCTGCTATTGATTCGTCCTTGTCATCACTTTGACAACAGCTTTTTTCATTGCGCCAATTAATATATTTTATTTTGCATCGAAGTTTTGGTATCTATCTATTAGGGGGGGGGCGTTCGTGATGTAATGTTTACTTTCATAGGAAATGGACATGGTGACCCGATTTCAAATCCTGGATGAAGCTAGTTGCATTTCACATAGCGCAAATATCCTTAGGAAAGGCATGAATCCAACTATTCTCCTTCCAGCCATGGATAAATAGGAGAGCAGACTGGGCTTTATAACCTTGGTATGGCAACCGGTCTAGGAGAAGGAAAACTTAATTCACAAACAATTGAAGGATTATAGAATTTGAAAATTTGTTTGACATGATTGCATTTATTTAATTTTATTTCAGGTCCACAAAAGTTGGACACTGAGTGAGAATCGAACTCACAATCAAAATTTGTGAAACTAATTTATCAATTAACGTTCTATGGTGGGTACCTTACGTGGTGTAATGTTTAGCAAGTTAGGATAGCGACTATTATTAGAGAGTTGGATTCTGACTGGGTGCCTTGTATTTCTGACCTTGTGTTAAACTTAGCTTAATAAATGACAACTAATGTTTTACGGTTGACCACCAAGCAAACTAGAATCATCAGAACGGATTCCATTAGTTGATGACTAAACATCCTCGAATTTCGAAACACTTTTCACTTCTGATTCATTTGTCTAAAAACTTGAATTATTTACATGATATTTTGAATCACTTTGAGCGAAATAAAAATTACAAATTGAAAAACATTTGTTCTAACTTTAACGTCTATCTTTGAAAATCTTCGATGATTTAATGAAAACGAAAGTAGGGAAACAGTGATTGAAAATCTTTTAAATCGTGATTCATCGATTTTTTGAAGAGAGAAATATATAAGTTACTTATAGGTTCCTGCAATTCGATACATACGCTAAAACATTAAAGAATTTATTCTTCCCCGCTTTTTTTGAGTGATGAGTATCTTTCATTTCGGAAAAACTGAGAAAGTATTTTGTTTTTATTCATTCATTTCCATCTAGAAAAATTGGTTCGGTTGATGCAGCAAATCGACCATGGAGCAATGGGTGGTACACTGACCTCACAGGTTTTTGAGTTCGATTTTGTGGCATTTAGTCGACATCTTTTGTGGCAATTAATTTACGGTTTTCTCGAGTAGAAAAGTGATCCATTTTCTTATTGTATCGGTCGTTCATATTTATAAATACTGTGAGTCAAAAGATTTGTTTATTTGATTTGTTAATTAGTGAATCACTTGAAAGCGAATTGTAGTTGCTGTTGATGTTACACTGTCCATCTGCAACATTTAGAAGAGTCACGTTTCCCACCGCAAGAAAGAATAGAAAGAGACAAAAAATGTTGCTCCCTCTCATCAGGGCCCCTCTACGTTCAGTATCTTTTGACGACATCCCTCTTTTTCTTTTTGGATATATAGTGAGTTGCTTTTTGCTATTGGGTAAGGAGAAACCCAATAAGCGATGAGAACATCGAAACAATTCCTTCCTTCATTTTTTTTAATGAAACAAGATTTCAGATCTTCAAACCATGGAGTCTCAAATTTGGCTTCATTACAAAATTAAAATAAAATTTTATTTAAAAAATTCTACATTTAAAAGTATTTCAATTTAGTTTTCTTAATTTTGAAACTTTAGTCTGGCACAAAGTTACAAGTATGGAGTACTCAGTAAAGTTTGAGTTCACAGTAGTTGTAATGGTCTTCAAGGCTCCATGCCTATAAATGTTTTATAGAGAGGCGGCTAAGACATTTCGGTTTTAATCATTTGTATAAAATTTGACATTTGCATAAAATGGGAAGATAGCGAAAAAGTAAAAACTTAAAAGACAGAAAGATTGCCAACTTATTAAAATATGTTTATCGCTGCCGATACAGAATATTAATGAAGGTTTATTTCTAATCAGAAATAAATTAGACACAAACGACCTTTACTGATATTTATTAACAGAGAAATGACTTGAAATCTTGAAAGTTCGGCGTTCATTTCGATTGACATAAAAAATAATGGGGTGAGTCAAAAGTTTTGCAATATTTTGGTAGCGTGAGACACAACTCGATAGCTCCGTATGCTTTTGTTGCGGTGGTGTAGGCGTTAAGCAACAATGTATAGTGAGATGCCGAGCTCGCCTGATACTCTCCATGTGCTACTCGCCGTATCTACCTTTACGGCTTTGAGCACAACGTCAGAATGCACGGTTTTAGGCCTACCTAACCTGGCTTGATAGTTGATGTTCTTGCAAACCCGAGTGGTGAAATTTCTTGAACCATTTGATTACTGTACTGAGATTAACTCTGCCTTTCATGCAACAAATGTCTTTGGTTGCTTCTATGGCGTTATGGCCCAATTTGAACTCATAAAATTCCCGATTTAGATTACATTTCATGTTCATCTGTGCAGCGTTCAAATCATACACCCCCCACGTATCAGCACATCAACTACTACGATACTACCAACCTCAGGGGGTAGGTATCTTCTATCATGGATTGAACTGCTTCGGTCACGTGATATACGTACCGCTAACAAGCATGGGCTACCAAAATATTGCAAAACTTTTAACTCACACTAATAAAAAGCAAAATCATTTACCTTAACAAAGAAAAAACGTGTTGGTTTTAATAAATTGTGAATAATCCTGTGCAGTTGGGAAATAAAAAGAAATCATTTATTTTAGGCTACTCTGTCGGCGGGGCATAAAATATGCTGACTGTAAATGATGTAGGGGGAGTAAATGGGGAGGCTCCTGTTCGGGAGTTTGGGGGAGTGTGGAGTACCCCGTCATTGACATTACTCCCAAGTCCACTCAAACCCGGGGTGGTAGCACCTGTTAGGGTTTCATTTAAGGATCAAATAGATCTGTTTAAAAATTATTCATATTTGAAAGGGCCATGTACATCCCCCCCAAAAAAACTTTCAAGAACAACAACACAAAACAATTTATTATGAACGTTCAATGGATGCAATTCCTTAACCTCTAGACATAGAATAACCCGAAACAAGTTGACATATAGTTAAAATAAATTAATCAGCAATTTATTCAGGGTATTTATTAATCTAAGTCAACTCTAGACGAGATTCAACCTTTTTTTCTAATTGACTGATGCATGCCCAAAAATTTATTTCAAAATTTCCGGAAAAAATTTGAAGTCTTTATTTGTTGATTTCGCAATCCTAAAAGGATTGCGAGATCAGCAAATTAAAATCAGAGTAGGGCATTTCTTTGCAAAGCTTTGAAATTTTGGCAATCTCATAATTGCTAACCATGACAAATGAAAGAGTGATGCCGCGCAGAATAAATGACGTGTGGATTTAGCAGCTGCAAAATTGGCGTCTTTCAGTCAAGTGGACACAGGTAAAAAAGATATGGCTGGTGAGAGCACTTGTTGGTCATTTAGTCGACTGACGTGCAACCGTCGTCTCTGCACGCACATGTCAATAAGACTAGCAAGTTATTTTTTTTCCATTCAACGGTCGAAAGAACTTGTTTTGTTAATTATTATTCTGAATTGAAGCATTGAAGCTTTCCTATCGACTGAGCCGGTACAGCAGTAAAGCAAAAGGCAATGGACCCTGTCAACAGGCCAGACATAGGAAGAGTTTCCTTGTTTTATTCATTCACACAAAATTGCCTTTGTAAATACAATACCTGTGAGTTTAACAGGCTTTCTAGTCGGACAAAATGGCTGAAGTCTCGTCGTATCGTTTTTAGTCAAGCTTAAAAGTGCAGTTAAAGTAACCTGAAGCCGAAATTTTTTCGACATTCTTTTTTTTTTTTTCGACACATGTATCATTGGTAGGGAATAAGAAAAGTTTTGGTAAACGGGTCAGGCGTTTACCATAACTTTGCTCGTTTCCTACCAATGATACCAACATCAGAAAGATAAGTTCTCAAAAGTTGGGCTTCGATTTACCGCTCTTTTAACCTGGTCTTTTAGGTCGAGTTGTTGTTTCGCGGGGGAAATTTTCTTGAGATACATAAACTGAAGTCAGCAACATTAACTTTTAGTATCCAGAATATTTGAACTTTTGGGGTTAAAGAAGGAAAATTTCAACCGTTTCTTTTCCTATTTAAATGTCATAAGTAATAAAATGATTGTCACATTTATTGAAATCTACAAATGAATCAGCATTATTATTTATGAAAACAATTTCGATTCTATCGAACAAAAATAACATTGCATTTTCTTCGCGTTTATCAAATGAAGAAATAAAAGAAAAAAAAATTCGTTGATTATTTTGTTTATTAAAAATCTATCTCGAGGTGTTCATTTCTATCAATCTATGCTGGGCACCTCTGGTGGTGTAACGGTTAGCAAGCTAGACTAGCGAACCTACACGAGTGAGTTCGAGTCTCATTGGGTGCCCCATTCATTTGGACTTGTGCCACATCAAAGCAAAGAGCTTTGTAAATTACCTATCTATCTATGCTTTTCAATCTATTGAGTATTCTTCCTATGGTAGTGGGGGGGGGGCTTAAAATACGCTGACTGTATTTCCCCCTGCAGAAGAGTAAGACCCTTCCTAAAATGGAGTGTCTTGAATATAATATTAAATTGCATTTGGAGTGGTAGTACCTGTTAGGGTCCCATCTATAGGTCAAATAGAATTGTTCAATCCTTTTCCAAAAATTATAATTAGTTAGTTAAAACAATCCAACTTTGTACCAATTATTTGTATTTGATAAGAATACTTGAGATGATAACTGAGAGAAAAATATTCTGAAGAAACATCTACACAAAATATTGATATCATCGTACAGCGAACGCAATTCACTAACCTTGAGACATAGAATAACCCTACACAGGTTGAATTACCGTTTAAATCAGTCCTATTGATGAGTATTAAATCTTTAACCCTCGAAAAAATGTTAAATTCTTTTTATTTTCTTTCTGACGAGATACTAAAATCAAACAATTTGTTTAGAAAAATGTCTGTAAAATATCTGTCATTATTTCAAAGAATAAAATCAAATCCATTTACAAATTAATTTTTTCTACGCCAATTTGGGCACCTCACATGATCTAATGCTTAAAAGATCATTGTTAGTGGTTTGATTTTTATTGCATACCCCAATATTTCCAGCCTTGGGCCAAGTTAAGCTTAGTAAAGAGTAAGTAAGTAAAGTTGTCTCCCTTTAGTCGAGGGCGACCAGAAGGCTCCCTTTTCAATAGCTACTACACCGAGATGTGGAGGAGAGGGTGCTACTCCTTACTCTGGATTGCTCCACTTTACCCTTGATCCGCACCTTATAATGCTGAGTGTTATGCAAGGAGGTATCAAGTACCATTTTTAAAGTCTTTGGCATGACTCGACCTAGGACTGAACCCAGGTCTCCCGGATCATTGGCGAACACTCTACTCACTTTGCCAATGAGCCGGTAAGTAAAGCACTAGAATAATTTAGAAAAAAAAAGATTAAAACAATTTTCAAGCAATATTGATTCAGGTAACCCAGTTGTTGTTTTCTAAACAGCTGTAGAATTTCGAGTCAACCTCTGACTTAATTTATTTTCAGGAAATCACACGGATAGTTTCGCTGTTTAACTTTTTTATTTTATTCTATTGATGTTTTAAGGGAAAAATTGACGAATCTCACTAGTACAAATTAATTTTATTTTTAGAAAATGTTTACTCAAAAATTACAATTTAAATAAAAAAGTGTCAAATTTGGATGTCAAAAGGAAATCAATGTTATTAAACAAAACAGCCATTATCATTTATTTTTAACCAAATGAAAAAAATCCTCACCATTGGTATCCAATTTGAGAGCAACAATATAAGCCAGATCTTTGTCGTACATGATAAGTTCTGCCAACTTTCTTGGAGTTATCAAGTTCTTGCTGAAATTAAAAGAAAAAAAATTAAAAGTTAGATAAATCTGAAATGCAAGTAGTAAGAAAAATTGTGCTGTTTCAATTTTCCACGAGTCAAAGCTTTTTCAATTCTGAAAATGGCCATTTTATATTCCTGGCTTTTATCCGGATGCAAACAGAAATTATTAGAACCAAATCAGAAATATGAAACTGTCTCAGCCACCAAACTGAATGAAATATAATGAAGACAAATAGTAAATAACTTCTCATTGGGAGGAGGTGAAAAAGTTCTGAATTTTTAAGTTCGTTGTCAAAGAAAAAAGACACAGAGATTGTTACCAAATTAATATTGCTTTTTTAAAAATGGTTACTGTTAATTTTCTAAGGAACAGTCGACTAAACCGTTTCTGCCTATAAATCAGTAAATTGATTACCAAACTAGTTGTCAGTATGTTAAAAGGTCCAATCTAAAATCATGCTTCCTTGCTAAAATTCAAAGAACATTCAACCTAACTGCACACACAATTATTCTCATAGTTGAGAATTTTCAAAACTTGCTGCAGTAGAATGTTTAATAAATGAAGTTCGCAACGTTAAAAGTCCTGATTATTTGGAAGAATTATTTTAAAAATGGATGATCATATTTAAGAAAATAAAAGTTTTTCAAATTTTTACCTATTACAATTGTTGGAAAGATTGAAACATTTTTACATTAAAATCATTTATTAAATCCTTTAAAGACTGTTCGTAAAAGTTCTAAATTGCGCATGTCAATTTTTTTCCGGATTAAATATTTTTCAAATTGGTTTCTCTATTAAAAAAACAAATAAACAAAAAAACAAAGCACCCTCCCCTCCCAAAGAAAAAAACGAAATCAAAACACCGTATTTTCTAAGTCGACGATTGAAATTAATAGATAAATAAGAAATCCAGATATTATCGAATTGTAATCATCTATCATTAATCGCAGATTTTGTTTTTGTTTAACGATCAATTGATGAATTTGCTTTGCAAAAGAACGTAAAGAAAAGTTTTAATTAAAAAAACAACAACTATAAAACAAATAAAAAGAAAAGAAAAACAAAAGAAAACATCCCCAACTAACAACAGGAGGGGAAACTATTGTTTGAGATTAGGAATGGCAGGTGTTTTTCAAACTTTTATTATTCCTGCAGACGACGAAAGGGTGTGGATATATGTTGATATAAGTCTTTCTCGCTCTTTCTATCGAGCTAAAGCAAAGCGGAAATTGTACTTCCGCTCTGCATCACGTGTCTCACTAATTTCCATTTGCCCGGCTTTAATTATACAATCGCCATTAGAAGAAAGCATTCCCTTCCAGTCCACCTTTCGTACAAACAGTTCCCTGAAAGAAAGATTATTAAACTGTATTTGCACAAGACAAACAGGGTAAAAAAATGTCCCTCTTATTTCTTGCGAACAGAATCATTATGCAAAGAGGCCGAGTCGATGCGAATGTTTCATTTTCGCCCCCAAACGGACAAACATGTCGCCTTTGTCGTTATTCGAGAGTTTGTTCGGAACTTGGGTCTGTTTGTTCGGATCAAGACGTGTCAACAAGATGAAGACATGGGTGGATAGTCGGTCAGCGAAGTGGAGATGATGATTATTATGGACACTGATCTGACACGTTAGGTGACACTGATTAACTCTACTGTCGATGTCCCTCACTAGTGATGGCTGTCAGCAGAAGAAGAAGAGCAATTTGGTTCTTCGTGGGTCCGATTTCTGTCTATCGTCGCCTTTTCTTCACCCGGATGTAATTTCCAGTCAGTTATTGTTGACCAGAGTCTTCATTTCATCGTAAAAACGCTTGTGAAAGTCAAGAACGCACTCACACACATACACTCACACACGTGCGTGCGCACCTTCGCACGCAGACACCTACATTAAACACCTCAAAAGAATTGCAGACATACTTTCTTCCTCCCTCTTTCTCGCTCTCATAACGCCAAACACAAGTGGCAATGAGTTAGGAGAAAACTGTAAAAACATCATCCAAGAAAAATCTATTGGGTTTAAAATTTGACTTATTTGCTATTTTATTCTCCTCGTCTTTGAGTGTTTTTTTGTGTCTGCTTTTGTTGAAGGCAAAGTGTTTGAATGCATTGTTGAAAAAAAGACGTTTTCTATCAAGAACATATTCTATTGACCGAGGCAGTTAATGTTTTTGATTTCCTTTGTTTGATCGAAAACAAAGCTTAAAATAAAATGTTGCGCTGTATAATCCATTGGCCTCATCCATATTTTATTGCCGATCAATTTTGCGTCGAGTAACAGACGAACAATTAAAACGATGTAAAAATAATACAATGAAACGAAGCAAAAAGAGTTAATTGTTTCAAAGAAAAGACGCTTCAAGTGTCTCATCAAACGATTTATTAATAAGTCGTGAAATAAGCGAGGAAATATTTTTTTGATAAGAAAAAAAATTCGCTAAAGAAATGTTTGATTAGCTAAAGGTAAAGTGGAGTTTGAATGGGAAAATAAAAGAAATCGACGCGATGATTAAACAATAAAAAGACACAATTTGACTTTCAATTTGCAATCGACGAATGATTGGATTTGTAGCTTTTTGTTTTATCTTTTTGAAATAATTGTACTAGACGCACGAAGGATGGCGCGAAATATTCATCATCGTGGAAAATGGAATCGGTGAGCCGAGTTAAAACCTGGTCGGAACTGTTTGCATTTCAATTCGTCTGAAGACGGGGCAGGTTGGCACTTGATCCCCTCGGGGAAATGTATGAATCCATCTATCCTCCCCTGGTCATGGTAAATAATCGAGTAGATTTTCATCTTTAGTCATGACCAAGCAATCAGTCTAGGAGAAGAAAAACTCATAATTTAAATAAGCTTTACTTGCTTAAAAATTGACCTTCTATCGCATCAAGTTCATGGTGGAGGGTTTGGGGAAATAAATACTGCATACAAACTCTTGAACACATACACACGCACACAAAGATAAGTGATTAATGACTACAAACAAGGAATCCCCCCCCCTTAATGTCTTGTTTTCACACAATGGGAATATATGCAAGTCAGTGATTAAAGTAAGAAATCTTTTGTTCAAGCACTTTAGGCTCTTCGTCTCGCCTATATAAAGATCCAAGACTTTCTTAATGCTTAGGGACAAAACATATAATTACAGATGTTAATTGTTTTTAATTTGTAAAATTCAATTTTTTGATTGACATTATGGCATTGGTTAGTCATAATTGCGAAATTCTTTTGTCTGTACAGAATTTTATTGTCAGTTATTAAACTTTAGTAAAAATTGCGGTAGATTAATTAAAGAAGAAGAAGAAGAAGAAGAAGAAGAAGAAGAAGAAGAAGAAGAAGAAGAAGAAGAAGAAGAAGATGAAGAAGAAGAACCACATTTAACATCAATAATCAAAGTTTTCACCCAAAAGTTTAATAAGAAAAATTTAAAACCTAAAAATTTTGGGCAGTTTTTACATCCACTAAACAATGACCTTTGTTCACTTGAGCAGAGAAGGAAAGGTTAAATAAAAAGAAAGTGTAATATAATGAAGGATGATGTTTAATCATATTAGGTAATTATTCTATTTGTATTGGTAAAATTGTAAGTAACTAAAACTTTGAATGTAAGTGTAGTTCCTCGCTATGGTCATATACTTGCCAGTGTCCAAGGAATTGAGATTAACAGATTGTTTATGAAATCGTTGGTCAGATAATAGAATATTAAAAGATAAACAAATTAAATACATGTCGACTGAAGTAAGACTAAAGGTTAAGGTCACGTGTCATTATCATGATGATGAACTGATGCAATAATTATGATAAATTATATAAGAAAAGTAAATTTTAAATTCATTCGGAGTTGGGAATTTGGCCAGTCTAATTCAGAGATTCGCACCTCATGAGGCGGAAGAGTCGGGGTCGGGAGTTTTTCTTCGTTGGTCTCGTACACATGAAACTCTTACCGTATCTATTTAACAACAGTTGATCTTTCTACCTATTTGTCTCTCTTGTGTTTCCATGACTTCTATGAAATGTATTCAATCAGTAATAAACTGTCTCGCATCGAAGGAAATAACGAATCGTTTTAAGAAGCGTGTGACATCTATTAATATTCAAAATGGTGCTGGGTTGGTAAGGCAATGTCACATTAGTCAATCGGGTCCCTATGGTGTTGGCCATCTGTATTTGGTCCAGTAGCTTTACGACTGGGTCCCATAACGTTACACAAATTTATAGACCCTAATTGTATCTATTAAAGAAGTAGTGATGCCCAATATATATATATATATATATTGTGACGCGAAAGGTTTACTTTTATCCCAGAACGGGGTTTTATTTTCGCACGTGTGAAGACGGGGAAGGTTGGCACTTGATCCCCTATAGAATAAGTCCTCGTTCAGAGTTTTTCTCTCAGGCATATAAGACCTGGCATATTACGTGAGGGATTAATTTAGGGCCAGACTGACCACCGCTAGCAAGGGGTTCCAAATTTCACACTATCCACACACCCACCAAGGCCACTAAACTTCCTCCCCTAGACAACAGAAGATATGGACCTATAGGTTTTAGTCGTAATAATATTATATTGTAGTAGTCGGCAACTCCGGCTTCCCGTGTGATATTTTAAAGGAATTAATAGGACAATTCTAAGCAAGATAACATAAGGCGAACAGAAGCTGAAAAGGAAATGTGACTCAACAAATTCGTAGCAGAACTGCAAAGAACAACTTAGACCACGTGGTAACATAAAAATACATGAATCCTTTACTATACAAAGAGATGAACTTTCAAAGTGTCAAATATGTATCATGAATTGAACAGTCCATGGACATAAATGTCTTTCTTCTTTTCTGTTCTTTCGTTTCTTCAAATTGAGAGAGAGAGAGAGAGAGGGTGGTATATAAAATTTGGGTATAAAGGAGAAATAGCCCCAAAGTTACTTATCTTATTTCTCGACGGGGTTCCACTGGAGAATCTTTCTTCTTTCACGGGCTAATAGACTTTATGCTATTTTTTTACCCTGGCTTGAAGAACCTGGGGTCCCCCGTGTCCAAGTTATGTTTTTGTCTTTTTCACCCGGAGTAAATGGCTATGGGTCTGTCTGCCACGAACCCCTTCCAATAACTAACATTTCTTCTCGTTTTTTTCGCCGACGGGGAGAAGGGTGCCACTTCCGTTTTAGGGCCCTAGCCAATCATTTGGCTTCTACCCCCCCTGGTCAGGCGATTTTGTTAGGGCTGCTAGATGTCACCCAAGTCAGGTTACTGTTAATTCAAACAGCAGTCATCCCACTTCCATCGTCTCAGTGGGATATCACGTGACATCCCCCCTTAAGAGAAGAAAGGGATAATAGGAATAGCATAAAAAAAAGGTAATTCATTTCACTGTTCTCTCTCCTTTTCTTTTTCTTTTTCTTTTTCACTTTACTTTTCCTTCTATCCCCCTTTCTTCTTCACGCTTTGGCGAATTCTTTCCTTTTCCTTTTTTCGTCCTTCCTAATTTTCACCATAGAGGAAGACAATTCCTCTTCTCTTTCTTTCTCTCTCTCTCCTTTTCTTTTTCTTTAATCTTGTCTTCCTTTCTTTCTTTTTCTCTCCCGGCTTTTGGCCGTCTCACGTTTCAACCTTAAGGAGGTAAATTCCTTTTTCTTTCCTTCTTCGTCATTTTTGACGACTTTATACTCTTAATTGTCCAGCTTTGGGGAGAGAATTTCCTTTTCTTTTCTCTCTTTCCCCTCTTCGTCACTTGTTGACGAACCTCCGTTACGTCCATCTCATATTTCAACATTGGGGACGAGAATTCCTCATTTTCTTTAGTTTCTCTCTCTCTCTCTTTCTTTCTCTCATCAACTATGAAAGAATATTCCGCTACTACATTTTCGTAGGGCGTTAGAGAAATAAACCTGGGTATTTTCTTATTAATTTCTCTAAGTTCTCTCTCTCTGGAACAGACAACTGGCTTAATTTTTCCTCGAATTTATTCGGCATTTCCGAGTTCTTAATTTTTCGAGGTGGGCCTTCTTGACGGACATATCTCTTTAATTTGTTAGCATGACACACTTGTGTCTTCTTCTTCCCCTCGTGGGTATCGATTCTATATGTCCTCTTGTCTATTCTCTGTGATATTACGTAGGGACCTATATATCGTCCACCACAGTGTGGTCCTTTATTTGAGGATAGTAGCAGGACTTCGTCGCCCTTCTCAAATTCTTCCTTCTTAGCCACTTGTGAGGGTCCTCTAATCTTTCTCTTATCTTCTCGATAAGTATGAGAGAATCCATTTCGATTATTCGTTGGAGTTTTATCCTTTCCCTGATGACTGGTCCCTTTGTCTTTTTGTTTATTGCGGTGTGGAAGCTTCGCTTCTTTCCTTTCCACTTTCTCACTCTGCGAGCGACTATGTCGTTTGTGCCGCCCACGTGGCTCAGCCGCCATCTTGTCTTCCTGTTTGGCGTTCATTCTCACCATCTTTCTTTCTTCATTTTTGGCGCTCATTTTCGCCAACTTGCTTTCTCCATTTTTGGCGTTCATCTTCGCCATCTTCTTTCCATGTTTGGCGTTCATTCTCGCCATCTTGGTTTCTTCATTTTTGGCGCTCATCTTCGCCATCTTACAAGGGTGACACTTTTTTGTTTTTACTTCATTTCCCAGTATGAGGGAAATTCCTTTCATGGGTAGCTTGTCTACCACACCAACTTGAATTGGTCCATTTTTCCACTGGGACTTTAGGGTTATTTTACATAGCGGTATTTTTACCCTCTTTCCGCCAATACCCTCTATCATCACAGTCTCACGTGTTGCTTCTATTACCCCTTTAGGTAATTTATTTCGTAGAAGTAACGACTGAGATGCTCCTGTATCACGTAAAATTGATACTTCCACTGGTCCTCCATGTGGGCCTCTTATCATCCCTTTTTTCGTCCAGGGTCGATAAGACTGGTTTTCTCTAGTTGTTGTTACAGCTCCTTGAGGTTTTCCCGACTGGGTTTGGTTTCTTTCAGGACTTTTTCCAAGCTGACACCTTATGGCTATGTGTCCAGCCCTTCCACATTTGTAGCAGACCACTGTTCTGCTGCTACTTTGGAAGGTCCTTCGATTTTCTTCCTTAGGTCTTCCTTCTGGGCTTAACTCTGCTTTAAATTTCACTCTGATCCCCGTGCACGTTTTTTCCTTCGTTTTTCGGTGAGTGAGGGTGTACTCGTCTGCTAGTGCGGCCATTTCGTAGTTCACGTCGGTTTTCCTTTCACTTAGGTGAACCCTGACTTCTTCTGGCACACAGTTTAAAAATTCTTCAGCTAATATAAGCTGCCGGGGTTTTTCAGCGTCTCCGTCTATCCTCTTAGAGTCACACCACTTATCCAGCGCGTTCCCCTTTTCTCGCAGAAATTCCACATAAGACTGGTTTTCTTTCTTTCTCTGCGTTCTAAACCTCTGTCTATAAGCTTCTGGAACCAACTAGAAGCTTTTTAGAACCGCTGCTTTCACCAAATCATAGTCGGCGCAATTTTCTGTGGGCAGAGTTGCATATGCTCTCTGTGCTTTTCCTGTCAGCACAGTTTGGAGTAGCATTGACCAATATTCTCTTGGCCATCCGAGATTTAGTGCAGTTCGCTCAAAATGTGCGAAGTATCCATCCACGTTGGCTTCTTCAAATTTTGGGACTAGCCTCGCTTGCTTCGTTACTTCGAAACTGTCATGGCTTCCTTCGCGCCCTCTTATTGCCAAGTCGACTTCTCGCAACCTTGTTTCTTGCTGAATTTTAGCTTTCTCCAGTTCCATCTTATTTCTCTCTAGTTCCATTTGGGCTTGTATTTTAATTTTCTACAGTTCAATTTGTTCTGGAGTCATTCTTATTATTTCTGTCGGTAGCTCTTCCAATGCTGCTTCTTCGAACACATTTTCGTCCACCATGTGCTCGGCTATTTTTCTAACGAGTTCATGTTTCCTCATAGTTTTCTGAACATTTAACTCAAGCTTCTCGCCAGTTTTCATTATCTCGCTCTTTCACAGCCTCTCCAACTTTTCCATGGAGGGTTCTTTTAAAAAGTTTTCTATTTTGTCCATTTTTCTTCAATTTTTCCAAACAATTATATCAACGGGTAATTTGACTGTTTCGACAATATTCCTTTTTTCTTTCACGGTCTCCCTGGGTAGATTTAGACGGCAGGAATTGTCATACGACTACAAGAAATAAATATTATTTATAATACTAATTCCGGTAACGAGCCCCCATTTTAAGTCTGAGGTCGGGAATAGAAGATTAAAATATCCCCGGACGAGACACCATTTTAAGTCTGTGACGGCAAATTGACTAAAATTCCAAAATGGGACTTTATTTTTGCACGTGTGAAGACGGGGCAGGTTGGCACTTGATCCCTTATAGAATAAGTCCTCGTTCAGAGTTTTTCTCTCAGGCATATAAGTCCTGGTATATTACGTGAGGGATTAATTTAGGGTCAGACTGACCGCCGCTGGCAAGGGCTCCAAATTTCACACTATCACACACCCACCAGGCCGCTTTCCTTCCCCTAGACAATGGAAGATATGAGCCTATAGGTTTTAGTCGTAATAATATTATATTGTAGTAGTCGGCAACTCCGGCTTCCCGTGTGATATTTTAAAGGAATTAATAGGACAATTCTAAGCAAGATAACATAAGGCGAACAGAAGCTGAAAAGGAAATGTGACTCAACAAATTCGTAGCAGAACTGCAAAGAACAACTTAGACCACGTGGTAACATAAAAATACATGAATCCTTTACTATACAAAGAGATGAACTTTCAAAGTGTCAAATATGTATCATGAATTGAACAGTCCATGGACATAAATGTCTTTCTTCTTTTCTGTTCTTTCGTTTCTTCAATTTGGGAGAGAGAGAGGGGGTGGTATATAAAATTTGGGTATAAAGGAGAAATAGCCCCAAAGTTACTTATCTTATTTCTCGACGGGGTTCCACTGGAGAATCTTTCTTCTTTCACGGGCTAATAGACTTTATGCTATTTTTTTACCCTGGCTTGAAGAACCTGGGGTCCCCCGTGTCCAAGTTATGTTTTTGTCTTCTTCACCCGGAGTAAATGGCTATGGGTCTGTCTGCCACGAACCCCTTCGAATAACTAACATTTCTACTCGTTTTTTTCGCCGACGGGGAGAAGGGTGCCACTTCCGTTTTAGAGCCCCAGCCGATCATTTGGCTTCTACCTCCCCCCCCCCGGTCAGGCGATTTTGTTAGGGTTACTAGATGTCATCCAAGTCAGGTTACTGTTAATTCAAGCAGCAGTCATCCCACTTCCATCGTCTCAGTGGGATATCACGTGACAATATATATATATATATATATATATATGTAGAAAAACTGATAACAACGATCCATGTGGAAGGAATGATTTATTAACGGGTCGACACTATAGCGTTTCGGTTCGACTGAACCATCATCAGGACCATGAGGGGTGATATTAATAATTTTAAGTTGACGATGGATGATTAGAAATGTGAAATACAAAAACCTACGGGAAAATATGTATAGTAAGAAAAAATTAGCCGTTTAACTGGCAAATCAGCGTTTTATTTACTCTTCATATATGTATATATATCTGCATAAATATATATATATATATATATATATATATATATATATATATATATATATATATGGAGGTGGTGTAATGGTTATCGTTGCAGGATATGGACACGGTGATACGAGTTCAAATCCTGGACCTGACTGATTGCATTTCACATAGCACTTGGGAAAGGTAAGAATCCAAATATTCTCCCTCCAGCTATGGGTAAATAGAAGGGCAGACTAGGTTCTTCAGCCTTGGTGAGGCAACTAGTCTAGGAGAAGGAAAACTCTGAATTCAAACCTGTTAAACTCCGCTTAAAAATTGACCTTGTGTCATATCCTGCCCGAGGGGAGGGGTAGGTAAATATGATATATATATATATATATGTATATATATATATATATATATATAGTTTGCTGTATCTACTGAGAGTTACTTTGTTTGATAGGAAATATACTGGTCATATAACAGAGAAATTAAGATTACATAATCCGACTATGTGTTTCATGATTTCGTTATCATCTGCGAGTATTACATTCTGAAGAATTAGAAGTGGTACATAGAAATAATGGAATATAAAAAGAAGTGGAATTTACATTTGAGAAGATCAGAGAATAATAGACAACATAAAAAAATGTTTGATATAATATATTAAAATCATTATAGTTCCTTAAATTTAGATAGATAGAATATATATATATATATATATATATATATATATATATATATATATATATATCTTTGAAAATTAGTATTACGCATTTGCATGCATACAAACAGATATGTTCCTACACATCCGTACCATTTTACCTAAATATTGGCAAACGCTTAATTTTTAATAGCCTGTAAGTTGTCTTTAAAAAGAAATGATGAAAGATATCTAACTTACTCACAAGTCACTATGAAAGGACCAGTTCTTGAAGTTAAGCAACTATCAGCCTGCTTGATATTTAGATGGGTGACTTCTGAGTAATAGCAGATACGGTAAGCAACCTAAAGCCTGATTGCCGAACAAAGCAAAGCTCATTGAATAAAAAAAAAAAAAGTATCCTATCTAAATATTAAACCACAATTAGTGCGTTTGTACGATAGATTGGGAGACTGTTCTCCAAGGGCAGGAGCTAAAAAGCTTGGGGTACAAGAGGGATTTTGTTGTGTCGAGGGTTCAATAAAATTCTCTTGTAAAATGCTCGTCTTATATACTGATGGAAATTGAGAGCTTCATAGATTGACGCAATTTGCCGTCAATTATTTCTGGGCGTCGCAAACTCATAATTAGCGAATGTTTCTGGCCGATCATTCTCAAGATAATGAGTTCGATCTTCTCCAAGGGATCCACTTATGCGGTATCTTGTGAGACTAAACGTAAACATCATCTATAAATGAACTTATCATAGAGCGATGCTAAACAAGCTAATCCCATAAATCATTGTCAGAAATTTTGATCATCAATGGCTTCTGCACTATTGTGACAACTTGGTTGATTAAAATAGGATTAGTGTTCTATCTATCTATCTATCTATCTATCTATCTATCTATCTATCTATCTATCTATCTATCTATCTATCTATCTTCATCTCTTGCACAGTCAGCTGGGCTTAGAATATAATCCGTGTATCTCCTTCAGAAGAGTAAGATGTCCCTAAAAATAGCCATTACTCCCAGATCAACTCTGATCCGGATTGGTAGTGCTTGTAACAGCCCCATTTATGGGTTAAATAAATATGGCTAATAGTCCAATGCGATAGGATTGTGTGAAAAAAAAAGACTACATAAGAATATAAATATGAACGTACAATGAACGCGATTCCTTAACTGCTTGGCAAAAATACCCCTTCTCTCTTTCTATCTATCTATCTATCTATCTTATTCGTATTTATTGATCTATCTATTGTCTCTCGTAAATGTCGTCATTCTTTATTAACACCATTTCTAGTTATTCTTTTAAGAAATAATAGATGTTATAATTAGAACTACTAAAATATTTTCAAAATCCTCTTAAAAAGAAGCTTAAAAAGTTATTAGCTAATAAAGTGGGGATAAATTTTGTCACTAGACTTGACTTATTAACGTTATAAGGATTATATGAGTAATAAGTGCTTAACCCTAGCGTTTATTGATCAAATTCTTTAAAATGATAACAGCGTTCTTAGCATGACACTAAAACTCGTAAATTGAATTTCTATGATCAGAAACATGACTGACAAACACTTGGGCACGACATACGAAACCACTAGGCAGCTATTTCGACCTTATGAGGTCTCACCAGCTGCCTATACCGTTATCTTCCCCTCAGGAGATCGAACCTGTGACCATAGAATGAAGAGCCGAAACTTTACCACTGAGCTACTGGTTCAGATCACGCACAAGCGCTTCCAAATTAACTAGTCATGGCAATATAATTACGCAGATGCGTTACTCCAATCCTCTTGGGAAGACGTGGCCCTGGAGGTGACCGTGTCCACTATAAAGAGTACGGATGTAACTTACAAGACGCATCAGGTCAAATGGCTGCACAATTGCCATGACTAGTTAATTCGGGATCGCTTGTGAGCGATGTAGATCTGTAGCTCAGTGGTAGAGTTTCGGCGCTGCCTTCTGTGGTTACTGGTTCGGTCTCCAGTGGGGGAGATCACGGTATACGCTGCTGATGAGACCTAGTAAGATCCATTGGTTCCGTATGTCACGCACAAGTGTTTGCCGGATTTTCTCGTCATGGTAATTCAACTTACAAAAGAAAATGGACCCAAAAAATCATCTAGTGGTGAAGATGTGAAGAGTGTTGTGTCATACATTGATTGCCATTATTCCTAAGTCAATGCAGGAGTGGTGGTAACTGTTAGGGTCATATTTATGAGTAAAATGAAAGCATATAACTGTGCAAATTATTTGTATTAAGAATACTTTCTTAAAGCCCTAATTGTTTTCATATGATTAGTGATATTAGTTACATGAAATTATTTGATTGCTTAAATAAAAAGACTGATCTCGGCATTAAATAACCCAACAAAGGTTGATATTCCGTAAAACAACCAACCAAAATAAATGTAGTTAAAATCTGTAAATGAACTCTTTGTTGTAAACGTACTATTTATTCAATTGGAAAAATGCATTGTTTTATTTTGTGTCAGTGTTTAAGATACAAGCACCTTTCGATGAGTATTATACGAGTTGCTTGATTTGATTAGAATTCTGTTAAAGTGAATATCTATTGTAGGGTAATCGTTTATAAGCCGTAACCAGTAGAATGAAATTGATATCCACTCAATGCTCCCATATTTTGACCTTATGTCAGAATAAGCGAAGGTTAGGTGGAGTTAGAATGCGTCGTGTTTGAGATGTCAGTTTGAAAATATTTTATCAAAAATGAGAAAAATCAAATCAAAACAAAAAATAATGAAAAATTCCAAAACTTTTCGGAACCGTTTATAATCTGTAAAACTTTATTTTTAAAAAGAAAAGAGCTTACTGTAGACCCTCAAGTCTGTAATGGCTTCTCTTTAGAAAAATAAACTGACAATTTTATTTGAAGAATTCTTTTTTCACTTCTCTCATCTCAACATGTATTTAAGAATCTCTGTCAAGAAAATCTTGAACATAACTTTTACCAGAAATGGTAAAAGGACGGTCTTGTTTGCAGCAAATTTCCCCGATTACTAAATTGCCATTAAGTCTACCAATACATCAGAAATTTATCTTTACGTCAGAAACAAATATTTTTCTTTTCATTTCTGATTTTATTTCCGTAAGTTAATCTCCAATAAAATCCTATTGTGTTTATTTCACCACTTCTTGGAAAATATGGGAAGAGGAGGAGGTGACGATTTAAAAAGATTAGAGCAATTCTATTATTTTTGTTTTAAATTGGATTCGTCTTATCTGATAAAAAATTGGAAGAACGCTACAACAGAAGATCATTACAGCGTCTAAAATTTGATTATCAAAAGAAAATCGCAAATACTTTGAGATTTTCAAGAAATTAAACGATTGCATATCTGTATAACTAACACATTGCAATTAAAGACACAGACACCATATGGTTTGCTCACCCGATTGTAAATACGGATTTCTTTGACACTGTTGCTGAAGTCTTGCAAGGAGATACATTGGTACCATTTTTGTGATAATGGTTTCATACTAAAAAGGCAAGAAATAATCGATATTAGAATTGATGCAGACTACGTAGATGTTGTGTTTCTGGCCCGAAACCTGCACAAGTCGAAGTTCGGCAGCATTGCCAAGAGTAGGCAGCAAGAGGCATTATTCTCTATGTGAACTAAAATAAAACACAGTTTATGACTTTTAATCAAGATGTTGTCATCTCCTCATTAAATAGCTGGACTCTGAAATTAGTAGACCCGTTCATATACCTTGGTAGCAATATCTCATTAACTGAAAGCGATGTCATCATACGCACAGGTAAAGCATAGACAGATATTAGCAGATAAACGACCATATGGAAAACTGATCTCAGATAAAACGAGAATTCTTCGTAGCTGTTGCCATTACTAATGTATGGTTGCACCTCTTGAACTTTAAAGAAACACTTGAAGAAAAGGCTAGATGGTAGTTACACAAGGATACTTTTAACAAATCTAAAAAGCAGCAGCCTACAAAACAGCAGTTTTACGGCCATTTACCTCGCATTTCACCAACCCTCACAGAAAAGCGAACAAGACATACTGGAATCAGCCGGAGAGGCAAAGAAGAACTCATAAGCGATGTTCTCTTATGGACTCCTACTTATGGACACACCAGTGTTGGACAAACAGCAAAAACCTACATTCATTATTTCTGTGCTGACACGATGTCGTTTTGAGAATTTGCCAAGAGCGATGGCCGATAGGGACGGTTAGCGAGAGATAACCAAAGGAATTCATGTCTTGTAGATCGTTTGGTGAATTTTTCTGTATTCCATTGTCTAATGTCGGTTTTGCTTTCTTGCCATTCTTGTCAATAGAATTTCACTCACATGGAAGGGGATAAGGGTGTCCCTAACTTTCGAAAGAGTATTAATCTGAAAATGAACGTAATATCGTGACTGGAGCTCGAACTCGTTTACTGCGATGTCGCAGTCCAGCACGTTAGCCACTACACCAAAGGGAATCCTCCCGTCTTGACGATAAACATGAGGATATTGACAATAAGTACAATTTCATTAATGTGAATTTTGACACGAGATCGTTAATCTAATGAGATATTTTGGTCACGTCATGCTAACTTTCCCTTTTTAGAATGACAGAAAAAATGTTTAAGGAACGGTATTTCCGGTGCTTAAGACTTTATGTCAAAGACTCGTTACCACATACTGTTCAAAAACGAAAAATGATTCAAAGCAGGTTTCTCGTAACAAGTTTGGTTGGAGCAAAATCTAATGACACGCATGTGTTATAGAATAGCGACTAGCAAGGTAACTCGATGTTTCTTGGGTTAAAATGCTTATTATTCATACATGTGTTGATTTATTGTGTGAGACTAATTTTGAATATCGTTCAAGAACGAACTAAAAAGAAATAATAAAAAAAATGCGTACAGTTTAATCTTCACCTTCATAAGAAATAGATTAAAAGTTAAACACTTCTTTTCTCATTTGAATGTTTATTTATCTTTTTAAATAAAGGCGTTTATTCAATTTTTCCTGATAAAAATCAAAATGACAATTTGTTAAAAAAAAAACCAACACAGTAGAACCTCATAAATCTTGTTGTTAATCTTGATATCATAACTGCATTTATTAACATTTTTAGTGGTGGTGGGGTGTGTGAAATCATTGAAGTTGCAAATAATTTTGATAAATTCATAACATTATCAGTGGCTGCACGAATGAAATTGACATGACAATTTGATTGTGATTATCCCCATCACCGACTGCTGTATCACTTCACGTGCCTTTTAAACATGCACATCGACTCATACTCATATACACCTGACAAGAAAAGATTATGTTAAAAAATAATCATATGCTATGTTAAAAAAATGCTTTCTTCATAATTAGACTGCCCGAATCTATCTCTCTCTCTCTTTATATATATATATATATATATAAAGGGAGAGATATGTATGAATTTTGAAATTTTAATACACACGCACGTATATATATATATATATATATATATATATATATATACGTATTAAAATTTTTAAATCCAACAAAAACCATCGATAAAAACGACTTAAAGGAGGATTTCCGAAACAAACATTTTCTTGTTAGTTTCATCAGGTATTCTCAATCATCAGATATATAATAGAATTCAAATGAAACTGAAATCTGTAACATAATTCATGTAACTGAAATCCATTTTTTTAAGTTATCGGCAGTTTTAGTTGCGTTTTAAAATTTTAACATGGCTTCTCTTGAGGTTGAACAATGTCATGAAAAAACACCGAGTTGTTTTTTTAATTCTAAATATGAATCTCTCTCTCTCTCTCTCTCTCTCTCTCTCTCTATATATATATATATATATGTAATATAGCGGCAATTTTAGTATTTATTATAGCTAGAGCTACCTTCAATAAAACGTACCTTCCATATATATATATATATATATAGAGAGAGAGAGAGAGAGAGAGAGAGAAAGAAAGAAACTACAATAGATTGATAATATATATTGGCACATGCATTAAACACATATTTCTTCATTCTTTCAGCAATGACTTTTCCTGGATAAACAAGATTTTATATAACAAAAAATAATTGTTAAGAATTTAATGTCAAGATATGCCATCGACATTTGCAATTATTCAAGCGTGTTTCTATTTTAGTTCAGACACCATTAAAATCTCAGAGAAAGGCAAACATTGTTATACAAAGAATAATCTTTGAAGCAAAGAAAAAAATCAAATGGTTGACATCGTTTTTAAATTTGATGAATTCTTGTGTATCGAATGTTAATCAGCCATTTTTAATGAATACGTCGTCTGGACGCCTACCTACCGATCGTCTATTGAAGGTGCAAGGTCGTATGTGTCCTGAAATGTTCTCTTTCCAAAACCATGGGCAATACGATTTGAAACATTGTCTTTGAAGCCACGTTGTGGCCGGTTGGGCACAACTACGGACGCATGAACATCAGATGAGGTGAACAACACCAAAAGACCCAAACAGCACAAAGTGCACAGGCCCCAGGCGCCGGATACGTTCATGTTTGGCTTGGCGTCGATGAGAAGATGCACAAAACAAGAGGATCTGCAATAGAAAAACAAATAAATAAAAAATAACATAGAAAACATGAAACACACAAAACAAATAAAAGATAAATATTGAACATGATTCGATCCCATTTCTTTGTATTTGTTTTCAATAAATTTGAAAAGCTATCAATGAGGTCAACATTTTTAACCCCTTAAATACTAGATGTGATGGTGTCAAATGCACCCACACAACCAGATGTGCCGGTTGTACATAAAAATCTGGCCATTTTGTATGTCAAAATATGAGAAAGGAAATGATACTTCAAATTGATAATACAACGAGACAGGCACAACAGAATTTTTTGGTCGGAGATTTTTCATAAGCAAAGAAAGTGAGTGAAAACGGGATTAATTGATGATTGCTGATTGGTTAGGGTTTAATAGCATGTCAACCCCGGACGCGAGAGGTTAAATAAACTATTTTCAAAATATAAAACTTGGTAAACAATTGTAAAACTTATAATATTGTAGAAAAAGATTCAACGATTCCTGTTTTCATTTGAGGAAAAACGATTTGGTCTTTGCTATTTTTTTAAAAATGATCAGAGAAGAATTGGAGATCTTCATGAAAAACAACTCCTCTTCCTCAGCACCCTTTGTTTTGTCAATACTTTTTCTATCCTGTCTCAGTAAGTATGTATTTACCCAACCCCTCCGCCACGAGCAAGATGCGACACAATTTCAAAGTGGTGTACAGCTGGTTTTAATATAAAGCTTTCCTTCTAGACTGGTTGCCTTACCGAAGCGAAAGAACACTGTCATCAATATCATTTACCAATATATAAGTGGGAGAGGGTGGAGATAGAAGGGCATTAGTGCGAAGTGAAACGTCAAGCATTCGAACTCCGGTCACCGATTTCATTTTTGACGATGATAACCGTGACACTAATTTGCCTCTATTAGCGAAACAAACAAACAAATAAAAAAAAATGCCAACTCGAGTGAAAAACAAAAAAGTCAACTGAAGTGAAATCTTTAGTCGAAAGATTGTGCTGTGCTAATCTTTAGGGGGAAGTAGTCAGTTTTGAAAAAAGCAGCATTTCAAATTCTGAAGTTTTACTTCGATTCGAACGCTAACCACCTGGAAATATACAACTCAGCCATTAAGTGAACTCTCTTAGAACTACTTCTATTATTATTAGATATTTCAAGGGAATTAATAATGAAATGATATGAGCAAGGCTAAGAAGAGGTTTGGTTTAGTTTGCTTTGGTTTTATGGCATATCAATCATTCTAGATTATTTAATACCAAATCCATTTTTATACAAATGAACAGTTCTATTTCTAACAATTCAGTTTAGCATAAGTACACAGTTTAAACGTCAAAAACAGTTCTATTTCAAACAATTAAGTTTTGCATAAGTACAGTTTTTGTTTACACACACAAAAATGCAAGAACAGTTCTATTTCTAAGCAATCAGTTTAGCATGAGTACATTGTTTAGTTCTATTTAACCCATAGATAGGACCCTTACCACTCCAGGCCATATTGGACCTGGGAGCGAAGGTAATAAATGCGTACTCCGCATTCCCCAAACCTCCAACATTACTGGAACCTCACCATCAGACTGTTTACAAGACACTCGTGGGGGGGGGTCTTACCCCTCTGCGGAGAAGTCGTCGGTGTATTTTACAGTCCCAGCCGACTGGACAAGCTAAGAAGAGGAAATCTAAAGAGATAAACTGATTCTTTATTAAAAGCAGCACAAATTAATGCCGGGCGGAGTAGAGTCAAGCAAACATTGATAATGCTCTACAGAATTGTAAGTAGAGGTTTTGTGGCGACAAATTAGAATCTATGAACAAATTAGAATCTGTCATAGAAAATGGGACTCCTATTCGTAATTTTAATGAAGGCTGCTGCAATAGTTAATGTCGGAAACTATTATGAGTTCAATTCTCATCAAGTTACCTCAAAACTTCTGACCTTGTGCCAAATTAAGCTCAGTCAATAATTTCATTGAAGCTTATGAAAATAAGTATGAAATATAAAAACTTGTTTTTTTTTTCGCTATTTCGAAATTTTATGCTTTGCCATCATCAGGAATAACAACCAGTTTTATGAGTGTCAGCTGTAGAGCAATATTTAACAAACTTGTAAACTATTGAATATTTCGTGAGTTCATTTCCCATTTGTGTTAGATTAAGATTAGGAAGTAAATAAAACCTAAAAAATGTTCGAGATAAACGGCCTTTTACAGAAAGTCTAGCCATTTTTTGGAAGGAATTCTTTACTTTCTGATAGCCAGTCTACATCGAACATATACAGAACCTTTTTAAAGATACTCGTTTTTCTAGTTATGTGTATGTTTTTTTTTCTGGCTGGGGTCGTAAAAGGTCGATGTTATTACAAGTGCATCGAGAGTTTCATATCTGATTGGACAATATTTCTAATCGTTCGGGTCAATGATTAATTGAAGGGTAAAATGGCGCATTTTTTTTGTCTCCTGTGTAAGTCACACCGGTTTCTGGTCTGCAGTGACGGGAGTCCTTGAAAGCCAATTTAGCTGAAAGTGTGAATGTGCCATTTAGAAAAAGTAAAGAGGAGGAAAAACGTATCTTCTATCTCTGCAGACAAATGGGGAAAAGAACTCAACAAAACTAACGAATAAATAGGCATAAATCAGACGACCAAAATAAATTATTAAAAAATAAGTCAAATAAACGCCGAAGTATTTTATCTTCTTTTTTGTTATTGTTGTCAATGGATGCTATTCTGTTTTATAAGAAAAATATTGAAGAAAAACTTGCCTAAGACAGATTGGTCGTCTGCCTCAGAGCGATGGTTTGCTGGTGGAATGAGTTCGAGCCTTATTCTCACCGACTGTATTTCCTGCGACCATGCCCCATGTTAGTTTATAATCAGCTTCGTATGAAGTTCTGACATTAGTTTATGATTTTTTGAGTATTCATATTATGTTCTATTTACAATAGGTTTCATGAAAGTTGTCTCAAGCTTTGCCGGAGATTAGAATACGCTGATTATATCCCCAGCAAAGGGGTAAGAACCTTCACCCCTAAAAGTGTTTTTTTTTGGGGTATGACACTAATATAAAGTATAAAATAATATATAATAATAAAAAATATAATTGTTTACTAAGGATTATCATTATTAGTTGCTCGAAACTATATAAATGTGTGCAAGCAATTATTATTATTATTATTATTATTATTATTATTATTATTATTATACTCATTTGGTAGTTTTTAGCAGCAGCGTGATCTGGTGGTTTCTCACTGGAGTTTGAGTGACAGCAAGTCACCTCAAGTCTCCTTGACTCTTCTCAGTATTCTGGCTGATCTCAACAATGCTGTAGTTTGAATGGTCTCCACTCGTCTTCTTATTTCCAAGTCCTCTCCTCCCTGAACCAATCCTTTGGTGACACTACCGAGTGCGCCAGTTACAAATGGTATCACCGTCACTCTTATGTATCATAGTCTTTTCAGTTCGTTGGCAAGGTCCAAGTATTTATCTTTCTTTTCGCCTTCCTTCAGTTTTTCCCCTGTAGTCAGTCGGAACGGAAAAATCCATGATTCAGCAGGTTCTTTTTTTTGTTGACTATTACAAGGTCTGGTCGTCTTGCCAAAATTCGGGGATCCGTTTGTATCTCAAAATCCCAGAGAATTTTTTGAGTCTCATTTTCCAAGATGGATTCTGGGTTTATTATTATTATTTTGTTCCTTGAGTGTTTTCCTCATCAGCGTTAGATGATGGTCTTTCACTGGAGTTTGAGTGACAGCAGGTCTCCTCAACTCTCCGGGACTCTTCGCAGTATTCTGGCTGATCTCAACCATGCTATAGTTTAGATAGTCTCCACTCATCCTCTTATTTCTGAGTCCTCTATTCCTTGTGCCAATCCTTTGGTGACTGTACATAGAGCACTAATTACAATTGGTATAACCGCCCCTTTCATATTCCACAGCTTTTGCAATTTTCAACTTTTCAATTCCTTGCAGGGTCCAGGTACTTGTCCTTCTTTTCACGTTCTTTCGATTTCATTCTGTTGTCCGCCGGGACAGTAAAGTCCACAATTCTGCAAGTTCTTTTTTTGTTGATTATTATAAGATCTGGCCGTCTGGCTGAGATTTAGTAATCTGTTTGGGCCTCGAAATTCCCGAGGAGTTTGTGCGTCTCATTTTCTAGGACAGATTCTGAGTTGTGCATATACCATTTTTTTCGTATGGTCAAACTTCAACTTCTTGCACAATTCCCAGCGGATCACCTTGCCTACCCAGTCGTGCCTAGTCGTATATTCTTTGTGTGCTAATTTGCTGCATTCTCTTATGTGATTGATAGTTTTGTCTCTTTCCCCACGTAACCCACATCTCCTGTTTTGTTGCGTCTTATCTATTCTCGCTTTGATATGGTTAGTTCTTATGGCATTTTTTTATGCTGATTCAGTTTCTCTCTTAAGGTTTCTTTTTCTTAGCCACGTTCTCGTTTTCTCGTGTGAGATGTCCCTTGTTAGTCGCTATAAATGTCCATAGAGTTGTTTTTCTTCCCACTTTTGTTTTCTGGTGATTGTTGTTCCGCTGGTCCTCGTTTCGTTAGTATTGTTTCTGGTGGCTGTAATCAGTTTTCCTTCGTGCTTTTGTATGTAGTGCTCGAGTCGTTGTATCGATGTGTCCACACTGTCTTCAATGCTGGCTAGACATCTTCCTCTCTCTCTCTTCTTGATACATATAGTCTGTCAACGTCATCTCTTGGATGCAATGCCTTGTGCATGGTCAGTAATTTTCTTTCTTCTCTGATCCACTACAAGAATGGTCCCGAGCATCTTACGCGGGGGACAGCCCAGGTATTTATCTCTTTGACAAGGTTCCTTCGATAGAGTTTTGTCTCGAGTAATTTTCTGGCTCTTCTGAGATACTCTTTAAAAATTTTTTCTTTTATTTCCTGTTGTTTGATGATGTCAGCTTCCAATATCCCATATATTTGTAGGTTTCCTTTTCTCCGAGCGTTCTGATGACTAGTTGGTTTGGTAGTGCGATTCCTTCTGTTATGTGTCGTTTGCCACTTTTTATTACTAGCGAATTTTCGATGCCAAATTGCATTTCTATATCTTAATTGTATATTCTCACAGTTTGTATTATGGTTTCCAATTCATTTTCGTTTTTGACAAAAAATTTGATGTCGTCCATGTACAAATTTTTCGGTTAAAAATTGCAGATAAATCTTTCACATTTTACTAAAGATTTCCGTGGCCGTTGAAACCAATGTGTACAAATTATTTGTATTCGATAGAAATACTTGATATCAGATAAGGTATTTACCTCCTTATCCCATTACCATGGGTTAAATAGTACCTCTAGTGTTCTTCTACAAGTATGGTTTTAGCATAAGATAACCCACAAAAACTGATATGAAATAAAACAAAGAAACTAAAACCTTGATATCAAACAAATGCGTTTGGTATGGTTTGGTTTGGTTTTATGACATATCAACCATTGTTGATTATTTAATGCCAAATCTTGTTTTTACACATATATCAAATATATGATTTGTAAACACATTTTCTTTATTCACATAGTTAAATGATCATACAGTTCTATTTCAAACAATTCAATTTAGCACAAGTCTTTTGTTTGCCCTCATTTTAAATGTCAAACAGTTCTATTTGACTCATAGGAGCTATCAGGTGATACCACTACGGGGCAGAGTGGGCCTGAGAGTAATAGTAAGGAAGGGGCACTCCGCATTCCCCAAAGCTTTAGCTTTACTGGAGCCTCACAATCGGATGCAGTTTAGTGTCATATAAGAGGAAACTCGGAGGGGGGTCTTATCCCTCTACAGAGATACAGTCAGCGTATTCTACAGCCCCAAACAAATGTGGGTGAAAATCTTGAAATAACCTACATAAAAAATGTAAATATAAATGTACAATGAACACAATTCCCTAACCCCTATACATAAAATATCCCTTGACGAGTTGAAATGCCGTTAAAATCAATCAATCAAACAATTCTAAATTTCAGGTGATATTCTTAATCGCAGCAAAATTTTCGTTTGAGTATAAAGATTGAAAATATAAATGACATGAAAATGATTCCATACTTTTCGATCGAACAAATATATTTTGCGTTTATTTATAATGAAAAAATTTCAAATTTAATCAAATTTTGCAACGAATGACATCAAAGTAAGAACTATTTATTAGTTAGCAATGAAATTAACTGAAGATGCAATTGCTTCCAACATTTCAACTTGAAACAAATGACAGTTACAAAATACATCTTTTGGTGATTAATTTAAAAAATTATTTATGATTGTTTTTTTACCAGTTGCTAATAGAAGATCAATGTATTAATATGAACGAAATTTTCGGAAACTACAAAATGTGTGTTCGAAAGACTACTTGCTGAGGGAGAGTGTTCACACGAAAAAATTGTTCTAGATATTTTTGACGGTGGCTGTAACAGTGGGAAGCTATGAAAACGTTGTTGAAGATGTCAAAGATTTTTATTTTCTATTCTTTATTCTTCTTCCTTTGTTGGCATATTTATTTCGCCACACCAGCCAAAATCCCAAGAAAACCCCTCAAAAGCCTAAGTACCAGTCTAGGGACCACATAGACTTATTCAGTGTCTATTTAACTTTTCAAAATTCTCTTTTAGGATCTCTATCTGCTGTCTTATCGCGTTCTCCTTAATCTCATTCGCGGCGGCTCAATGTCGATTTTATCCAAGAGAAAAACCCTTTGTAACAGGGAATCAAATCTGGACTGCAGGGGTTGTGACTGGTTGAACTGGATGATGAGACAGTGTTATCAAAACCTCTGCACAAGACGAGAAAAATTTACTTTTTGGGATGTTGTGAGTTCGATGGTCACACAAAAAATTTACTCGTTGATATCAAATTGCTGACTGTGTAACCCCTTGGAAATGTGTTCATGTATCTACAGAAAAGTTCCCTCAGATTGGTTTGCTAAGTTACATCAAGGCTGCGCAAATAGTTCTCGAGATATTCACAATGGTTGGATATGTTCTGGACAAACCTCGTGCACATACACACACACACACTCGCATATATATATATATATATATATATATATATATATATATATATATATATATATATATATATATATATATTCGCTTATATGATAGACTCTCCCGTGAATCTCGATGAATGAGGCCCTTACAATTTTGTTACAGATGTGAACCCTTTGGTCTACATCTACAGATAATTTGTTTATAGCTGTGAAGGTTTGTGTTGGACCAGTCACATTTTGGGGATGAGAGCTGATAACAGAAGAATGGTGCACCAGTAGGCCTCAGATTCTCCTGAACTACATTCCTTAGGTTTTGAATGAATAGATTTTCCTTTTAGATAACCCAGTCAGCTTTACTATTTCCCAACAGTTGGTGGGGAGCGACAAGAGATAGGTTCATGCCTTTCACAATGGCAATAGGGTGAATGAGACACAAACAACTTCATCCAGGAACTCGATCCATTTCCTCACATTGATAACTGTTCCGCTCAACCCGTACACACACACACACACACACACACACACACACACACACACACACACACACACACACACACACACACACATATATATATATATATATATATATATAGAAAGAGAGAGGGATAGTGAGATAGATCCGACACGCCACGCATATATATATATATATATATACACTTTCATCTTCACACATATTAGATGCGTTTTAGATCAGTAAGTAAATGCTTATTGAAAGGTTATCTTGTTAGTTGAACGTCTTTAGAGGCAACGATGAAAGCTTTGAACTCCAAGTGATTTTATTCAGCCCTGTTGAAGATCTCTGTAAATACCTTAAGTTAGGCGGCGTTCAACTTTCGAAGTTTCAAGAACTTTCTCTCTTCGTTTCAGACAATCAATTCTTCTATTCTCTCATCTTCGTCTCAATTAGACACTTTTTTTATTGGGTGTTCTCTCTCTCTCTCTTTCTCTCTCTCTCTCTCTCTGTCTCCCCAGAATATGACAAGATTATCCTTTCAGAGTTTGTAGAGTTACAATTGTTGTTCTTTTCTATTCCCACCATTGTTATAGATATTTAGTAAGCTTAGACTGTTCTGGCATGAGGCCAATGATTATGAGTTGAATTCAGAAAAAAATGTTGGATTCTAATCACCCAAATGAAAAGAATGACCCTGTTGTATTGAAAACCAATATTGATAACCTTGTTTTTTAATTGACTTCTGTTCAACTACCTCAACTACAAAGCAAGACCAATATTTGTAAGAAATGAAATGAATCGACATTCATATAGCTCAGCTTAGATTGGTACAAGGCAACAGATATAGTGTACCCAGCGAGGATCGAGCTCACAACTATAGTATATATTTATCCAACTCCTTTGCCAGGGAAGGATGCGGCACAAGGTCAATTTTTAAGCGGAGAAATGCTAGTTTGAATTTAGAGGGGGTTTTTTCTAGATCGGTTGCCATAAAAAGGTTAAAAACTTCGTCTGCCTTACTATTTACTCATAGCTAGGTGGAGGGGAAGGGAAGAACAGATTGATTTATTCTTTTTTCAAGATTTCTTTGGTTTCTTTGTTTTTAATGGTATATCAACCTTCGGGGTTATTTAATGCCAAAGCCATCCTTGTAGAAGAATAGCAGTAATATTATTTAACCATAGCTAAGGTATAAAGGGTTTCATGCCTTTTCCAAGAGTATCTGTCCGAAAATAAACGTAATAGCGCAAGTTGTGGTCGAATTTGTTTACTTCGGGACTACTGTCCAGTATTTTATCCACTACACTACTGGGACTAACCCCGCCATTCCTAAGAATATTAACGTGAAGTGAAACGCAAACAACCTTGTCGAAGGTTTGAACTCGAGTAGCTGAATCCATTTCCTACGACGATAAACGTTTCACTAACGGTAGTAATTCCTTAAGAGATTAGTTTGTTAACTATTGATCTATAACGAGGCGTACTGGTCATTATAATATTTTCTTATTTCGTATTCCACCTCGTGATCATCGTAGAGCAGTACCGTCTCGATCCAATGGCCAAAGTAGTAAATTCGATTCTACATAGGTGCCTAGCAATTGCGACCCTGTTGAGATTATTTGCTTGCTTCTCACATGACAAAATCAGGGGAGATAATCTGTCCATCTACTGCAGAATCGTCGTCTTTCCAAACTTGGCCATTCTCTAGTCTTGGTATCTTTACACAGTTGCTCAGCGTCTGAGAAAGGACAAAACGATTGTTAAGCTGTATGTTTTTGTCAGAGTAGTTGCCTTAGTGTTGAATTGACTGCTCCGCTATTTGCCCAAAAGTGTGAGGCCTGGGCTGCAGGAAATAATTACCGACCTGATTTGCAGCCCTGTGCCAAACTAAACAAATATTTACACAAAGATCATTTCACGCTGAGACATTCATCATTCAATCTTTGTTCATTTGACAAGAGGAGGACAGTAAATATGAAACAAAGAACATTTAACGTAGCCAGAAGCAAATAACAGAGAGAGAGAGAGAGAGAGAGAGAGAGAGAGAGAGAGAGAGAGAGAGAGAGAGAGAGAGAGAGAGAGAGAGAGAATGCATTCGAATATGTATGTGTGACAGTGAGATATTATAAGATATTGTGTGAGAAAGAAATTATCTATCTATCTATCTTGATAGATAGATAGATAGATAGATAGATATTGAGAAAGATCGATGTCAGGCACAGAGAACATGAAATCGACATCCGAATAGAATACAAATGAAGACAAAATAAATCCAACCAGATTTTTTGTTTCGATTAATCTTTTCTAATCTGCATTTAAAAGGAATTACTTTTCTGAACAAAGACTTTTATTTACTTGTCAAAATCAGATTGAGATTCAACTGTTTTTATTTTTTTATAATGTCGAAAGGAAAGAAAGAATTTTTGGCAACAACACAAGTAATACTCTGCGACTGATTTGATATTTTGTAGTTCAGCAACTTCTGAAACATTCTTGGAATTCACAAAGTTCTGCTTAGTCTAGCACACACACACACCAACACACACCAACACACACACGGATTGCTTACGGTACCTAGTTTTCCTAAGTAGTCACCTATTTAAGCGCTGAGTAGACTCAACACAACTCAAAGTGACTTGGTCGTTAGTTTTTTCGGTTACATTCTTGTTTGTTGGTTTTTACTACAGAAATTATTATTGCCTGCATACGGCAGATTTTCTCATTCACTGGTTCTGTAACTTGGTTTAGTCGTACGGTGAGGAGGTGGGCGTTGCTAATGTAGCGTGCCCTGGCTAGGAACAGCCTGGCAGAGCCCATCTCTCTCCAGGTCTACAACTGGTTTGAATTCAGAAAATTTCCTCCTTCCAAGGTTAAAGAGACCAGTCTGCCCTACTATTTACTCTGGAAGCAGAATAATTGGAGTCATACCTTCCCCAAGGTTATTAGCGCAATATGAAATGTAAACAGTCTCGTTCAGGTTTTGAACTCGAGAATAACCGTTACGCTGCAAGCACCCCCCCATCGTTGATTTTAAGTATTTTGATTGTTAAGAAAAGAAAGACGAGTATCAAGGGTATGACACTAAACTGCATCTGGTGGTAATGCTTCAGTTCTGGAGCTCGGGGGATTATGGATTACCTCCCTTTAGTGACATTACTCCCAGGTCCATTTTGATGCAGAGTGTTAGGGTCCTATTTATGGCCCAGTTAGATCTGTTAGCAAATTATATGTATTAAATAGGAATACTTTATTATACTCAAGCCATAAAATAACCCCAGACAAGTTGACATGTCGTCAAAATCAGTCAATCTCTAAATAAAATAAATGGGCTAATCCTCCTTTTTAAAGGGGTGAAAACCAGAGACATATTTTTGTTCAACCCAGCGGGCTGTAGGGTGGAGGACTGTTGAATACGCAGACAGCATCTCTGAAGAGTGGGTAAGATCACTGAGCGGTTGTCCTGAATATCATACCAAACTATCGGATAGTGAGACTCCAGTTTTGGATTTCTTGGCAATGTGGAGTACTTTTTTTTATTGCCATTACTCCCAAGTCCACTCTGACCTGGACTGGTAGTATCTGTTCGGGTCAAATAGAACTATCTAAACGTTTATTATACTTGAGACAATTTAACTGTTAGTAAACAAATGATAAATGTTAAATTGAATTATTAGTATAACGTAACAGTGCATGAAATCATTTAACAGTGTGCAAACGAATAAATATTTTTTAATAGAATTATTTCTGTAAGAAAGCAATACTTGAAATCTTTTACTAGGGATTATTAGTAATATCTAATAAAATTAATTATTAATTATCAAATAGAATTAATTATTAATATACGTAGTGCCTTCAATAAGTTTACAGACATTTTTGGTACAGGCATTTGAAATTGTCGTAGAATCTTGAAAATTCACTATGTTATTGCTGTACATCTTATGAGATGACTGACCAATTTTTATGATTTTAGGTTCAAATGAACAGCTACAACAGGAATTAGAATACACCCTACTAAAATCTGATTGTCACAGCTGGTGAACTTCAAAAATGCTATCTGGACGTGAGGACACTTTAGAAGAACGATATGCAATAAAATTCTGTTTTAAACTCGGAAAAAATGCCACAGAAACGTATGGAATGCTTCAGACTGCTTTTCGACCATCTTGCATGAATCGAGCATCAGTTTTTGAGTGGCATAAGAGATTCAAGTAAAGCAGAAAGTCTGTGAGGGATGATGAGAAGTGTGGGAGGAGTAAGGAAGTCAATACACCAGAGTTGATTGACCAAAGGGTTAGGGTTAGGGTTACTATGTTGAGGTTTTAAGGGAGTTCAAGAAAAGATTCCGCCGGAAGAGGCCAGTACTCTTCAAATCGGCTCAGTGGCATTTCGACCAGGACAATGCACCAGTCCACAACTCCATCCTTGTCACAGACTATTTGAGCAAGATGGACATCAAGACAGTTCCTCACCGTCTCTGTAGTCCAGACCTTGCTCCCTTTGACTTTGGCATTATTCCCTAAGCTCAGAGGCTGTCGTTATGAGACAATTGAGGAGATGAAAGAGGCTGTGACGAAGGTCATTGACACGCTCAGACAAGAGAACTTCCATGGGGCCTTCCAGAAGTTGTTGGAACGGTACAATAATTGCCTTGCAGCCGGAGGAGATTACTTCGAAGGGGACTAGAGTTTCATGTTTGTACTATCAATAAAAGTGCCCATACGAAAAAAGTCTGGAAACTTATTTAATGATCCTCGTAAATAGAATTAAATACCAATACTTGAAACCAATTAACTGTGTTCAAACAAATGATTTCAAGTATTGCTATTTATTAACTATCTGCAATCAATAAATAGCAATACTCAAAACCATTTTATTGTTTGCAAACGAATAAATAATGTTGAATAGAATTATTTGTGTTTGATAGCAATACTTGAAATCATTTAACTGTGGACAAATAAATGACCTCTGGCTCGTTTAAAAATACTCATACCTACAGAATATTCACTTACAAATCATATATATGATATATATGTATAAATAGGATTTAGTATTAAATAACCCACAAGGCTTGGTATGCCAAGTTCAAACTTAAATTTTCTTGTCGTCGATTATAAAGGATTACAGTTTATTGAATGACCTTTTAGTATTTTCAATAAACAATTCTTATGTTAAATCTGGATTTTTCCAACTACTCATAGGAAAATGCTTCCTAAAAAGAATTCGTTCGTTATCAAAATCTCAAGACTTCAAGATTATCGTTGAATTTATGGAAAAGAAAAAATCGATGATTATGAATAGAGATACAAAACAAAAACGAAAACACCTGAAAATGAACTGGAAGCAGAAAAAAGTAATCGAATTGTTTTTTCTTTTGAAAAATTTACGAAACTTTTACATCTTTATGAAACCTGATTAAAATTCTCTTGAAAAACAAAACAAAACCAACTAAAAAACAAAACAACCCTTGTTCTCTAATCAACCGAATTATTCGACAATATTAAATGAAGATAAAAGATCAAATGAAGAAAATGATACATTTTTCTAAAAAAGGGTTTTTGCTTATATACCGACAAGGCTTCGAAGCGGAGAAGGAAACATTTTTTCTTTTTAATTGACATTTCTAAAATATTTTCGGATTTCTGTTTTATCATTTTTTCAAAAGATGGATTTAAATTAGTATATCATTGTGTCATTAGAAGAATTGTAATAATGAATGGGGAATTTCTGGCAAAGGTTCATTTTTTCAGGATTCATTATGAGAAATTCATAAGACTTCAATAGGGGCGCCATTCTTAGAGTGATGGTTAACAAGCTGTCATATCCTATTATAGTATATTTGATCTGCAATAACGGTATTACCCTTTTGATTGTGCTTCATAGGTTAAAGAAAGTTTACTGAATATCTACATATAAAAGAAATTGGAATCGACCGAGATCGATATCAGCCACAAGTGATGAATTCAAATTAAGTTCAGTTGTATACAATCCAAGTTTAATTATCAAAGTAAAAAAAAAAAAAAAAATTACGAAATGAAATAAGAATGTAAAACATTTTAAACTTCATAATGGATGGAGGAGACACTAAATATTATTCGGACACATTTTGATACAAGATGTTATGTAATGCTTTGTTCCATTGGGCGCCCCTTTCATTCGGCCTTGTGCCACATCGAAGCAAAGAGCTTCGTAAATTACTATGTAATGCTTTGTTCTCATAACAAACTAAAATTTACCAAAGCATCGTTGACTCTGTCTCGACACTAACCTTATATATATATATATATATATATATAAGGTTAGTGTCGAGACATATATATATATATATATATATATATATATATATATATATATATATATATATATATATATATATAAGAGAATACCCTCAAATGTATACTTGGTTATTGCTGATTTTGGTTGTTGGTTGAAGTTAATAAACATCAACTAACGTATATCTAAAAATTGTAAAATCTTGAATATTCTAATGATCTATCTATCGTCTTAATGGATTTTCTTTAAAACGTTCATATCATTACTAATTGGCCTTTTTTTTCATAAAAAAAACTTCTTCGACAACAAATAACTCCACAATTTACCGTATTACATCTTCGTAGCTAGAGGACATTTAAAAATTTACTAAGATTTTTGCTTAGATTTGGCACAAGGACATATGAATAGGGCACTCAATGTGAATCGAATTAACTCGTGAAGGTTTGTTAGTCTAGCTGGCTAACCATTGTAACCACCCGAAGTTCCTGCCAGTAGACATTTTCAGAGTTTATAAACTAATACACAAGTCTTTATTAAATTAACTGAAGAATAAAAAGGGTGAATTTCAATAAAGCAATTCCTGATTGACAGAAAATTCGTCATCACCGGTTATGGGATCGAGAAGAAATCCTGATCTGTTTTTTTTTTACATGAAAATTCATTCGAAAAAATATCTGAAATGAAATTCACGTATCAGTATCAAATAAGTTGAATGGGGAATGTCGATGGGATCAAGCATTTTTCATGATGACCGCGCATGCGTTTCGATTCATGCTTGCCTCCACCAATAAAGTGACAATGTGTCAAGACCTTTTGCGTGGGCGGTCGGATAAATATCAAGTTTATTTACTTTGACCATCAGTGAGAATTTAAATTAGCATCAGTGAAGCAAAGAAACGGTGTTTGGTAAAAGTCGTATCTATTCCGAGAGAAAAAAATTTACTTTTAATGATTTTGAACTGACTTCATTTGGAGAATCTCAAATATATTTGTTTATAAAAGAAAAAAAATCTTTTGTTTCTAAATGAATTTTGAATTGGTTTTCTGTGAAGTCTAAAGGAAAATTTCCATTATCATTAGAATTTGAAAATTATTTAAAAATCTTTGACTGAACGAAAGGTAAATTTTCGGGTTTTCCTTCTGATCAAAGTTTCTGTTGTTTTTGAAGAACATGAAAAGAGAGATTTTAAATGTGAATAAAACTTGAAAACTTATCCAAAAGAAGGAAGAGCTACAATCGCAAAGGATTTCAGCCTTTTCTGTTTACTTTTTTTCTTTTTTTAATCAACATTTATTGTTAAGAAAAAACGAAGTGATATGATTTATAATGAAAAAATCCTAACTTTATTGAACTCTGTAGAATTTCTTATAAATAAATTTTGGTAAAGATTTGTAAAATTCAAGATATTCACAAGGAGAAAACTTTTGGGGTTGAAATGTTTTTGCCATTCTGGGCTCATCGCCGTGGGGAGGGACACATCCCTACACCCGGACAAGTCGTCGAATTGAGGAAGAGAGCTTTACTATTACTCTGAACCCCCCCACTTATTCTTACTGATTATTGATTTTAAAATATAAGCCATTTTCACTCTCATTTGTACTTGCGTTTTTTCCCGGATTTAATGGGTACACTCTCATACTCGAATTAATGGGTACGCCCTCTTACTCGAATTAATGGGTACCTCTCATACTCAAAATTAGAAATACTCTGGCGACGCGACTTGTGTCATCTGGAAAAGACGAAACGACTCCAACTAATTTTCCTAATATTTCTGCTTACCTTAAATACACCAGAAAAAGAAAATACAAGGACAAAAAACAAAATACAAAAAAAACAAAAACAACACCCAAAACCAAAACAAAGAGCAAAATAAAAGACGACCCCCCCCGATACATTTCCACTGTTTTTTTCATTCCTTTCAAATCATTCCTTCCATTTCCTTTTTTGTTGACAGATTCTGTGCATCTTGATGCCTTTTTTTTGGGAAAATCTATCAATATAAGAAAAGCCTAAAAATCTAGAAGAAATTATCATTTTTCAGTTATTTATTTTACTACTTTTTAAAAAATTTCTTGTCGGCAAAATTAACTCAAATTTTGAGTTGATATCATTTTCTCTGTTTAGCACCTGTGCAAAAGTATGAGGCATTTAGTGAGAATCAAACTTACTAGTAAAAGTCTGCTAACCTATTTTACCTGTCAAATTTAACGTTCTCTTCTTAGCACTTATACAAAAATGTGGTCCTCAACATTCTAAACCGGTGAAAAAATATTCATCATTTGATAAACTCGGTCTGACTTAAAACGATAAACATAAGAAGACCTTTTGAAAATTGAATTCATTTCTCCGGTGAATGGTTGACAAGACGAGTTAATTAGCCATTGCTGTACTCTGGGCCAGAGTTACCAGTAGGCTTAATCGGGTATCTTGAGCCTTACTGAAACTAATTTGTTGCGCAACGTGTTAGATTATAACCTCGTTTCAAGTTTTCACCAGGTATTTCATAATATAATATATTCAAAGCCAGAAGGGTCCATGTACAATATGTATAGAGACTGGAGTATGAGGCTCCTGCACAATAGGTACAGGGCCAGTATTATGACACCCTTTTATATATTCTGTACAACATGTAAAGGGCCCGTAGTATGTCACACCTGTAAAATATGTATAGGGCCTGGAGTATGGGGCTCCTGTACAATATGTATAAGGCTCGCAGCATGGCACCCTTGTACAGTATGTATAGGGCCTGTAGTATGGTATCCCTGTACAATATGTATAGGGCCTGTAGTATGGTATCCCTGTACAATATATATAGGTCCTGGAGTATGAAGCTCCTGTACAATAAATACTGTAAATATATATATATATAAATATATATTGGATACTCAAACATGCCAACATTTTTATGTATTTGTGACCATCTGATGGTTTTGGCCAAGGGCTCACAAATAGGGTAAATCCCACGTTGGCTCTACGCCAGTAAAAACGAATATTACTCACAGAGACTAAACACTATTGTTGTAATGCTTTTCAGTATTTATCAAAAAGTTTGTCGATCTTGTTAAAGAGATTATCCGATCAATTAAGCTTAATTCGGTCTCTTAAAGGGCCGCTATACTATTACCAAGGTAATCTACGAAGCTTCTTCTTCTTCTTCTTCTTCTTCTTCTTCTTTGTAAACAGTTTAAGATCTTCATTCACTGATTTGCTCAGCCAATTTTTTCGTTTAAGTATTTTGTACTCAACAATTGAAAAAAAAATACTTTGGTTAAGTTATCAGAAAATTTCGATTAAGACTTTCCAAAATCAGTTGGATGTTGACAACACAAACAAAAATTTGTTTATACAAAGAAAATAGTTTTTTTTAAATTAAGATTTTAGTACACAAATATTTATTCTTCAGTCGCACAATTATTTGCGACGTATTTTTACTCTTCAGAAAGATTTTACATCTTAATTTCAAGATTCATTCACGAAATATAATTCAATTTGAAACGAATATTTTTGTTGATTTAGACTCGTTCTTGTGAGAAATCATCTCAATGGATTTACGTTTAATGGAGTCTGCGCATGCGTGTGTACGGCCTAGTGTGTATGTGTGAGTACATGTGAGCGTATGTGTGTGTTTAAGACCTTTTGATTGGCTGGCGTTGAAATAGAGAGAGAGAGAGAGAGAGAGAGAGAGAGAGAGAGGGGGGGGAACGAAAAGAAACCATATTTTTCAATCGTTCTTTCAAGTGGTGCCGGAAAAAGAAGCCGGAAGTGTAGCACAGCCGACAGAAAAGAATGACAAGAATAAGTAGGTAAATAAAAAAAGGACCAACGAGAAAAAGGGGTCAGGTGGAATGGAATAACAAATGAAAGAGAAAAAAAACAGAAGAGAGAGAGAGAGAGAGAGAGAGAGAGAGAGAGAGAGAGAGAGAGAGAGAGCAGTTTAGAAAGAAGGAAGAAATGAAATAAATAGAGAGAGAGAGAGAGAGAGAGAGAGAGAGAGAGAGAGCGAGAGAGAGAAAGATAGAGAATCTTGAAAGAGAAAGAGTGTTAATTAGAGGAGGAAGAAAAAATAAAAGAAAGAAAATGTTACGATTAATGTGGACTATCTACTAAATACGCAACTGTGTGTGTGTGTGTGTGTGCACGCGCGTGTCTATGTGAGTTGGCACGCGTCTTGTGTCTGCGTACGCGTTTCTAAGCAAGTACGTGTAAGCAGCTGTTGCGTGTGTGTGTCTGTCTGTGTGTATCTGTGTGTGTGTGTGTGTACTCGCACAAATAGCTAAATCGATCCGATTCGTTGGGTTTCATCGACAACGAAACGCAGATTGGTGCGAATATTTGGCTACAAAATCACCAAATATGATTTTTATTAAATCGATTACAAGTGACAATTTAATCAGTTGGAATCACAATCGAGAGATTCAGGAGATTTTTCAATGGTGGTTGCTTTCAGACATACAAGAGAACTAAGTAGTTAGCAGATAGATAGATAGAGAGAGAGAGAGAGAGAGAGAGAGAAGGGAAATTTATCTCATCCAACTTTTAATGTCGATAAGCATGAAATAAACTAAACGAAAAGAAATGGAAATGTTTTCAGTTAATGAAGGATGCCAAGCGAATTGGGTTGATTAAGACAAAACCCTTTTCGCAAAAGATTTAGTGAAGGGAAACTGAAAAATAAATTAATAAATAAATAAACAATAGTAAAAAAAAACACGCCCCCACATACACAAAAAAAAACGATTATCTTTTTGAATGATCATGTTTGAATTGAGCATTAAACACGAAACGAATCGCACAAAAAAATGAGTTGGTAAAATATAAGTGGGCAGTTTGGAGCGGACGTAGCATAAACGATTTTTATGAGGCGAAAATTTTGCCAGATGCAATGTTTAATTTATTTATTCTTAATTCGTTCTTTTCATTCGCAAAGCTTTCACTTTTTGTGAGTGAGATGATGTTGCGTAAAGTAAAATTGATGTCTATTTTTGTAGTGAAGACTGACATTCATGATTTGTCATTTGCATTTTCAACCCAGAAGAATGAAAACTAAGGAATAAAACAAGATTTGAAAAAAATGATAAGAATTTTATTTGTCATGGCTTTCGAGAAGAGAACCAAAGGAAATTCAAAAGTTGATTGAAAATTGTAACTCCTAGTCATAATAACTTAATAAAACACGTAACACCTCCTCGTAATTGTCGATATTTATCTAGTTTTGCACCAAAGTCCGCAAGAAGAGCATTCAGTTTGTATTATATCTACTGTGAGATAAGCTTAGTATGACTTTGCGGGAGGCAATCGATTGGTTTGGTTTGGTTTGGTGGGTTTTATGGCATATCAACCTTTGTAGGTTATATAACGCCAAATCCATTTTTATGTAAATAATCTGTTCTATTTAAAACAATTCAGTTTAGCATTAGTACACAGTTTAATTGTCAAAAACATTTCTATTTCAAACTATTCAAGCAGTTATATGCAACAATTCAGTTTAGTGTAAATACAGTTTTAATGTCGAAAAGCAGTTCTATTTCAAATAATTCAGTTAAGCATAAACACGCAGTTTAAATGTAAGTACGGTTTAATTGTCAAAAACATTTCTATTTCAAGCTATTCAGTTTACTCAAACAATTCAGTTTAGCATAAGAATGCTGTTAGTTCTATTTAACCCATAGATAGGGCCCTATCAGGTACTACCGCGCCGGGCCAGAGTGAACTTGAGAGCGATGGCAATGAAGGGGTACTCTGCATTCCCCAAAGTTCCGACACTGCTGGAACCTCACCATCAGATTGTTTAGCATCATATCCAGGACACTCGTAGTGTATTCTACAGCCCCAGCCGACTGGGCAAAGGATGCAGTCGAACATTGGAAACAAGAAAGCAAAAAACTAAGGAATAAAAGTTAACAACCAAGTCTTGGAGACGATTAGCTTAAGAAGTGAGTTTGATTCACACAGGGTGCTTCACTAGTGAGGTCTTGTACCATTCTAAGCTCAATAAATCCCAGTTTTGTTGTCTAGAAAGAAACACAGATAACTATTAAAAATCAAAAATATAAAATCAATATCAAATAATTGATGAGTGTTTTCTTTTAACTTAACCTGATAGATAGAGAGAGAGAGAGAGAGAGAGAGAGAGAGAGAGAGAGAGAGAGAGAGAGAGAGAGAGAGAGAGAGAAAATGTATATAGAAGGAAAGGTCAAAATAATAAACAATAAGATTACCGCAAGGGTCAATCAGAAATTTTAGCGTGAAGAGACATTTAGTGAAAATACTTGAATTAATTTAAATCCAAATTTAAAATTTACATCCGTGGGATTATCGAAAGACAAGAATAGACCCGCATAAGGCCATGGTATTAATCTTTATCTCTGTTCTATTGCCCAGTCTCAGAATACATTAACTGTGTGGCCAGCCGAGAAGTAAGACCTAACCCTCCCAAAAGAGGTGTCCTGGCTATATCAATAATAGGCATTTAATGGTGAAGCTCCAGTTCTGGAGATCTGAAGAGAGTAGAATACTCCCTCATTGCCATGATTTCCAGACCCAATTGAATCCGGAGTGTTAGTATTTGTTAGGGTTCAATCGATGAGCTAAAAAAATCTATTTAAAAATATTCATCTTTGATATAACTTTATGCAAAAAAAAACTCATAAGAAACAACACAAAAATGTAAATATGAACGTACAATGAACACGATTCCCTAACCTCTCGGCATAAAATTACTCCAGATGGGTTGCCATGCCCTTATCATCAATCAGTCAATCAATTAATTGTGTTATTATTGTCATTCTGTTCATTGATCGGAATAAAATTCCCATTCTAAATTTCGGCTGATGCATTTTTGAATCTTTTGAAAAATTTATCCCAATGCTTTGATGAGGCTTGTAAGAACAAGAGTTACAAACGTCTTGTGTCAAATTTTCACTCTGAATATCGTGGAACTCAAGTTAAATTTTCCGAATGGAAATATAAGAAGCAAAATTTGATTTTATACTGAATTGAATGAAATTAGGTCGACTAAATTGGAGTTGAAACGATTAAAATCAGTTCGGATTCAAATAACAATAAAAAAGTTCTGAAATGCGTTTTTCATTTCGGGTAACTTTGAAAAAGTGTTAGACTAAAAGAACGAACGTTTCATACTTGGCCTTTGTTTTTTGTATGTTTCTTTAAAACAAGGAATGTCTCGCTTTGGTTTGGTGAAAACTTGAAAGGCATTAAACTAATAAAAGAATAAGATGAAAAAAAAATGACCAGATTGTCACGACAGCAAGATAGAAATGAAAATGACTGCGTTTAATGTGTAAGATGTTTTTATCTCGTTGGTTTACTGCTAGGGAAGGTCCTTAACGCTAACAATTTCTCAGGAGATTTGCAACACTCCGATTCCTTTAGTTATCTTCATTTTCTCCCGGTGTTAGTGACAATAACCTTTCAATTTGGCTCAAAGGAACGACGAACTGTATTCAGTCCTCTCCCTGTTTGCTTTTCGAATCAGCACAATTTAATCTTTTTATCTTAACAACAAACTGCCAAAAAAAAAAAAACAAACAAACATCAGCTGAATATAATAGGAACTAGAACCAGAAAAATGTCTGATATGTTTAAGATGTCCTTTCATTACACGAGAAAAAGCTTCTTGACAGCTCACACACACAACAGACTGGAAAAGAGAAACTCCAATTTAGTTGAGATACTTCCATGAATCTGATTACTCGACAGTGTAATGGTATTTAGCTGAATATTAAAAATGGTAACTTTTTGTTTCCCGGAGGTGAAAAAGAAATTCAACTGGTCTCTTTCAGTTTTCATCAGTTTTCTGCCTCTAATCATTTGCTACTGCCAATTTATTTTTTTATGACATCCTTCTTTTGTCGAGCTGCTCTGTCACCGGAGCTCAAAATAGGCTGACAATATCCCTGCAGAGGAATAAGATGCCCTTCAAAAAGGGAAGGGTTGGGTACTGCATTCACAGGTAAGGCTGGAGATCTGAGGAGGGTGAATTCATCCCTTTATTGTCATTACTCCCAGGTCCACTCTGTTTAAAAATTGTTCGTATTCGGTAAAAGTGCTTCGTGTCCTATAATTGTAAATTATTTGTATTAAGAATAGTTTCCTGAAGCTTTAATTGTTTACTTAGGATTATTATTAGTTACTTGAACCTTCATAATTGTGTGCAAATAAATGACTATTATTAAGACAAATTACTTAAAACCATAGAGTGTTTAGTATTAAATAAAATGTTTGAAGTTATACACATGTGAATAAACTATTTGTATTAGATAGGAATACTTGAAATCATATATTTGTGTTAAAAATTCTTAAGAAACAATTGTGCAAAAAATGTAAAAGTAAATATACAGTGAACACAATTCCGTAACCAGTCGGCATAAAATAACTTTAGACGGGTTGATATGCTGTTAAAATCAATCATTATTTTGTCGAGCTTGTCATTCAATAACGGTGGAGTTTTGAAGCAGAAGTTCCAGTGATGCTGATTCATTTGTCGAACTAAAACATCAACGTTTGTATAAATCGCATCCAGTAATTCTTTTTTCTTCGAAAATTTCCAATCAAATATTGAATTCATTTATCTTTGCTTAGTCTGAAGCACAGACCACAGATTGCTTACCGTAACTACGGCTCCTTAGTGGTCACCCATCTACGTACTTCGGTGGTCGAACGGATATTAGTGCTTTAGACATCACGTAAGTCACCTTTTTGGTCATACATGTCAGCCTTATAAGTTTCTTCGCAATTTGTCAAGCCGAAGAAATCCTGCTTTTCACAAAGAAAGTAAACTTGCAATCTATTGGGTTACTGCGCAGAAATCATGATCATCATCATCACGATGATCAAGTCACGCTGACAGTACGGATTTCCCTAACTCTCTCTCACCACCCGTCTACATCCTCCATCGCTCCTGGTAGATCTTCTAGACTGCATCCGGTGTCCGCACAGAACAGATGTATGCAAGTCTTTGTTAATCGATCAACAGTGGCGTATCCAAGTGTGGAGGTCCTTAGAAGAGGGTCGCTTATGAATTCGTACTTCTTCAACAGTGCCCTGTATGTCGAGTTCGTTTTATTTGGATGGTTTGTGAGATGGAAGGCAAGTAGACGCACAGCTGCGGTTTTAAGGGGGATTATATCACCTAATTAGCACAACTGTTTGTAGTTCTGTAGTTATTTATAGGAAAACTGAACGATAATAATAATAATAATAATAATAATAATAATAATAATAATAATAATAATGTTGATGAGCTTGAATGAGATGGTTTTCATTGGCGTCTTTTCTCTGCAAGGAATTTGTGAATCTTGTAGCTAGGAATGTTGATTAACAAAAACTAACCTTTTTGTCACATTTTGACCGCCGGTAAAATAATTACACGAGCAACAAAAAGAAAGACATATATTCGTGTGTGTGTGTGAGAGAGAGAGAGAGAGAGAGAGAGAGAGAGAGAGAGAGAGAGAGAGAGAGAGTGTGTGTGTGTGTGTGAGAGAGAGAGAGAGAGTTAGAGAGAGAGAAAATTCCAGTTCCTTTTTTTCTAAACTGTTAAAGACCCTATTAACAAACGTCTCTTGGATCAGACGGCGTCTTAACTTGGCATGAAGACGAATAAATGGCGTAGGAAATAAATGAGAAATAAACTTGTGGAGAGCCAATGAAATGAGCCGCGCGAGAGGCTCCTGTTTGGTAGCCATTAAAATGCTGGCATATAATGACAATGCAATTGATAATAATATCAAGCAGATAGCCATCACAGTCGAAGCAGTGCTGTTCAATGCAAACTTCCGGTTAATTGCATTGTGGGAAGAGAGTGGAAAAAGTGCAAATTGATGAAAGATGATTTCAGATGAGCCTTGGCTAGTGCCAACGGAATCGGCGTTTATCCTGAAAGATTTCTCACTCAATCAAAAACGAAATCCAAATTGCTAGAATTTGCTTGCGTTGACACTACTCGAAATTCTTTGTGGTCGTCAAGTATTTCATTGGGAAAGAAAAGAAAAAACAGGAAAAAGATTGAAGGATAAAAATGGCGGCTAATATGGAAGCCATAGTTAGATATGAACGAATGAAAGGGGCTTAAAAAGTTCATAAATCCGTAAAGATGACTTATTTTTTATTTGAAATCTTCACAGAGAACTTTTGTGCAATTATTGACTTCAGTTTTCTCATGAAGAAGTTAATATGCGAATATAAGACAAATGCAAAAATAATTTATACAATCTAATTTCATCAACAAATCTAAATCCAGAAAAATAGTAGTTTGTAACTTTTGCACGACTGGAAAAAATTGTCGATTATTTAATTTCTGGTTTCTGTTAACTTTTTGTATGATTCTTTTACAGTGGTTTTTGCTTTTCAAAATATTACACATTTGGTTAATCAAAACGTTACTTAAATTCTAACACTAATAATTGTGAAAATGATTCCACCATTATATATCGATTTTTTAAAGAACTAATTACAAAAAGCTGATTAATAAAAAGAAGTCATGCGTTGAAAGATTTTCTGTTCGAGAGGAAAATTTCAAGATAAAACGATTCTTGCTCATCTTAAAATGATTATTTTAATGCAGTGAAATCAACTGGAAATTCTTAGCAAACTGAGAATATGTTTGTACTTTGAACAAATAGCTATAGATATAAAAACTCACAAAAACTCATCACAGATTTTAAAAAAGACGAATAAAAACGAAGAAAGTTAGGTTTTCTCTATAAACATTTTTAAAGGTGTATCATTTTGTCACCCCTCCGCCAAAAAAAAAAAAAAGAAAAAGAAAAAGAAAAAGAAAAATAACACCTCCACTAAAAAAAAAACCAAACCAAAACAAAAGCAAAAACATACGTTGTGTTTTTAGAGTGAAATTTATTTCGTTTCTTTTTAAAGAGTTCAAAGTGGTGAACAATGTTTTGATTGTTTCATTTTTAACTTCTTTTACGCCCAAATTTCTTGAATATTACAAATGTTGTAACTGAATATTTTTGTTTATTAAATCATCCAGAATGATTAAAATTAACGAAGAAGGTAAATAATTTGTCTTATTAAATTTCCATTGTTTTAAAAATGTTAGCTTAATTTACTTTATTCATTTTCTCACAATGAAAATCAAGAAGTAAGATAAACTGCGACGATGTTTGAATTTCTGTTTACAGAAATAATTTTCATTCTCTTCTTCATTTCTTTGCTTTTAAAAAAATCTATTGATTACGATACTAATCACTTGGGAGTGGTTGACAAAATATCTCCCGAGAAATGTCTTTTATCCTGGAACTTCTTACCCTTGCAGGGAATCAGAAAGTGATTTAAGACAATTCGCAGATAGTGACGAAGACAGTGAAAGCTACGATTGTCCTGACGAGATATTTCGTCCTGAAGACGTCTCACAAAATATTCCTGTTTTAAGTACATGGAAACTGTTTAATGTTTGTTGAATTGAATACATAAGAAACTATCAGTTTGATTGACAATTTCATTTGGAAACTTTTTTATAATGAGTTTTCCTTATTTTATTTGGTCTGCAAATCATAATAGAGCCACTGTCAAAGGTTTCGTAAGGTTGACACTCGTGACCAAAATTCTATTTAATTTCTGTTTCATTCAAAAGAAGAATAGCCGAAAATTCTTACATAAAAATATTTTGTTGAAAAGAAATTACAAGAGTTTTGTTGGAATTTTTTTTCAATTTTTAAAACTGTTTATTACGAAAAATCAATGGAAATGAACTTGAAAAATTGATATAAAACTGTAATTAAAAAATCTGCAGAAATTCAGCTAATCATTGAAAATGAACCCAACTTCGTGAAAGTATTGCATCAATGATTTTGCAATCTTTTATCAAAAGGTTTTAGAAAGAAAACAATAATAACAGACGAGTTTTTCTTTAATGTCAAAGACGACTCTTCTCCTTTATAAAATCTCAGGAAATAAAGCTGTTTAATTATAAACCTGTTTGATTTGGGCGCTTCGGATGGTGTAATGGTTAGTAACTAGACTAGCAAACTTTCATGAGTGAGTTCTAGTCTGAGTAAGTGCCCCATTCGTAAGGCCTTGTGCCACATCTAAGCAAAAAGCTTAGTAAATTATGAAACATGATTAATTCGACATATGAGAGAATTCCTTGGAGAATTAAAATCAGTTTCTTTTTTTCTGGGAATCGAAATTATGCCCTAAATCGGAAAATTCAAAACTGCCACATAAAAAAGTTTGTTTACTTAAATATTTTATTAAATCGATAGATTTAAGTTATATAAAAATCCATTTTGATGTTCGTTTTGCAACATTAGCACTTTTTCTAATTAACTCTTTTACAGAGAAAATATGACGTTAGATAATCTTAATTTAATACCTGGTCTCATAATTATACGGAATTTTTATAAGATCATCATATGCTAAAGCGAATCGATAAATCTATACGTTATGACGAAAAAAGCATTTATTTGCCGAATAAATATTTGTTTTTGAAGATAATCACATTCTTTGTCACTTAATTCAGTTTCTCCATACATCGAACCTTATGCAGCAATAAATTCCCATAAAAATTCAGCTAATGACTGTGTTAGACTACAGACATATTGATTCACCCTTACTTTAGTTCCAGTGAGATCTGTTTTTTTTTTAAAGGGTTGATTTTTATGTTTTCGTGTAATTATTAATTCAACCATTCAACATATTCACTAGGAAAATAAGGTTATCATTTTAGAACACACACACACACACACACACACACACACACACACACACACACACACACACACACATACATATATATATATATATATATATATATATATATATATATATATATATATCAAGTGTGTTTGAAAAGTATAGAAAATGAAGCAGTATTTACCAGGACAGAAATGAACGCTGAATAAAAGTTACTTTTCTTTGAAATAGTCTCCCTTGTCATTCAATACACTTGTTCTGGTGAGTTTTCATTGGTCGAATTTCCTCTTAAATTCCTTTTTTGATTGGGTGTGAAATCTTACCAACGTATTTTTCAATGTGTCCTGCACATCGTAAAAGATTACTTTTGAGATGATGAGATGAATTTTCAATTTAGGAAACAAGATAAAGTCGCTCGGAACATGGATTTGTAAGTATGGAAGGTTCTACGCTTACGAAAACCGGTGTTTCATTTCTAACTGCTGATCAAAAAGTATCAATAAATATCGAGAATTAGCCCTGACTTATCTAAACTAAATCTAGACGTTTAGACATCATCCCCGTTATATAAATTGCCCAGTTGTGGGCATGTGTTCATTCAAAAAATTGACAGCATCAGTTTCGATACTTTTTGTTCTCACTTTACAACTGTTCTTGGGCTGATGATCATATAGACGAGAAATTGACACTGACCAAAAGCACCGTGGGACTCTGTATCGACGCTATTTTAACTTAGATCTCTCTCTCTCTCTCTATATATATATATATATATATATAGTCTATTATCGATATTGAACATTCTTTATAAATATCATGAATCACATAAGCATTATTTATCATCATCAAGTCCTTTGATTTTCATTCGCCATCAATCCGTATCATTCATCATTCATGGCAGAGTCCTTTAGACTGCATCTGGTGTCCGCACAGATCTGATGCATGTAAATCTTCGCTAGTTGGCCAAAACTGACGTGTCCATGTGTAGGGGTCCATAGTAGAGCGTCACTTATGATTTCCTTCTTACTTTCCCAGTTGTACTCCTCATGTCTTGCTCATCTTACTTGAATGGTTTGTGAGATGGAGGGTAAGTGGCTGTAAAGACTGTTTGGTGGGGTGCTTTTTCCGGGATTTGTTTAAAACGGCACGTAGCATTCTTGTGTAGCTCCCATCTAGCTTTTTCTCGAAGTGTTTTGCAAGAGTCTAGGTGGTGCAACCATAGAGTAGTATTAACACGGCTACGGCTTGGATGAAATCCCGTTTTATTTTATCAGAGGAATCAGATTTCCATATGATCGATAACCTGTCAATAGCAGTCCTCGCCATCCCAATACGTATTTTGATATTGCTTTCAATAGATGAGATATTGCTGCTGAGGTATGGGAACTGGTCTACTGATTTCAGAGATTTGGCTCCATCTTGTTTAAGATACATGAACGCAATTTTATCCGCGTTCACGTAAAAGTCAATGCTTCTTCCTATTTGCTCTAGGCTGTGCAGCCGGGATTCAGCTTTGTCAGATATATTTGCAGGAAGTGCTAGGTCATCAGCGTAGTCTGTGTCTGTTATAGTTTCTACAGGATATAGTCGGCTTCTTGTATTCTTTAATATGGAATCATCTTCTTTTATTAGATCAATTGACGTTCGTTGTACGTAATCAAGGCAAATCATAAACATTTGGTGCAAATGAATCTACTTGCAAGATTCCAGCGACAATGTCAAAAAAGACGGTGTCACTATTGGTGAGGTAACCATTATTTTCGTGTTTTTATAAAACATTATTATATCGGTAACAGTTTCTTTATGGAGAATACATGCAAGTCATAATATTTACTCCATCTGCTTCTTGTAACGCAACACAGTGAGTAGGAAGGTATTTATCTATTCAGAATTATAGAATCAGAAAATATTTTGGTGATAAATGATATTTACTAAGCAAGACCAAATACAGTTGGAACGAAAGATAGGGAAACTGAGCAGCATCTTTAAAATGATACAAGTCTGTTTGCCATGAAAATCGGCATTCAAAATCCTGACTTCTATTTAGCCTTGAGCATTGAACACTGACACCGGTGGGAATTACTTAACTATTTCAATTAGTTGGGAGTCTATAGTAGATTAATAGTTAGTCACAGATCGATGAACTAGTATAGAGAATCGATCCTCACTCCTGTGTTATAAAACTGCGATCGTTTGCCTGATTAAATAAAATTCTTCTTGGTATAAGGTTAAATTTTTGATGCTTTGATCAATTTCCTTATGACAGAAATAGCCCGGCCCTTATGCGATCCGAATTCAAACCTAGCTGAAGTTGTTTGAATTTTTTTAGACTTGGCACGGCAACTAGCCAAGTAGGAGGAAAACTCTGAATTTAAACTAGATTCCATCATCATCATCATCATCATCATCATCGAGTCATGCTGGCAGCAAGGATTTCCTAGACTCTCCCTCACCATCAGTCCCTATTATCCATCGCACTCAGCAGGTCCTTTATACGGCATCGAACGTCCGCACAGTGCTGATGAATGTTTTTTTCGGTTCAGCCATCACTGGTGTGTCCATGAGTTGTAGTCCGTAAGAGAACGTCGCTTGTAAGTTCGTCCTTATTTCTCTTGCTGTGATCAGTATGTCTTATTTTCCTTACTTGAATGGTTTGTGCATTTCGCTTAAAATTGACCGCGGGTCGCGTCTTGTCCATGACGGAGGAGTAGGTTAAATACTCCCATTTTGATAGTGGTCAATAAGTGGTCAATAAGATTAAAAAAGAAATCGTTGAATTTGGATATGTGTGTGTATGTGTGTGTGTGTGTGTGTGTTTGTGTGTGTGTGTAGCTTCAGATGATCATCTTCAAAATAATCCCCTTAAGAGAACATGAAGAGACATAAATAATTGATCAAATGAAACATGAGTGAGTGCGTCCTACAACCGGATGTAGAAAGTTGAGGAGAATATTTGACAAACAAGATGCTCAGCAGACGAGATGAACCACCGATGCCAAACGCTGAAAAACTAATCATGACAAATTGAAAAAATAAAAAAGAAGAAGAAATAGGTGGGAAATGTAGAGTTCGAAATGATGAATGAAGTTGAAACTTTTTTTTCAAGATAAGATTAAATGAAAAAAAAAATCCATTGAAAGAGACAAAAATATACGCGAGTCTCTTTAATTGAACGACACATTATCAATTATGTTTGACGAATTGATACATTTGCAAACTGAAGTAACGCGTTCTTTCGAAAGAAACTTTGTCGAAAATTGTCGATTAAGTAACATAGATTTTGCTGGATGAACAGGAATTGTCTGAACGGCTGAGAAACTGGATCAAATTATCAGTGATGAAAACAAAAAGCAAAACAAAAAAACCTTGAAGACATTTCATTCAAATTAAATCAAGCTATAAAAGAACGATTGTAATCTTAGTTTGATATCTATCTATTTATCTATCTATCTATCCGACGAAAAAAAAAGAATTACATTTAAATCTTTCTTAAATAATTTCGATCATAGGTAATCATTAAAAGATCATAATAACTTCCTTTTTGATAATCAAAAAAGAATCTGATATATATATATATATATATATATATATATATATATATATATATATATATATGCAAACGAGAGTATAAAACATACGATATATCACAATTATGAAAACTTGAAATCCACTATTTGAAGTTTCAAGTAATACGCACAAAAATCAGTCGAAAATGTTTATGTGTGTGTGTGTGTGTGGTTGAGAGAGAGAGAGAGAGAGAGAGAGAGAGAGAGAGAGAGAGAGAGAGAGGGAGAAACACAGAGACAGAAAGATTGGGTTACCCTAAAAGATAACCCGTTTTATTACTCAACATATTAACAGTCATCTTTTCAGAATTTCAATTCAGCACAACTTTTTATTTTTTTTGTTTTTTCTTGGTGTTTTTATTTTTGTCTTTAAAAGGATTAGAGGATTTTTTTTTCATTAAAAGACTTTTCTAAAGTTCGTAATACCCAAAATGTGGAATAAATAGTTATGCGGAAGTGCAATATCAAATAAACATGGCTGATGTGTGAAAACTTCCCTGATAAAATGAAACAATATTTGCCTGATCAATAAAAGACTAAATGTTATTCAGATGGATTATGCCTTTCTGTTAAATTCATCCAGATACATTTCGTCAATCTCTACCTCCAATTGGTTTAATTGGGAAGAGTATTTACTTGAATCAATTGACTGATTTCGCAGAATGTTCTCTTGGCAGATAATTTACTTTCAAGCTCACCATCTTCACAAAAGCACCTTTTTTGGGTAAAAATCAGTCTTTTGTATGGCTAATAGTTCGTTTTATTTACCCATCCCCTCTTCTATTCCATATTATCGTAAAATATTCATTCTTTATCATCTGTCATAATTTGCATCATAAAAGGAATTTTATAGAATTGTTCAACGAACAAATCATTCACAAAATACGTTTTTTTCCATCTTTTTTTCATCGACTAATATAACCAAGCTGATGAAAAGGATTTTCAACTCTTGATTTGGATATTTGGACTATGTTGTTTAACTCCCGCATCGCATAATGTTGATTATTCTCATATTATTCTTTAATTTCATTGCTATCATTCTTAACTGATGGAATCAGGACGTGGAGCTTCGTTCTAAATCAAAAACAACTTTTGACACATTCGAATATTTTCCATAAACTGCACAAATATTTCTATCTTTATGTTTGAGTGGCATTTTTATCTTTCTTAAAAGAAAAAAAAACCTTACGTGTGTAAAGCTGTTACTTTTTTTCCATTTTATTTCTACACTCAATCCGTAAAAAAATATGTAAATTTTGACAAAAACATCCTATCGATATGACAGCTGTTATAAAGCACCCAAAAGGGATTTTTTAAATGAAATTAGTTGAGAATATCAACTTCTATTGATAAAAACTGAACGGTTTTGGTCACCTGATAGATAGATTAGAAAAAATCGAGATTGATAGATATATTGAAGCAAATGGAAAGAGAGAATTGAGTTTATCTTTTAAAAACCCATATGAAATCCTTTCTCTATAGTCTTATTATAGTCAAATGTCTACAAATAACGACCAATTAATTGACGGATGAAAAGTGTATTTCTCTAAAGATCATTGTAAAAGGAATGTGGCATGATAATGAGCATTCACACACACACACACACACACACACACACACACACACACATATATATATATATATATATATATATATATATATATATATATATATACGAGGTGCATACAATAAGTTTCCAGACTTTTTTCGTATGGGCACTTTTATTGATAGTACACACATGAAACTCTAGTCCCCTTCGAAGTAATCTCCTCCGGCTGCAATGCACTTGTGGTACCGTTCCAACAACTTCTGGAAGGCCCCATCGAAGTCCTCTTGTATGACTGTGTCAATGACCTTCGTCACAGCCTCTTTCATCTCCTCAATTGTCTCATAACGACAGTCTCTGAGCTCGGGGAATAACTAAAAGTCATAGGGAACAAGGTACGGACTATAGGGAGGGTGAGGAACGGTCTTGATGCCCATCTTGCTCAAATAGTCAGTGACAAGGATGGAGTTGTGGACTGGTGCATTGTCCTGATGGAAATGCCACTGATCTGATTTGAAGAGTGCTGGCCTCTTCCGACGGAATCTCTTCCTGAACTCCCTTAAAACCTCAACATAGTAACCCTAACCCTAACCCTTTGGTCAATCAACTCTGGTGTATTGACTTCCTTCCTCCTCCCACACCTCTCATCATCCCTCACAGACTTCGTGCCTTCCTTGAATCTCTTATGCCACTCAAAAACTGATGCTCGATTCATGCAAGATGGTCGAAAAGCAGTCTGAAGCATTCCATACGTTTCTGTGGCATTTTTTCCAAGTTTAAAACAGAATTTTATTGCATATCGTTCTTCTAAAGTGTCCTCACGTCCAGATAGCATTTTTGAAGTTCACCAGCTGTGACAATCAGGCTTTAGTAGGATTTATTCCAATTGCTGCTGTAGCTGTTCATTTAAACCTGAAATCATAAGAATTGGTCTGTAATCTCCTAAGATGTATAGCAATAACATAGTGAATTTTCAAGAGTCTACGACAATTTTAAATGCCCATACGAAAAAAGTCTGTGAAGCGGTGCTGGAGTGTCTAGAAGACCTTTCTTTGTCTACTTCGGTGTGAAGACCACACAAAGAGCTCTGCCCACGAAAAACTGCGAGGCCAGAAGAGAAGCAGTGAGTGCGAAGCAGAAGGTCAGTCAGTTAGGAGTGAGAGCCCGAAGTAGTCAGTCCGGAGCGGAGGGTCAGACATAGCAGAAGTCAGGCGTGAGACTCCGAAGTAGTTAGTTGGGAGTGAGACTCCGGGCCATGGAGGCAAGACGATGGCTAGATGAGTCAATATTTTTGGTAGCTGTGTAGGACTTTCTCAGCGTTCTTCCGTTGGCCATGAACATAAATACATACTATAATGCTTAAAAGTGCCAGAACTTCACTTTCTGAGTTTTGCAGTTCTACCTTCGTGTGGTGTTTGTCTGTCTCTTTCCTTCTCCTTGTTCATGTTTTTGGAAAATTTTTCTTCACCCCGAGGTATTGTTTCATAGGAGCTTCTGTGTTAAAAAATACAATTGTCAAAAGACTTAATAGATACAAAGATCACAGTTAAATATCCTGACTTGGCGGAGAGAAAATATGAAAATTGTTCAAAGAAAACCAAGGAAAATTTTAAGATATTTTAAATCCTTATCAAAGAAAATCAACAAAGAAAATTAAAAAAAAAATCCTTTATAGAATATGTTTGATTTTATTGAAGTTCAATTTTGATGCAAAAAATAAATGACTAAATAAACACAGAATATTTTTAGTTGAAAAAATATTTGTGCACGAATCAAGTCAGTCTGTCTTTTTGAGCAGAGATTTCAATTGACATAGAATCCTTCAAAAAGTCTTGCACAAATTAAATTTTTTTACTTTCCTTACAAATTGTAAAAGACCTTTGACTAGATTTAAATTTGAATCTTTTTATAAAATTTTACTTTGATGACAAATCAAAATCGAAAGATGCTTTTTGGAGACTCGAATAAAGACATTTTCACAAAAAGAGGGAATTTGGTGTTTTGGTGATGAAGTTGGCCTTCGCACAATTGCTTAAATATTAATTTGATTCAAGTTCAAATTGTAACCAATAAAAGAAAAGAAGAAATCTACTTTTTCTTGTCTATAGTTGACTTAATACGAAAATCGGTTTTAAAGTAAAAAAGATAAAAAAAAAATGGAACTAACAAACAAAATATTTTATTAAATTAAAAAGATAAAAAACAAGAACAAACAATTTTTACATATACAATCCAGGTCACCGTCATTGACACTCTTTCATTTTTGTCTATACTTTCAGAAATAAACTAAAAATAACGAAATTTATATAAACATATTGTTTTGCTGTTCTTTATCAACCATGAGTTGTCAATAGACCATTCGATTCATTTTTTTAGATATTATGCGTTATATATTAAAATTTCACGGGCTTTAATAATCATGACCAGTATATAAGTGTATTCAAGTGTATATATAAATTCTTTATTTCGACTAATATTCTCATCGATATTCATTTATTCACCATATTTCAGCCGGTGTGTTCTCCGTCCTTCCTAAAGTGTATGTCATGTACAGAAATCTTTAATGATATGTGAATAAATGTCTTCATTTCATTCTCATTTTCTTTCTCTATTGTCACTTTAGTTTATATGATATCAATTAACATGACTGTAGTCCCTCCATGTTGATGAAAGCAGTGAAAAATTGTTCTGGTCTGACTGATTCGGCAATATGAAATTATATAAAAATATCATTGTTCCAAATGGTTTATGAAACAAAATGTTGCTTTGATTTTTTTTTATCATTCCTTTCTATTCTGGTAAGAATCTATCTATCTATCTATCTATCTATCTATCTATCTATCTATCTATCTATCTATCTATCTATCTATCTTCTGGAATCTTCATTTTGGGATAAAAGTAAATGCTTTACGGTTAAAATGAAAACAATTCACTGTTTGCTTTTATATACATATATAAAATACGCATCCATATGTATTCATGTATATATATATATATATATATATATATGTGTGTGTGTGTGTGTGTGCGTACTCATGTATTTATGTGTGTGTGTGTGTGTGTGTGCGTACTCATGTATTTATGTGTGTGTGTGTGTGTGTGTGTGTGGGAGAGAGAGAGAGAGAGAGAGAGAGAGAGAGAGAGAGAGAGAGAGAGAGTCTCCGTGTGCGCACGTGTGTGTGTGTGTACCTATATATTCATGTGTGTGTTTGTGTTTGTGTGTATTAGTGCTTGTGTGTGACTACACGTCCAAGCACATATATGTCTCCGACATCGTCGAAATTGGGAATTACAAGAATTTTAATTCTTAGAAAGAATATCGACCTAATGTTGAAAAAAACGTGCCCTCTGAAGTACGTCATCCCAAATAAAACACAATGGTTGTTGTTTTTACAGATTCCAAAAATGTCCAAAAATTTAGCTTTGTCTTGAAAGTTTCAACTATTCCAAGTTTATCGATTCCTTTCTGATCTCTTGATTTAAGCAGACGATAATCTTGATGGATGAATTTGTTGTTTGATGTTCAGTCACAACACACTTTGGAGAAAAGCTTTTTGACGCCCATTCATGAAATATCATCAGATTGAATTGACAGACATCTCTCTCTGTTTCAGTCTATTTTTTCTTATTAAAAATCCACTGGGATTATAATTTTGCAAAATTCAAACGAAAAAAGTTGAAAGATGACCAGGACATTAAGGAAAAACAAACAACTCTTTCTTTTGACTTTGCCCAATTGCTATTCTCGGTTTTATTTTCATATTCAATATTTTTCGACAAAGTTTAGAATGGCACAAAACCACATGTTGTTTATAGCTTTTGGTATTTCTAAATGATCACTCAACTAAGTACTGACTAGACTCGACACGACGTCATTTGTATGATCAACCAAAAACCGAATCTTTTAGTGCTACTTCATCGGTGGATTCAAACTAACTTTTTATTTCGATTAGAAATTGACCTTGTGTCACATCCTGCACATGGCGGAATGGTTGGGTCTTTACATTCATTTTTCTTTCATGGTCACATGTCGGATTTTTAAATTCTTGTTTTCATTTTTGTGGTGTCAAAGTTTCTTTGGATTTCGAGTTTTTTCTCGTTATTTGACAAATTTTTCATGAACCTTGAATTTCTTGAACAAAGAGAAAAATAAATTTGAAGCAAACGGGTACCGTGGTTCGAACTTGTCATCATTTTGTTTGAAGATTTGACGCATTCCAAGAGCCACTCGCCTTTTGCGTTTCTTTGAAAAAACTATTTCTCTTTTAAAGAAAGGTCGTCATTAGCAACCATTATGTTTGATGTCTAATCACTTCGTAATTATAGAACTTATTTAATAATCATCTGGAAACAAATAAAGAGGGTAACTATACAATAAATAACAATTAATATTGCTGGATTCATCTCCCTTGAAAGATCAGTTGAAGTAAGTGTGAATGCAGACCCCATACAACTGTTATTAACCGTTTTGATGCCGTGTACAAAGAATTCGCAACAATGTTTCATTTTTTATTGTTTTGCTTTAACAGTAATACAGAAATTGATATATTAAAATAGAGAAAATCATTTGCAAATAAATGAATAGATAAATGTATTAACATAGATGAACTTACATCCCTTGAGAAATTAGATCATTTTATTCCAGAGCGCAAAACTGAACTGTACACTACTATGAATGATTGCAAATTGGACTGGAAATTGCCTTTTTCTTCCAGGTTGTGTATTTTCGTGGTTTTGCGCTAACAAAAATTTTGCAAAGATATGCCGTTTTTTTATGCTATGGTCAAAAATGCACCAGCTGAAATCGGACCATTATTACATAGTTTAATGACTTGTGGAACTCTGAGTTTTTTTTTTTTGTTTTTTTTTTTTTTGGTTTTTGTTTTGCTCAAGGGGTAAAAATCTGGTCAAAGTAAGTTCAAAATTAGACAATGTTGTGTTTCTGCCTTTCAAAAACCTGAATCTTTCCACAATATAAGGGATTATAATATGAACCTAATTGGCAAATTCTCCAACATCACTATTCGCACCCCCTCTCCTATTCTGTTATAAATTTGTAACAGCAGATTAGACGCCTACGCAGTCACTTCTAACTTTGGATGGTTTGAGAGTCCTTGTTTAGTGTGGCGAGTGCATTTAAGCACACAGAATATCTGTGAGACACAATGATCTTTATAGAAATGCATCTGGATTGTTCAATTCTTGGAGAGTGAGAAAAGCGATCGAATCAGCCGCGTAGATTAGTCACCCCTAAAGATCACCGATATGTTGGGAATTGTCTGTGACATTCTACAAGACAAAATACATTCGCTGCGTTTTACACCAAAGACGAAAGCAGGAGAATTTGATTTGACTTCTTCAGCATCAGTGGAAACAGAATTGGTCGTGTGGAATCAAAGAGCCAAAATGGCAAGAAAGAATTTCGGATCTTTAAAATGCCTTTATCTAAACTACTTATCATTCCGAAAAGGGGAAAAGAGACAATCATTAATAATAGAAAAGATTTTATATCGTTATTAATTATATATTAAATAAATCAAAACGAATTAGTAGCTGCTATGTTACATATTGGTTGTTGCATTTAATGTATAGAAGTTAATGACAGAGAGAACAATTATTAAGGGATAAATTTATACTTACAAGGTCTGTTCAAAAAGTATCAAGAATGAAGCTGTATTTTTTATGAAAGAAATACAAAATAAATCTTACCATGTTTATCAATGTCAGTTTAAGACGTGAATATAAAATAAAAATAAATGTTTTTTATCATTATGACCTAGATTCATGGCTGTACTACTTGTGCGTGCGTGTGTGTGTGTGTGTGTGTGTGTGTGTGTGTGTGTGTGTGTGTGTGTGTGTGTGTCAGAGAGAGAGAGAGAGAGAGAGAGAGAGAGAGAGAGAGAGAGAGAGAGAGTTTTATTTGCAAAAAAAATCATTCATCTTGAATTTTTATTATTTGTGGGGTATGTTGAAAAAACCTATCGAAACTGAAGCCGTATTTATTAAGGGAGAAATGAATGAAACGTTCATTTTTTTGAATAGTTGTCTTTGTCACTTGACTATAACGTATATCTTGTTAACCATTACAGCACGTGTGATGCACAACTTCATCAAAATAGAGAAGAATTTTTATCAAATTCACAAGACACATATTGATACTCTCAAAACGAATTCATTTTCTTAATTCTGTCACAAGGATAGAATTGTGGAACAACCAGGGATAATCAAACTCACAATGGTCTGATAGTATTGCTTCTATTACCAAATCCAAAGACCTTCTTAAAAGGAAGGCGATCATTATTGATTTCGTCAACGACTTTATTTGTTCTGATCTTGTAAATTTTTTAGTGATATTTTTTGTTTGTATTGCATTTTTCATAATTGATTTCCATTATTGTAAGAAACGAAAGACATTTGTCAACAAGAAGCTCTGAAGATGATGTAAGAAGATATTGAAATAGGGATAAAATCATCCACTGTTTTTTTTGTAAATCAATAATGGTTGGACGACCAACCGACTTCCATTGTTTTTATAAAACTAACACAATCGCCATAAAAAGGACGGTATTAACTACATAGAGATTTTGGCTATTTCCCCTTGAATCAGAGCATGCATTTACTCAATCTCCGGCGCCATGAGTAGAATATGACACAAGGTAAATTTTTTAGCGGAGTAAAGTCGGTTTGAATTTTGAATTTTCCTTCTCCTAGATAGGTTACCAAATAAAAAAAAAGAACACAACTATTTACCTATAGTACGGATAGAACAGATAGATTCAGGTCTTTCTCAAGGGCATTAGCACGAAGTGAAATACGAAGAGTTTCGTTCCGGTTTTGAACTCCGTTCAGGGATTTAATTTCCCACAATAACTGTTACACTAAGTGCGCATCTTCAGAGAATCAGAGTATCTGTACGATCTACTTCAAATGAAAGTATCACTTTCTACTCTTTATTAGAGTGTATCATATGTTCACTTTGTAAAAAGTGTCACACACACACACACACACACACACACACACACACACACACACACACACACACACACACACACATATATATATATATATATATATATATATATATATATATATATATATATATAAATATATATATATACATTAGAAAAACAAAGTAATCCAAAAAGTGATTAATTTATCTTAATGGAAAATCAACGTTAAAACATTTCGGTTTTAATAAACCTGCATCAGGAATTTAGAATGGTGAAAAATATTTGAATTGCGATGGATGTTTTATTAAAAATTATGTTTTATATATATATATATATATATATATATATATATATATATATATATATATATATAACTCTACCAATTAAAATAGCGTTATTCAAAAAATCAAATCAAATTAACTGATCAACAGTTTATAAAACTATGTTGTATATTATTATTCATGTGGATTATATTTTCCTGTAAATCTTAATGCATTGATTATCTCTTGTTTTCTCTCTAATTTCGTGAGTAAACTTGAGTAAACAGAATAAAATCTATTAACATGTAATCCAAGTTAAAAAATGGTAAAATCTTTCATCTGTTACACTTGATTCGGAGATTCTTTAATAAAAGAATAAATTTTAAAACTTCATGAATTTTTCTTTTTTTTTTTTCTTTCTCTATTTATTTCAGTCTATTTTCATTTCCTCGTAGAAGAAAACAAATATTGTTACCGAAAAATTAAGTGAATGTCTTTTAAAGATCTTAAAAAAGATTACTTTCTTAAATGATGTTTTTAAAATTTTTCTTTATTTGATGAAATATATGAAAGATGAAAAGTTTCATTTGTAAAAATCACCAATGCGATTTTATTTGGAAGAAAGAAAGAAAAAAAAAAGAAAAAAAAAGAAAAAAGGAGGAAACCATAATCAACTGGTTTTGTGTTAAGCATTTTATTTCTAAGGAAGGTGATTGTAGAAGAGTTATTCGATCCAAATTAAAATGAATAAAAAATCTATTTAATAAACTTTATTTTATTCCAGCGCTTCGCTTGAATAAAATAAAGTTTATTAAATAAACGAGGAAAAAAGTTCCCTAACATTTTTTACATAGATTTTCAACACCATCATCAGGTAGTGCTGACAGTTCTGATTCCCTTGACTCTATTTCGCTATCTGTCTCTATTGACCATCGCTGTCGGTAGGTTCTCTAGATGGTTCTAGTTTCCACACAGTGCTGATGGATATAAATTTTTGCTGGTCGACTAACACTGGTGAGTCCATGTGTAGGAGTCCATAAAAGAACGTCAATTATGATTTCGTCTTTATTTCTCTAGCAATGCCCAACATGTCTTTCTTGAATGATTTGTGAGATGGGAGGTAAATGTCCATACAGCTGCAGTTTTGTAGAGTGCTGTTTCCAGGATTTGTTTTAAACAGCACGCAGCCCCCTTGCGTAGTTCTTATTTAACTTTTTCTCACAGCGTTTTGTTAGAGTCCATGTGGTGCATCCATACAATGTTACTGACACGGCTACAACTTGGAAAAGTTCCTGTTTTATTTTATCAGAGAGATCAGATTTCTATAATGGTCAATTGCATTCTATAATGGTCAATTGCAGTCCTATAAGTATGTTAAAATCGCTGGAATTATGACTTTATCAAATTCAGCTATGAATCCAGGACAAATAATGAAAAGCAGTAACCAATTCTCAAACCAACATCATTTAACGTTCGGAAGCAGTCATGGCTAAACGGTTATCGTCGTATTAGACGGCTACTCGGCTTCAATTCCTGAACGAAACTGTTTGCATTTCCATTAGCATTAATACCACTGGGAAAGGCATGAATCCAACTGTTCTCCCTCCAGCTATGGGTAGAGTGCACTTTTTAACTTTGGTATGGCAACCGGCCTAGAAGAAGGAAAACCAGACCTGGAGAGGGATGCGCTCCGCCAGATCATTCTTGCCCAAGACACGCAACATGTTACTGGGTAAGTCTTTTTTTTTTACATTTCCACAAGTGCACGATTGACCGGGTTTCTTCCATTCAGACTAATCTTTAGGGCGCTTACTACAGAGCAAAGATTAGCAAGCGACATACTAAGATTATCAGTCACGAACTGAGTTCAGTGCTCCACTACTATTAAACTCCACTACGCTTATTAACTCAATAAATTGTGCAATTTTGTTCTTATTTATCTGAAGTGCTTTTTGCTGAAATAGCAAAGTAGATGTGTGAATATTTGGGGAAGATCAATTGAAATGTTGACACTTTTATTTTGACGAAAAGACAAAAACCAGAATAAATGATTCGAAATTACAAAAAGACATGGAAACTGAATAGTTTCCGATTATTATGACCAAAGTTTGAGATTTTGTGTTCTTTAGTGGATTTTATTTTTGGCTTTATATTTTTGGGAGTCGCTAGTTCTTTTTTTAGTGACGAATTTAAAAAGGCACATCTAAAACCAAAAGCAAAATTCAGGTAATGAAGCGAAAGACGCCATTTTTGCCGCAATTTCCTTTAAAAGAATCAATAACAAAGACACCATTGCTTTTCGTTCACTGTCTCACTAAGAAGCGACCAAATTGTCCATAAAATGAAATCCACTTTGACGTTTGTTTATCTTTTTTTCTTTATCAAATGCAGACGACAAAAGCAACATTTTAGTCTTTGGTGTAAAACATCTTCCACTTTTGTATTTAGACTTTTCAAAATGACATTTACCGATGAATCCAACCTGGCAAATTAGCACGTTTTTATTTGGATAAAAAGATATTTCTTTGTTTCTTCTCTTATATTTTTTTTTTGTTGTTGAATGGCATGTCAAAGTTAGTGGGTTATTTAATGCCAAGGCCAGCATTGCAGAAGAGCTCAATGATTCTATTTAACCCATAACCGAGGGCATTAGTCCAAAAGTGAACGTAATAGCGCAAGTAGAGTTCGAACTCGCCTTCTTCAACGCTGAAGTCTAGCATTCTAGCCACTACTTTACGTTGACTCCCTTCTTTATTTTTCAGTGATGATACAACACAAACTGATTTTTCTTTTTTAAGTCTATTCTCATATTTTGTATTGAAGCCAAGAAAATGTGGAACGTGAAGATGATAAAAATGACTTACAGAAATAAAACTCTTTTGTTTAACTTGCAACAAATGAAACTTGTCAATTTGTCGAAAAGAAGATTTTAACGGCATATCAACCGGTCTAGGGTTAATTTATGCATAGAGATGAGAGAATCGTGTTCATTGTACTTTCATGTTTACTTTTTTGTGTTGTGGTTTCTTAAGGGTTTTTTGGAGTACGGTCCTATCGAATATGTTCCTAACAGACACACTATCACTCTGGGTAAGAGTGGACATGGGAGCAATAGCAATTAAGAGGTACTGCACACTCACCATTAGTTTAGTGTCATATCCAGGACACCAATTTTGGGGGGTTGGTCTTACCCCCTCTGTAAGGGATACGGTCAGCTTATTCTAAGCCCCATCGACAGGGAGAATCAATAATATATATATATATATGTATATATATATAGAGAGAGATATAATGGGAGTAGAAATATAGTACCTATACAGTATGCAATATACAGTGGATACATTTATTGTTTTGAATGATAAGATAGATTAATAAGGAAATATATTTTATACATTGATTGCTTACTAAACCATTTTTATTTGTTTTCTTGACATTTTTTGCATCGTTGTTAAGTAAAAGTTTTTTTTCGCACTCGTCCCAAATCGAATGTGAATCATTTTTAAACAAATCTCCTTTATCGATTTGCATTTTTAATGCTTTTTTGTCAGAGTCTTAGGGGGTCAAAGGACATTTAATGAACCTGTCCTCGCTAAATCGCATAGCAAGGAACCTGTTCAGTACATAGATAAGTGACCACTAAGTAACAACAGGTACTGACAGCAATGTAAGGCCTGTGTGCAAGACTTTGTGTTTTGATAACATTCCCAGAAAGTTAAGAAATCTCTGGAGGAAAAAATAAAGCTTACTCCTGAAAAGCGGAAAATCCCCGAATCAAATGATATAGAACAAATGAATTAATGAGAGAAATCACTGACCCGTGTCGATTGGATTTAGTGAGATAAAAATATGATTTAGAATTAATTAAAATGATTCGGATTGTTTGATTGGTCACTGGTTTTGGCTTAAAGATTTCATCTTCAGGATTAACGTTAAGTCAAACGTAACTATTTGTATCACTGCTTGCATGCAGAACAGTAAACGACAAAAATCTGAGTATCTCATATTCATTCCATATTAAGAACAAATATATTCTTATAGTTTAATATGTGATAGTCGAGCTTTGTTAAAGAAAGTTTTAAAAATTGTTGGTCTTCACAAAAGGGAATTGGTGAAAGTAAAATCCAAAGTTATTTTCGAAATTCAGTCATCCAAAATCCGTGTCCAGATTCTTAGTATTTTCACCTTTTCGTATTTCGGCTTTCATGATTGAATAAATCCCATAGAGAATTAAAAAACGATTATATCAACCTTAATCGTGTGTATCAGTCTCTTACAAATCAATCCTTTGAACTAAAAAGAATTTGATATTCATCAATTTCTCGCACCTTTGTATTTGGTTAAGTTTCTTCGCAGTCAAAAATGTTTCGTTGTCAAAACCGAATACAAACTTGAAAAATCAATATTAAGCCGCCCTCCCCTTAAAAGTAAATCTGTTTCGAAAAATCGTTCATTAGAATCTTGACTGGATTGTCAAGATTAACTGGATTGTAGAATTTCAATGTCAAGAACACACACACACATGCACACGCACATACGCACTAGGTGGGATTTAGAATATGCCACCTAAAAAAAGGTGATCTAGATATGGTACGGTATTTGATAGTGAGACCCCATTTTTGGAGCATCTTAGAGTAGGAGATACCCTTCCATTAGCATTACTCCTAGGTCCACTCAGAGCCGGAGTGGTAGTACCATGGGCCAAATAAATTTAATTTTTTTTGTATTTGGAATACTTGATATCTTAGAAGTGTGTGCAAAAGCTCTTTTGAAACAACCATACAAAAAATGGCATAAAATAACCCTGGATGGGTTGAAATGCTGTTAAAATCAGTCAATTAATCAAAAGACATTTTTAGATTCAGGCAATTATTCATTTTTACTTCTAAGTATTTTTGTTTCAATGAGAAGTTGTTTTTTCAATATTCCACCAAAAAGAAATGTAAATAACCATTTATTGAAGAAGTGAATATATTGTGACTGGGTGCCAACGAGAGAAATATTTCAAACTTTGAAATATGAAATCTTTTGGGGAGGAATGTTTAATTATGTGAAATATTTAGCGAATCTTATTTTATTAAGTTTAAAGAGACTTTGAAAAAAATACCTCAAAGAATAATTCACGAGAAAAAACTAATCAGGATATTCGAAAAGACAATTCTATGTTTGAAAAGATGAAAAGAAATCAGACGAAGAGAACGACGAACCTTGTAGTAAAAGAAAACGCAACATTTTATGGTGCAAAGAAAAAACTTTGGACCTTGACTTTAACCATTGACCCACACTCACAGGTTTTATATCTTACACACACACACACACACACACACACACACACACACACACACACACACACACACACACACACACAAGAATTGTTAAAAGGAGGCGAATCATTCAAGGAATACATTTTTATGAACTCAATTAGGAGAGAATTTTAAACTTTTTTGTAAAGTGTGAAGTTTATGTTACTGAAGTGGAAGTGATAGGTCATATGTCGTTTTTTTCCGAAGATTATCAATCTTTATCAAGCTATAAGTAACGAGAGAGAGAGAGAGAGAGAGAGAGAGAGAGAGAGAGAGAGAGAGAGAGAGAAATATAAAAGATTGATGAAAACCTTCAAAGCAAATTTTTCAGCTTTTTTCGAAAAAAAACAAACAAACAAAAAACAATTAAAAGACAAAACAAAACATCGACAAAAAACGGTATTGCCAAAGACAAAAATAAAAAAATTGGACAAAAAAAAGTTATATAATGAAATACCAAGACCAAAACGTCTACATAAAGGTGGAAAATATTTTCTTAAAGATTATCAGATTCGCAGAAAAATAAACTTTAATCAGGATATCTTAATATGAGTAAAGCCAAATAAAGGAGAGGATATTTAAGGTAATGAATTGTGATCTCTCACCAAGAAGAATAGAAGCTACGAAACCCCCTCAAATAAATAGAAAGGATTATTGACTACGGTACAGTGTTAGATCCTAAAGTGGAAGACGTTTCAGACAAAATGTCATAGTCCGTAATAAAATAAGTGTTGTCTGCTGTATGAATCTAATAATCCAAGGATTAAGTCACGGCCATTCTGAAGAATCTCTGAAAATCTGGCATCATCATATCAAGGCGCACGCTCCTGTACAAAGATGGCCTCCGTGCAGACTAAGGACATCGTTGCTCGAAACAAAGCACACAAAAGCTTGTATAATCTTTGTAGAAATCACGTAGACATAGTCATCAATTTGTCATTCATTCTTTGCTCAGATAAAACGAAAAGGGGGCGTTTTCAGTACAAGGAAGAATTCTTCAACTCAAGGAACATTGTACAATCATTCAAGTATATTGGTGAGAATGTACTACCCTAGGAAGTTGAAACTTTTCTGTTAATGGGTTTGGTAACTTTGTAATAAGGTAAATCTTGAAAAAAAAGTGCAATATACAAGATATGGGTTGCATTTTCTGACAGGGAAATACACAGCCAAGATGGTCAAGAATGTCTACGTCTTTAGAATGACCCAGGCAGAATTCAGATTTTAATTCTAAGAGACTAGAATAATGATAAAGCTCCCAACATCAAAGATCCGGAGAATTTTACTCAAAACAGAAGTTGAAAATTGCAGTGGAGAGATAAAAATATCCTCTAAACTGTTAGAAAAACTACTTAAAAATTGTTTCAGTAAATGAAGGTTTTTCTTATTGATTACCAAGAAAAAGGATATGAATGATTCATTTTGAACGTTTATTTCTTTCACATCTTCATAAAAACTCTAAGTAACATTTTTCTTAAATTCTTCATTCCTTACTTATGACAATATTTGATCAGTTTCTTTATTATTAATAGTTCTCTCCATAAAAAATCCTTAAGATAAAAATATTTGATACCCTAAATTCAGCGAGTGTATTCATTATTTTTTTTATCATAATCATCTGGGATTAATCTAAAGTACACATACGTATGTTTGGTTGTTAAGGATTATAAAGAGAAAACAAAAGCATATTAATGATAATAAACGGATAAAAAAATTAGCAGCAGCAGCAGCAGTAGTAGTAGTAGTAGTAGTAGTAGTTGGAGGAGAAAGATAGAAACATTATTATATGTTTCATCAAAGATTATTTTTTCTCTACAAAAAGATCCTGCAGTGGTGACTTGATACAGATGCCACGAAAATCTGTTATCAATAACGATTCTTATTCATCAATTTAGTTAAAGAACTTTAAAAAATATATATATAATGGAACTATTTTGTCGAAATAATATTTTAGTCACAATATTAGATAAAACGCATTTATATTTTCCAATCTCGAAATACATTTTTAGAATTAACTATCTGGTGTTAAACAAAAAACAAAACCAAAAATAAAAACGACAATATTTTGTGATTGTCAAGCCGAAATGCTCTGACCTTCCTGTGGTTGATGGTTGAATGTGAAGTTCAATGAGAAGATTTTTTTAGAACTATCGATGCTTGCATGTCTTATAATCTGAGAATTTTCAAGGGATTGGTTCATGGGGTCTTTGAATCATTCCTTTCAATGGAAGTCCTGAAAACAGGAATTCTGTTGATATGGAAGATATTGGCATGCCATTGCGAATTTGATACAACTGCTAACACTTTTGATTGGGTTAAAAACTTGCAGGTTTTGGGAGTAATAGAAATTTCGTGTAATAGAGATTCCAATTGATAGGATGGTCCATGGGAGATCTCTTGCTACAAAAAATAAACTGAATGATTATGATATTGCGTGGAACATTATACGAAAAGAGGTGTGGTTAAGGAAGTAGTCTTTTCATGTTATAGCAGTTGGCTCAAAGGATGAATCATATTCAACGGTAAATACTTTTCAGACAATTTTTTAAAGAATAAGAATGGGATTTTAAATTAAGTAGCATTGTGAAATATCTAGTTTAGCCATAAAAAGAAGCAGAGATCGTTGGATTTAGAATTCTGAGAGATGACAGCATCGCTGAAGCTCTTATAAAGGTTACTTTGAAAAACTTTGCAGAGCCCCAAAACAAAACCCAACTATCAATTCAATTTCTCCATGAATAAAGAATTAAAAAAATAAAGAATAGAACAATAAAACAATAAAAGGATAAAACAAAATAAATAGATAAATAAAAATCGTGTTTTTCGCTTTCAGATTACCGAGGATTTCTTTGATAGGACATTCATGCTTGCAAGGATTTGATAATCGTAGATTTTATCGGGAGGTTGTTCGTATGAATGACAGATTTGAAATTAAGGTATTTCCTGGTGGGATCATAGTTGCAAAAAAAAAAAATAATAATAATAATTGTGTCTGGATTTTGACCTTCTAAAGAAAACTTAAACAGGGATTCCACTTCGATTTTTTGCTGCCCTACTCGACTAAAGTCGAACAAATAAAAATCTTTCAGTTATTAGACATGAAAGTATTGACTTGTGTTAGTATTTCTTGACCAGCATGTGACTACATTAGTTGAGACTTTGACTATTCAAATGATATAGGCTTTTAATTCAAATTTTCGGAGATTTTGAGAGACAAACGGATCACCGAATTCCGGTCAGAAAACCATAGTTAGTACTAGCTTACTGGAAGAAGAAAATTGTCATATCGTGGATTTTACCGTTTCAACGGACTAAAGAGGAAAAATAGAACAAAAGTAGAAGATAGACCAATACTTTGATCTTGCTAGAGGGCTGAAGAAACTGTGGAACATAGTAACGGTGATACTAATCATAGTTGGTGCTCTTGGAATGGTCCCCAATGGCCTGGAAAAAAGATTGAGGAAGAGCTAGGGTTAGGGTTAGATCAGAGGAAGAATCGAGATCATCCAGACCAGCTCGAATATTTAGAAGAGTCCTGGAGATCCGAGAAGACTTGCTGCCACTCAGACAACAGTAAAAAAAACCTGTTAGAGTTATTGTGGCAAACTCCCATAGAGTGACAAGAAGAAGAAGAAGAAGAAGAAGAAGAAGAAGAAGAAGAAGAAGAAGAAGAAGAAGAAACGAGAAAATAAGAATTGTTATATATAGAAAAGAAAAGTTGTTGAAAAAACAACTTCGTGAACAATTCAGAGCAGAAATTGAGGAAATGACGAGATGTGATATTTTCATGACGAGATGATCTATTTTCATGGCAGAAGAAACTTAAAAAAGAAACAGAATTTCTATTAACAGCAGAACAATATAACACTATATGAACTAATGTAAAAAACAAAATTGACAAAACGTCGAAGAATATTGATGGCCCAGTCGGATGGTGGGATATGTGCACAATATACCGACTTCACCTCTGCAGAGAGGTAAGACTTTCCTAACCAGTGTCCTGATATAACACTAAACAATCTAATGGTGAGGCTCCAGTAATGCCGGAGCTTTGGGGAATGTGGAGTACCCCTTTATTGCCATTGCTCCCAGGTCCACTATGGTGCGGAATGGTAGCACCTGATAGGGTCCTATCTATAGGTCAAATAGAACTAAACTCTGTACTTATGCTAAACTGAATTGTTTGAAATAGAACTGGGCGAGGGAAGTGATCCACTGGGAATTGTGCAAGTGACTAAACTTTGACCAAACAGACAAATGGTAAATCTACAGATCAGAATCTGACCCGAAAAAATAAGACGCACAAAATTGTCCATGATCTTGCGGTAAAAATGGATTCTCCAATTCCAAATAGAAGATTAAATCAAGTTTTAGTAAATGAAAAGAAAATAACTTGTCAACTCATTGACTTCACTGTTCCAGTAATTCATAAAGAAAAAAACAGAGGAAAACGAATAGTTGGAAAAATATCTGGACTTTGCCAGGAATATGAATATAACAGTTGTACGAATCATTATTGAAGCACTCGGAACCTGGAAAAGAGATTAGGAGAATTGGAAATTGGTATTTAAATAACGTTTTATTTGTTTTTATTGTTTATTTACGCAGTGTTTCTGTCTTGGATACCTTTTCAATGCATTATGTAATTAATGAATATTTCGAATGAATTATTAATTTGATTATTTTCCAGACTCAGTGAGGAAGTATTAAACTAAGCGTTTAAAATAATTGTTTTTCTAATTATTAATTAATTTTTTTTTTTTTAGGTCGGGTGAATTTTGAGATGAAATGGAACCCTTCTTTGTACGACAACTACACACACAACAGTCTCTGTGCATTGATTCCCTTTTGTGACGATAATGAAGTGTGTGGCTGAATACTGTGGGATTGAATGCTTTTGAAACGATGTGGACAGTAAGACAGAAGGTGAAAAACAGATCCGACCAAAAAACCAGTTTGAGCCAAATTTAGGTTAAAACCTTTCAACCATTCTTGAAGTTTTCTTGAAATCAGATCAATATTTGAAAATCTTTGACAACACAGGCGGACGAACTGATATAATTGAATTATAACAAGAGAAAAGTTATCTTCTGCTAGTAAAGCTTACATTTGGTTTTCTGGTAGGAAAACTCAATAAGTGGCAACAAAATTCATATAATAACAATATGAAAATGTCGACGATACAAAAGAAATTGGTGATGTTTTGGGAAGATTTGTAGTCTCTTATTTTCCAAGGAGAAACCACATATGAAACAAAAAATAATGTTATTCTGAAATGTCAGTTCATGGATCTCTTCAAGGAATAAAGACGAGAGAAATTCTAATTTCTAATGAATTTTATATAACCCTTTTACCCCTACTGGAACACCACCATCCTAGTCGAGTTTTATTTCATTTTAAACCTAAAATGTCGTACTCGAAAGCATAACTTTGTATATACAAAACTTTTAAAAAATTTAGTGGTGAAGGGGTTAAATGATGTATTAGATTAGATTCAACCAATGAACAATCATGATAGTCGTTTAAAGAAAATAAAAAGAAGATATCTCATTAATTTCATCGGGTATCGACAGATTGTGGGTAAATAATTTAAGAAAGAAAGAAAGAAAAAGACACAAACTTATCAAAGCGTTCCATTCTTTATTCGATTTGTTGAGATGTCAATTTTGAATAAATTTCGTTCCACATGGACAATTTAAAAACTAAAAGTTACTCTTTAGTAAATCGTTTGCAGCCAAGCGATGGGTATCAGGAAAATCTGAGTTTAATATATTGTTGGTGTCTTGTAGCAAATTGAATTTATCAAATTTCTTTCGTAAGTTAAATGTTTGTTTTTTCCGTATTTCGTACTCCGTAACAAAAGAAGGGACCATAAGGCATTTTACATTTGAATTTTTAACATAGTTCGATTTACATGTCTCAACTTGCCAGGGCGTCGATTGTCCATTTTTATTACAGTCATCCACTCAATCGACTGACCTATCGTGAGACGCTGTCTTTGGCCATTGTTGATACACACACACACACACACACACACACATATATATATATATATATATATATATATATATATATATATATATATATATATAATATAGAGTGGTATATTCATGAAGAAAAAGTGCTCAATATCGGTGATTGACCATAAATATCTAAACTAGGATAGCGTAGATGCTGAGTCAACGGAGCTTGGTCACTGTCATTTTTTTTTATCTGGCTGAGAGTGGTTAACTGAGTCTATGTCATTTTGAATGAGATGTTCTATCACCGAGAGTGAGCCCTCTTCATTGATAAATATAGGAAACTAATCACATACACACACATGACAGATTTTTATAAAAATAATGAACATTTTTTCAAAGTATTGAATAATTTAAAAATATTACATCTAGTTATATCGTAAATATCAGTATTCTGTGGCGGGTGGGTGAAGCTGGTTACCATGTATCACATATATCAATATGATATGTAGGGGATGTTGATGTATATTTCAGTCGTAAATTTTTTATCCCCAGATTGTTTAAATTATCGTCTCCACTGATTTATGTTTTTATCTACATCATTTCAGGTTTATGATGTTTTCTTTCTTTTTTTTTATATGTGACTATATTTATTTATGTTGGAAACGCTTGTCCATGTTTTTAATTTGGCTACCGATGTATTTCTTTAAAATTCTATGGAAATCAAACATTTTCATTATAACCTATCTAACTTCTCTACTAAATAACTGTTCTCTCGCCGCTAATCCCCTAAACACACAGCTTCGACGTGAAGATTTTTAAATGCACTTGTGAGTACAAATTGTTGACACTCATTTTTGGGGCGTCAAAGAAATAACAAATAACGTTTTTTTTTTCCTCTCTCTTTTTAAAAAAAAATTTCTTACGGAGAAATCAAGTTGATTGAAAAGTTTTGAAATGTTCTCTAAGAAACTTTTCTATTTTTCTGGCAGCAAGGAAGAAAATTTATGAAACTGTTCTTATTTGTTTTTTTGTTTTTTTTCTAAATATTCGACTTTTATATGCGCAATTTTGAAACATAAAGAATGAAATCTTTTCAAAACGCTGAGTAAAAATAGATTTTTCTTTCTTTGGCGACGAACGCAGTGTTGATCGGAAGTATTTTCCTCCTTAGTTTCAAATAAATCGTGTAGATTTTCATTCAATAAACTTTATGCAGTCTGGATAAGAAAAAAAACAAAAAAAAACAATTGTACTTATCTTAAGTAAAATCATCATTTATGTACCACTGAGATGGGACCGTATCTAAAACATTACAAGAAAGAACTTTATGAATTCCGTTTCAAAAGACTCCGAAGAATATTGGGCTGCCGTTACGAGAATAAGAAAAAAAAACCTTCTAGAATACAAGAGAACAACTTCTCTTAAGATCAATAAGAAAAGTCAGATGACACTTGTTGGGCCTCAGACTAAGAAGAAAGAAAGATATACCAACAAATAAAGTAATGTTAATGTACGAGGAAATGAAATATGAAGAAAATCATTAGCTAAACGAATACTACTCCATCTATAAAACTTTATTAGATCCTTACGATTCCAAGAGCCTTAGCTTTAAATAAATCCATCGTAGAAGACAAATGATCATGGTGGAGTGATTGAAAGGATTGGGAGATCTGAAGAAGCGAATGGAACTGACACAAACCCGAATCCATAAAATCCATAAAAAAAGTGACCCATGAAATTCTCTTGGATTTTGAGATACAAATAGATCACCAAATCACAACTTTGTTTTAATTAACAAGAAGAAAAGAAATTTGTTATCTAATGAATTTTGCTGTTCTAGTGAATCATAGACTGAAAACTTAAAAAAAGTGAAAAGATAGGCAAATATTTTGATCTTGCGAGAGAGCTGAAAAAAGCTCTGGAAAATGAAGGTGTACGGTGATACTAATTATAATTAGTACACCTGGAATGGTCCCCAGTGGCCTGGAAAAAAACACTGCAGGAAATTGGAAGTTTGAGAAAGAATTGAGATCATGTAGACAACAGCACTGTTAAAATCAGCAAAAATCCTTCGAAAAAATTTGGAGAACAAAGGAGACACAGATTTCAGTAAAAAAACTAGTGTGAAAAATTTGCGCAGAGTGAAAAGAATTATAAAACATGAAATTATCAGTAAATTTGAGATCAAAACAGATTCCCCCAATCCGGGCCAGAAGACTAGACTTTATGTTAGTTAACAAGAAGAAAAGTATTTGTCAGTTAGTGGACTTTACCTTCCAAGTAAACCACAGAGAGAAAATAAAGGAAAAGGAAAAATGAGAGAAATTCAAAGACTTTACTAGAGACTCCCCCCAATCATCAGTAAAAAATAAAATAAAATAAAATAAAACAAAAAACAAAGCATGAAACATGAAAATGTCAATAATACTAATAACTGTCATAGACGTTGTAATAATCCCAAAGAACCTGGAAAAAGACTGGGGGAACTGAATATTCGGCTTGAATACTGACGAGACTCCAGGAGAACCAATGAGACTTGCTGTCCCTTGAACTCCAATAAAGGCCACTAAAGGTGGGAAAACTTACAAAGAGTAAAATGATAATAAAATTTCATTGGATTTAAGTAAACAGAAAACTTGCAGTTCCAAATCTTTGTTCGTTTTAAAGGAAAAATTGCACTGGTAGAAAAATCAGAAACAACCAGAAAATATCTTTGTGTGTGAGAGTACTAAATTCTTGTTTAAAGCCATTCAATAAGTTTAGTTTAGCACAAAGCCAGGAGCATTGGTTTAATTAATGAGAATAAAACTCACTGACAACAGATTGCTAGTTTAGCTCGCTAACCATTATGGCACAAAAGGTATCAACTGTCGAATTACGATTCTCCATATTTTAAATCTAAAGGTATAGCTCATATTAAGATACCAACAAATTTAGTTGTTTCGAAATGTACGAACTAAAATAGAAAATTGTTGGTTTGAATATAAAAAAGGATTCTGAGATGAAGTTTCTTGATACAGAATTTGTGGAGAACAAACTGTTCCTTTCTGGTTTAAAACTTTTTTCAATCAGGAGCGACATATTTTCTTTCTTTTCTCTCGTCATATTCTACGTTTACTGCCGTGTGTGTTGCTTTAGAATGGTTCATATGAGTGAACAAAAAAAGGGGTTATAGTAGGTCCATCTCTCGGGCTCGAGGATACATCGACTGCATTCATTGGAGAGAGAGGTAAAAACCGCAAGTGAAAAAGTGTATCCTGGATATGATACAGAAATGAATCCAATGGTAAAGCTCCAGTTCTGGATCTCTGAGAATGTGGAGTACCCATTGACTGTCATTAATCCCAGGTCCACTTTGTTAGGGTCCTATCAAGGGCCAAATAGATCTGTTTGAAAATGAGTAGCATTGGATAGGAATACGTGAAACCATATAACTGTGTGCAAACAAATGATTATTATTAAATCGGTTATTAATACTCGATAGGAATACTTGCAACCCTATGACTGTGCAAATTATTTATAATAAGAATAGTTACTTGAAGCTATAATTGTTTACAAAAGAGTTGTACCAACATTTGTTGAAATCCGATAATTGTATAAATTATTAGTTGCCCTGTTGGTGGGACTTAGAATAAACTGACAAAAAAAAACCGGCCACAAAGGGTTTGGTCTGGTATGGCGTTGAACTGCATCCGGTGGTGAGACTCCAGTTCTTGAGTTTTGGAGAGTATAGAGTCAACCCTTTATTGCTATCATTCCCATATCTACTCTGAGTGGTAGTACTTGTTAGGGTCCCAACGATATGTTAAATCTATTCAAAATTATTCGTTTCAGACAGGAACACTTGATACCATGTTATTGAATACAACTTATTTGTACAAAGAAGATTTTTCTCCTTGCGAGTTGTTCACACTAGCGTTAGTGGACGGTATTTCAATGGAGTCTGAGTGACTGCAAATCCCATCGGGTCTCTTGGATTCTTCTCAGTATTCTGGCTGATCTCAACAATCTTGTAGTCTGGATGCTCTCCACTTGTCCTCTGATTTCTAATTCTTCCTGTCCCATTTCCAATTTTTTATGAACAATTCCACGCACACCAACTACCAATTATTATTATTATTATTATTATTATTATTATTATTATTATTATTAACCTGAAACCATATTATTGATTGCAAATTATTGCTATTAGATAGAAATACTTAGAACTATATAAGTGTGGGTTAATAAATGATAATCAATACATGAGAATCGTTAAATTAAATCATATAATTGAGAATAAATTATTAGTATCAGATACGAATACTTGAAACTATTTAAATATGTGCAAATTATTTGAATTACTTGACATCAGATATATTTGCAATTAAAAAAAAAATGCAAGGGAAAAAAAATATCATTATGATTACAATGGAACAAATTTTATCATTTCATGTTTTATTAAAAACTTATTAAAATGAATTAAAAAAGTTTACTTTAAAAACTAATTGCTTTAAGTTTCCTTTTACTTTTGTTAAAATAATCAAAGATTTGACAGAATATTGTAAAAATAAAGCTTAAAGTAACCGCAAATAGTTTTTAAAGTAAACGCTTTTAATTCGTTTTTAGTAACTATAATTATAATAAAAGAGAGATAACACTAGGCATGCATGGGTAGGTAAGTTGATCCACAGTGAACTGTGCAAGAAATTGAAGTTTGACCACACGAGCAAATGGTATATGCACAACCTAGAATCTGTCCTGGAGAATGAGACGCACAAACTCGTCTGGGATTTCGAGATACAAACGGATCACATAATCTCGGTCAGACGACCAGACCTTATAATAATCAACAAAAAAGAGAGAACTTGCCGAATTGTGGACTTTGGAGGACCACAGAGTAAAATTGAAAGAATGCGAAAAGAGGGATAAGTTCGTGGACCTTGCTAAGGAATTTAAAAAGCTATGGAACCTGAAATTGACAACTCTACCAATTGTAATTGGTGCTCTTCGTACTGTCACCAAAGGATTGGTACAAAGACTGGAGGATTTGGAAATAACGGGACGTGTGAGGACTGTCCAAACTACAGTATTGTTGAGATCGGCTAGAATACTGAAAAGAGTCCTGGAGACTTGGGCAGACTTGCTGTCACTCAACCCCCCGTGGAAAACCCTCACCTAACGCTCATAATAATAATTTAGTTAACTCCTTAAGATATTGAGAACTTTCAAGTATCTTTATGATTACAACAAAATTATACTATCTATCTATCTATCTATCTATCTATCTATCTATCTATCTTCACTTCACTGATCCTATAACCAGGCTTGATCTTGGGAACGCTACTCAATGTTGTTATGTTTTGTGTGGGAATAGTCTGGAGGAGCCCATCCCTCTCCAAGTCTACAAGAAGTTTGAAATCAAAGTTTTCCTTCTCCTAGACTGGTGGTAATACCAAGGTTAGAGATCCCAGTCTGCCCGATTATTCACCAATTGTTGAAGGGATTAATACCTTTCCCAAGGATATAAGCTCTGTGTAAAATGATGTATATATATATATACACATTTTTAAGTAGAGTAAATTTAGTTTGAATTCTAGATTGTTTGCCTAACAAAAGCTAAAGAACTCAGTCTGCCCTACTAGTTATTTTTGGAGTAGAGCAGATGGATTTTTGTCTTTCTCAAAGGCATCAGCGTGAAGTGAAACGCGAACAGATTCGACCAGAATTTGAAATTGGGTCACAGACTCTATTTCCGATGGCGATAACCATTGCGCTAAGCGCGCCTCCTAAGTTCAGATAAAGAGAAGCCTTCGATAATCAATCAATATAGAAGGTATACTATTTCTTGGGTGAGGACGCTACATATTCCTACGCGTGAATATTGTCTGCTTTACTGAATATATATAGATACTCACTGATAATATCTTTTAACAAATGATTTTTTGCTTATAAAACCTGTAGAGCATTGAATGGAAAATATTTTCATTAGATAGAATTGTCGGATTTTTTTTATTACGGAGGTCTTGATTAGTTTAACACAAGCCATACGCAGCCTAAAATATCTGCTGCTCCTAAGTGGTTACCTATTTAAGTACTAGACATGTTTGACATTGCTTAACTTTTGAATTGTTCCTCTAAAGTTTTTCTCTGCAGATCTGTTTTATCCTTTTTTAATTGACAAAAAAAAAAAAGAAAGAAAGAAAGAAAGAAAGAAATGAAAAATCAAGAAAAATTTCTGCCGATTTATAAAAATTCACTTCAAATGATCTTGTTCGAGTTGTAAGAGATTTTATTTTTTAACCTTATGAGAGAATTGACTGTCAGCTGTTTATCAAGAGATATATCTACAGAATTTCATATCTTGACAGCATTAATCTTCTATCAGACTATCTTTCTCTGCCAGTCTGTTCATATCTATCTATCTATCTATCTATCTATCAATTAATCTTCCAAATGATGATTGTGCTCACCACGTAAAACCTATCGTAATGGACTTCTAATGTTAAAAGTGTGACATTTTCCTCGTCGTACAACTGTTCTGCTGGAGCAGCATTGAGAACTTTTTCTGGCAAACTTTTCTCATTTGTATCTTACTTTACACGCGCATACACTCGCGCACACACACACACACACACACACACACACACACACACACATATATATATATATATATATATATATATATATATATATATATATATATATATGAATTAAGATGATGGTAATGGTTAATTAATATCAATGGGTTTTTTTTTTATATTTTGGGGATTTTATCTGCATCCAAGAAAATATAAAATAAAATCAATAATATTTCTGTTATTTTCGTTAAAAATAAATTAGCTAAAGATTTTACTTCTGGATTGTTATTAAAAGTGAAAGAGGTCTATACAAGTGATCGTATCTGAATTCTTAAGACATTCTATAAAAATTTACTGAACGCTTATCAAGGGATTAAAATGTCACTGAAGGAAAGACAAGTTGGGGTTTTGGTTAGAGATGTTTATTTACTAAACTTAGGTTAGTCAAATCAATAGATCACCCAGTGAGGAACAGACACACTTCACAATCTAATGATATCCTTGATCAGCTAATTAGCAATTAATCTTCAGTGACTAGGTGCATTTTACGCAGTTTGTATCTTTTGAAAATGAAAAGCTGAAACTAAAGGAAATAACATTATCCTCCTCATCAAATAGTACTGACATTCCAATTTCCCTTAGCACTCACCATCCATCCCTATTGGTTAATCATCGAGACGACATCCATTGTCCGCACAGATATGGTAAATGTAAGTTTTTATTAGCCGATCTACATTGGTGTGTCCATGTGAAGTAGTCCATAGGAGAACATTTCGTACGCGTTTGTCCTTACTTCTTCAGCAGTGTTCAGTATGTCTTGTTCGTCTTACTTGGATGGTTTATGAGTGGTAAGTGGTAATAAAGCTGCTGCTTTGTGGGTTGCTGCTTCCAGAAGTTGTTTAAAACAACACGCAGCATAGTTGGGTAGTTCCCATCTAGCTTTTTGTTTGTTTGCCAAGAGATAAAAAAAAACACTTCATAATATTAGATAATTGCATGTTTAATTAACCACTAATTAGAAGCATATTTAATTAGATATTAAAATAATCGGCTTTGTTCAGAGTAGAGTAAAGCCAAGTTTTTCGAGATATTAAATGGAACAGTGAGACGCCAAGTAATCTTGTTTTTGGTTAACGTAATTAATTCTATTAAAAACAACTTTTCTTATGCGCCAAAAATTAGATTATCGCATTTTTCGTTTTAATTCTTTCACAATGTCGTCTAATTTGTAATGGTGTGGAAGGTAGTGTCTTGGCTCATCTAGTAAATATTGGTTTGTAAAACGTCGCCAAACAGAACAATCAATTTTCTATCCTCTTGGTCAGAGTTGTAAATCGGGAATAATTGCTTTTCTTTTAAAATTTCTTTGTTTACTTTTAAATAAAATTTGAAAAAATAGAAATGTGAAATTATTTTGCAATCTACAATTTATTTACTAATCGTTCATTTTTTGATCAGTATGACTAATTATTTGCTTCTACAGTGAATTCTATCCTAACTGGGTGCTTCATTGTTATAACTTTTGCTGGAATTATTCATTTTACTCTACATGTACTTGTAAAACTGGGGTTATATGACTCGACAGAATGTTTTTCGGTAAATATTTTTACGAGTGGCGATCGTGTCAGGTTAAGGTTTAAATATCTAGCAACTTTTCGGATTTCCCGAGGTCGATTTGTTGTTGGTAAAGTAGAGTTAAGTCCAAAAGATTTGTGTCAGTATGGAATGAGTAACGACTGAAAGATGCTTCAGCAACAAGCCTGAAAAACTTCGTTTGAAATTTTCGCCTGTAAATTAGATCGTTTGGTTTGTTTGTAAGGAATTAATTTTATGATCGTTAAAAAAAGATTCTTCTTTGATTCTTTCTTGATAGGTTAGCAATACACCTACAATCGCCATTGTCCAAATTTCTTTCCGGTGATTATTAACAAAGGTGTCAAGTTTTACCGTATTTCGAACACATGTTCAACACTTTTTTCGTATGTAAGAGAATTGCTTCGAATTCGTTAGGTATTCTAAGTGGCCGGCTATATCAGCAAGTTAGCATGGATGAGGTGGCGGGGGGGCAGCATCCATTAAGTCATAGGGAGCACTAGTTACATAGTTTATATAATAAGAATTAGCACACAAAAATCATATCACGAAGCGGAAGGAAGTAATTTTCAAGCGAGGTATTCAGACCTCAGATTTCTTACAGTATAAGCTACTCCTAATAAAAATCGAATCTTTATGCAGTTCATATTTCAAAGATCAGAATATTCAACAGTCAGAAAACGTTTTTTAATAGAATGTCAACTCAGTTCAGTACAGATAGAAGAGGGCGCGCTTAGCGTAACGGTTATCGTTGTATGAAATGGAATCAGCATCCTGAGTTCCATCCTGAAGACAGTTTGCATTTCACTTTGTGTTAATGCCCTTGGGAAAGGCATGAATCCATCAATTCACTCCCCACCTCCAACTATGGGTAAATAGTCGAGCAAACAGGGTTCTTTAATCTTGTTTAGGCAACCAGTTTAGGAGAAAGAAAACCCTGAATTCAAAACCAATTGTGCTCCGCTAAAAATTGACCCTGTATCACATCCTGTTCGTGGCGGGGAAGTTAAGCAAATGCATATAAATAGAAGAGGGAAGATTATGTTGCACCAATTTCTTAAATGGTCGTGAGGTAGAAACTTTGAAAATCAGTATTCGAAATCCTAAAATTGTCGAAAAGAAATAAACCTTTAAACCGGGTTTGATAAGAAATCAGAATATTATTACAAAATATTGAGTATCATATCGGCTTGAAATGGAGAAAATCGTTGAAAGAGCAAAAATATCTTTCATGTTTATCGAAGAATAAACGACATCCTGTCAGTGGGGCTTAGAATACACTGACTGTATCCCTGCAGACATTAAACTGTATCTGATGGTGAAGCTCCAGTTCTGGAGATATGGGAAGTGTGGAGTAGCCCTTTATTGCTATTACTTTTAGGTCTACTCAGATCCAGAGTAATGGTATTTGTCGGGGTCTCATCAACGGGTTAAATTGATCAATTTGAAAATTACTCAAATTAGTTGATACCATATAAATGTAAATTACCTGTATTAAGAATAGTTAATCGAAGCAATAATTGTTTACTAAAGATGATGATTATTATTATTAGTTACTTGAAATTATATAACTGTGCAAACTTTTATTGAAATAATTAGTTGAAACCAAACAACTGAGTCCGAATTATTTCTATAAGACTGGAATACTTGTCATCACATAATCGTGTGCAAAGCCCCTACCCCACAATATTAGGAAATAACTACACAAAAAATGAAAATGTGAACATATAATAAACGCGATTCCCTAACCTATAGGTATAAGATAATCCCAGACGGGCTGACATGCCATTAAAATCAATCAATCCACCAGTAATTGACGCCATAAATACAAATCTTGACGGATTCACAGATTTATCTTTTTAGGGTAGATTTTCATTGTTTTTTATGCTTTGATGTCCACGTGTGTCTAATAAAAAGTTTGATTCTTGAAATTATCAAAATAAATAAATAAATAAGAAAAAGAGAAAATGAAAGAAGCAGTGAAAAAGTTTAAAAGGAAAAAGTGTTAATTCTAAAAAGCTATGTCTTAGAGGAAACCTAATCTCACATTACTGAGTGCCATTTTTACGAAGAATCCCAAACAAATAGTTTTGAATCAGACAAAGTCAAATAAATAGCTAAAAGCTAAGAAACGTTCCGTTGTTTTCTATCGAATATAATTTGAGGTAAGGCAGGAATATTTATTTGCCAGTTCATTTTTCCAGCTTCGATTCCGATTTTTTCTTTTACACCGCCAACCCCCTAAAAAGAAATAATTCTGATTTATCGCGGACGACTAACCATGGAAGGTTTGAAATATCTAAAGAAGAAACAATTCGATTTCAGCGATTACTGCAGTTGACATATCAAGGTTTAAATAAAGAAAATATTACCAAATAAACAACAGTTTGCCAACAAAGATAATATTTCCCTCAAGAAAAAAAAAACTTTCAATTATTTCATTTACAAGAAGTTGTTCGTTTTAGATGTTTGGAAAAACATTTTAGATAATTTAACCTTGGTCGAGAGTGACCCGAAGGCTCCCTTTTCGATATCTACTACACCGAGTTGTAGAGGAGAGCGTTACTCCATTCCCTGGATATATATATATATATATATATATATATATATATATATGAAACACAAGAAAGAGACATCGTAGCGGGATTTTTATTTGAGCAATACACTTAAAATGAGTAAACTCAGAGAATAAAGCAATTTCCACTCTAATTTGTAATCAAATGAGAATTTTGACGGATCTTCGATTCTCACTAAAAGTCATTTTTTTAATCTTATAAATTCTCGATATAACAGAGATAACTTTGAAATATAAAGGAGAATTTTTGATTCTTTCTAAAATAGAAGCATGAATATCATCATCCGGGGAATTCTCATGGCGTCGTCGTTAAAAGTGTTGGACTTCAAGATCATAGTAAAGAAGTTCAAACTCCCGTTGTGCTGGGTTTTCTTTCGGATTTTCCCTCTTTTTAAAATCTATGAACTCGTTATTTCCGAGTTTAAACAATAAATTTTTGTCCTTCGACAGGAGTGAAATTGATATTAAATAACGCACCTAAGTTGATATGACATTATACAAAGAAATCAACCAAATATCATCATTTATTGCTATTACAATGGAAAACCAATGGGTTCACAATTTGCCTTGTATTAACATTTCATATTCTGCATGAAAATGAAAATTGTTTGCAATAAATTTGAAGAGAAGAAATATGGAAAAATAAAGAAAAAAATTAGCGTGTCATGATTTTTCCATTAAAAGTTCTTGTCGAAAGATTTTCTTCATCATGGAAGCTAATAATCAAAATCAATGAACAATAAATTAAGTTCGAAATCATTAAAAATGGTAAAATATAATGAAACTATTCGAAGAAAAAGTAAATTCATCAAAAAGAAATAAGAATAAAAGAACTGAGAATAAAGTGTAAAAATGTTTCAATAAAACCAAAAAGGAATTGTAATTTGAAACGCTAGTGTTATTCTTTTGATTGTTCATGTATCACCAAAAAGAAATAATGTATTCCAAATTTTCTATCAAGACGAAGAAAATTGAAACAAATCGAAAAAATAAAATTTTGATTAACTAATAACCATCCAAAATGTTTTCTTGATTTATAGCTTAAATTAATCGCACAGTCTTGTATAAATGAGAAAATAAAAGTTTTCAAATAAGAATTTCTCAATGAATAAGTTTTAGTCATCATCTGTTAAAAACACGAGATGTATCAGTCTTTAATAACGAATATTAATTCTTTTGCATGGAATTTTGATGTAGATTATAAAAAAACATTGGAAATGGAAGAAATATAATTCTAGTTTTGTCTGTCAAAATCATGACTAGTTGGACGGTTTGACCTTTCGAAAAGTTTTCAAACTTTCAAAAAATGGCGCACAAATGATCTTAATCTTTTTTAGATTAAGGGAGTAAGAAAAACAAAGTGTGTGTCCAGAGGCAAAAGTTTGTCCCTAACGAAATGTGTGTCCCCAATAATACTCGCACACGTTTCATTCCGAGTGAAAGAAAAATTTTGAACTAAAATTGATTTTCTTTCTTTCGAAGTAAATTTGCCTTTAAATAACAAGGAGAAAAATGAACGTGGGAAAAAGTATGAAAGTTAAAATGTCAGCAGAAGAATTTTCTTTGAAAAAGTTTATAATTAGTGAAAAAAGAGCAAAGGAGACGAAGAGAGAGACGCAGAAATATATATGTATATATATATATAGAGAGAGAGAGAGAGGGAGAGAGAGAGTGAAGAAGAAGACACGAAAAGAAATAGGAAGGATTTTAGCTGAAAACCAGTCGAAAATTTCCCAAAGAAAAATACAAAAAAAGAAAAAGACAAAACAAAACAAAACAAAAAAAAAACAAAAAAAACATAAAGCAACAACAACAACTGAAAAAGAAATACACAACGTTCTGATTAAAAAAAAACATTTGGAAGAGGGTAAATCGAAATGAATGATCAAAAGAGGAAAAGAGGGAGGGGGAAAAGAAAAAAAAAAACGCTGAAAAGATTTTTAAATCGATATAAAACTGTTTCAATTAATTCATAATTGCTTTCCCTGTGAGTCGTGATTTTTTAAATGAAGAAGAAACATTGAAGAAAATTTTTAAAAATATAAAAGAAAGAAACTAATGAATGATAAAAAAAAGGTAATAAAGATGTGAAGAGACTTACGATTTCAATGTGAAGCTCCGTTTAAGGCCCTCCCGACGTTTTCTTCTTTCTTTGAGATTTTTCAGTCTTTTATTTATTTTTTTTCTGTCAGTGTCGGGTGTGCGGAGACGATGGGACAAGGAAGCTGAAAGAACTCCAGTTGGCAGACTAGCCGTTCTATATATGAGGTACGACAGACCAATCAACTCTTCTAGACTCTTCTGCCTAATACTACCGCTCTTGCTGTTGCTGCTGCTGCTGCTTGGCAAAAAGGCTCAATATATGGGCGTGCATGCGTGCGGTATTGGTGTTTTATGAGTACATAAAACTTGCTTAGTGTCTGTGTGTATTTGCAGGTGCGCGTGTGCATCGGGGGTGGGCATGCATGTGCGAACGTCACTTCGGCTCTCTCTCTCTCTCTCTCTCTCTCTCTCTCTCTCTCTCTCTCTTAATGCTCTCTCTAATTCTGTCTCTCACGCACGTGCACACTAGATCGCGGATGCGTACATTTGACGTTCTTGGCGGGGAAAACTGAAAGCATGAGACAAGAGGCAGTCGGCCAGCACCTCGTAAAGGTACACGACTCTGTTACACACACACACACACACACACACATATACTCGGGCGGCGTAGGACGAAGAAGAAGGAGGGAAAAACAGGAGGAGAAGGCTGAGCAAATTAGTGTAGGGTTGGGGGCGTTGTGTTGGGTACATAGTAATAAAACCTACAGGGTCTGTGGGTAGGTATAAATGTGTAGAGTTTTACCGATGGTCGTAATGACGCACCTCCTCTTGATAACTTATCCACCCACATAGAAAGTGCCGGGAAAGAAGGGAAACGGGCACATGAGAAGGAGAAGGAGAAGGAGAAGGAGGAGAAAGAGGAAGAGGAGGAGAAAGTTGTGCAGGAACGCTTCACACGTGTTTGCCTTTCTTTTAAGACCCTCCTTCTTGACTCCCACACCTGTTTTCTTGGTGCCTCCTTTATTTTTTATTTTTTTTTTTCGGGGCGTGGGGTGGCATTTACCTTGTTGCAGTCCATCTGAAGAACGGACGTTCACTTTTGTGACTTCTATGAATATATTGCCGACTCAGTGCGGCCTCTCTCTCTACCTCTCTCTCTCTCTCTCTCCCACACACACACACAAACTTTGTTGTGCGTATGTATAAACTTGCTTATCTATATATTTCCTCACACGTAATGGTCCATTTCTTTCTTTCTTTCTACACATAGATGCACACGTATGAACATATATATATATATATATATATATATATGTGTGTGTGTGTGTGTGTGTGTGTGTGTGTGTGTGTGTGTGTAAGAGTACGCGCACGTCTTCCCAGCAAAGACTATAAGCTAATATAACTACATGTTGTATACCATAAATCGATTCGTAATTTACGCCCTAACAATCAATGTCAACATGAATTTATGTATATGAAGGTGTATACATGAGTGAGTGGTTGAATGTGTGTACATGCATGAGTGTGTGCATATGTAACTGTCTCACTGTGTAGGTGATAATTTTAAAGCGATTGTCTATGAACAGCGCACACATATGAGCAAGATTTTAAGCGTTTTAGAAAACACACACACAAATACAGAAAAAAACATTTGTCACACAGATAAACAAAAAATAATTCTTCGCTAAGGCACCTTTTCTCCCTCTTTAAACTTTTTTAAAAGGTGGGTGAAAAGGGCGTGTATTTGCAAAATACTCCCACACAAAAACTAAGAACATTAAAGTTTATCCGAATTGTTACCGGTTTAACCGCTGCGCATCACTAACAATCCATCTCTCGCACAACCTTTATCCACTACGTCACCTCAATGCATGTGTCGGACAATAGTGCTCGTTTATTTACACAGTCAGATGTAGACCTACAACATAAGATATTTGTTATTTTTGTTTGTACACACACACACACACACACACACAAACAGATGTGCACCTATGTGAATTTGCATGGCAAAATGTATGTGAGTATACATACATATTCACACTCACACATATTCACCAAAACGTAACCATACACATACACAAATACGTTCACCTCCACATACATGCATTCATCCCCACCCCACTTCCCAGTCACTTTTAAGCACATGACCTACTCCAATCCCCTTGCGACACCTACGTATGTCTGTCGACAAGTTCACGCTCAAAAAAAAAAAAAAAAAAGGAAAAAGAAAGCCGGACAGTACGAATTAATCATATTCAATAAGCGAGTAACGAATAGGAAACTTCGAGGTAAACAACTAAACCCTTACATATACACCCCAACAAAATCAGTCGGGTAGATAAACACACACACACACACAAAGAAAGAAAAAAACATACACTTACTCATACATGCAGACAGCCACACATTACAAAGAATAATTACATATGTTTTCAAATGTTCAATTTGACAGCGATCTATACATATGGAGGGAAGGAAGATTGTATTGCGTCAATCTTTTTTTTCAATATAGAGTAAAGTCTCTACTCCGAGCATGAATACTAGTTATTAGAAAATGCCCAACTACTTCAACCACCAAACAGAAAATAACGTCTTATCGGATTGAATTTTTCTTAGAGATTTTAATACAAATCTGAATAGAGCAAGTGATTAATATTCAGTGAAGAATTGACTCTTAAGACTGGGTCGGTGCTAAGATAAAAAATATAAGGTTTATTTAAGAAATTTATTTTAAAAACACACACACACACACACACACACACACACACACACACACACATATATATATATATATATATATATATATATATATATATATATACAGACATATACATATATATATGTACATAGGTAAAGTAACTCCGTGACCAAATAATGAAAAAAGAAAAAAAAAAGTTTTACACGCCAAATATTCAACAACATAATCTCCTTTATTGTCAGTGTTTCTAACCCAACATTTCTCCGTTAATCACATTGAGAACGAACATTGTACATTGAAAATTTTAGATAAAAATTCAACTAATAAATGTGGCAGGTTTATTGATCACACACACACACACACACACACACACACACACACACACACACACACACACACATCACATCACATCACATCATATCACATCACATTACTAAAATTGATGTATACGTAATAGCAACTCGGTAAAAACGGCGCATGATAGCGAGATCTTTATAAGAGCATTACGCTTAAAATGCTTAAACTTGAAGATTAAACGAATTTCCAATTCATTTTGCAAGTAAAGCACGTTGTGGGTCATTTTTTAATCAGCCAAATTCTCGATATAGCAGAGATAACTATGAAATGCCGCCAATTATAATCCTTCAGTTATTCCTAAATAGAAGCATCAATATCATCATGGACTGCTGTTACAAAAGGAACCTAACGTGTACACGGATAAAGAAGAAAAAAATCTTTTTTTAAAAGAATGTTTAATTAGAAAACACAGACAAGGTTCTTTGTAATATTTCTACAAAAATATTTCCCGTCATCTCACAAGATTTTAAAAATTTGGTTCGATTTTATACAAAAATCTTATACAAAATCTTTTCCTAGTTCTTTTTTCCTCATCACCAGTCATTTTCAAAGATAAATTAAAATGTTTTCTTTTCTTTAAAATCAAGTCAAACTTTAATGGAAAATCAAATTGCAAAACCTTGAAAAACGATTTTGATTTTGATTTGTATATTACGTGTAGATTGGTTCTGAGTAATGTTGATGAATAGAGACCTTATTTTGGAACTTAAGGCATTTATTAAGCATCTTCTTCTCTTATCCTGTTATGTTACTTGTACATATAAATTTTATGGAAATTGAAATGTATATTTAACCTTTTCTAATTTTATTTTCCGTAATTATATATATATATACCGGGACATTGGCCCAGCGGTTAGAGTGTTTGCCAATGGCCCGGGAGACCTGGGTTCAATCCCAGGTCGAGTCATACCAAAGACTTTAAAAATGGAACTTGATACCACCTTGCTTAACACTCAGCATTATAAGGTACGGTTCAAGGGTAAAGTGGAGCAATCCTGGGAATGGAGTAGCGCCCTCCCCTACACCTTGGTGTAGTAGCTATCGAAAAGGGAGCCTTCGGGTCACCCTCGACTATGGTCGCTAACTTTACTTTATATATATATATATATATATATATATATATATATATATATATATATATATATATATATAATGTCACTGAAAGAAAACTCAACGGACAGTTACTGTACTATTGAGTTTTCTTTCATTGACATTATAGATGTATTCCCTTTGTTTGTGAGGGCTTTTATATATATTCCGACACACACACACACACACACACACACACACATATATATATATATATATAAATATATATATATATATATTAAAAGGCATACAACGATCACTTCTCTTGAATTATATGAAATTTCTCATATATTTTATATATAAATAATTCAAAGCACATAGACTCTCGATACTAACCTTATATATATATATATATATATATATATATATATATATATAGAGAGAGAGAGAGAGAGAGAGAGAGATAGATAGATAGATAGATAGATAGATAGATAGATAGATATAAAGAAATTGGATAACTGTCTTTCTTCTTCAGACAGACATAATAAAATATTGAATATTCAACAATCTTAATTCGGTTGGTTGGTCTGATAGCATGTCAACCCTTGTTGGGTTATGTAATGCCAAAGACAGACCTTTTTTCCCCAAGCAATAATATGGTTTCAAGTATTCCTATTTAGTAATTATTTGGAAACAATTATAACTACAAGTGACTATTGTAAGAACATAAGTTGTACAAAACTATATGGTTTTAAGTGTTCTTAACTAATAATAATAATTTGCAAGCAATCATATTGTTTCAAGTAACCAGTCCTATTAAATAATGATAATAATAATAATAATAATAATAATAATAATAATAATAATAATAATAATTAAAAGATAAGGTTCCTTAAAACTATCGCGCCGTCCCAATAACAGTTGGATCAAGAAAAGGACTGATAACAAATTAACAAGATGCTTAGACACTTCTAACCAATAAAAGATTTTAAAAAAATAATCCTTTGGCGGAACTGCTCATTTTCTTAGGAGAGTACCAGTCTGGGATTGGAAAAATGACTGCTAAAAGAAGTGGCAAAATACATGAATACACAGAATGCATACTATCACTACATCCCCTCATGCTAGGTCTTGGGTAAAGACTTGGTAAAGGATTACTGGAAACCGAAAGTAAAGCTTAAAATTAAATTATGATAATCATATCAGTCGTGGAGAATGACACACATAAATTCCTATGGGACATACAAACGGATCACCTAATCTCGGCCAGAAGACCAGACCTTATAATAATCGACAACTTGCAAAATTGTGGACTTTGTTGTCCCGGCTGACCATAAAAAACTGATATAAAGTGAAAAGAAGGATAATTACTTGGACTTTGGTAGGGAATTGAAAAAACTATTGAACATGAAGGTGACAACTATACCAATCATGATTGGTGCTTTTGGTACAGTAACTAAAGGATTATTAAAGGGACTGGAGGACTTGGAAATAAGAGGACAACCGGAGGCTGTTCAAACTACAACATTATTGAAAACGGCCAGAATACTGAAAAGAGTCCTGGAGACCTGAGAAGACTTGCTGTCACTCAAACTCCAGTGAAAGCCCATCAGCTCAAACTGATATGAAAAACTCTGAAGGAGTAAATAATAATAATAATAACAACAATAATTTGCTAAGAATTATATCTTCCAATGACTATTCCAGCCAAATTACAATATCAAATGTTTTAAGAGCTAATTTATAAACTTGAATCATTTTAAACATGTAAGTACTTCATACTTATCAATTTTGTTCAAAATAATTTTCAGTATTATTTCAGGTCTATTTGACACCAGAGATGGGATCTTAACAAGTGCTTCCACTCCAGTTCAGAGTGGGCCTGGGAGTAATGTCAACAACAAGGTAATTTCACAATTCTCAAAACTTGATAACTGGAACCTCACCCCTGAATGCAATTAACACTTACCAAATGTTAACAAGTTCATCTACATTAAAATATATGCATGGGTGTTCTTGAGTAAATAAACAATTGAAGATATATGTGTATGTATTTACCTGACCCCTCCGCACCAGCAGGGTGCGACACAAGGTCAATTCTTTTATACGGATTTTAACAGGTTTGAATTCAGAGTTTTCCTTCTCCTAGACCGGTTGCCATACCAAGGTTAAAAAGTCTTCCCTACTATTTTAGCCATAGCTGGAGTGATAATTTACTAAGCTTTTTTTTGCTTCGATGTAGCACAAGGCCGCATGAATTGGGCACCTAATGAGAATCGAATTCACTCGTGTAGGTTTGTTAGTCTACCTTGCTAACCATTACACCACCGAGGTGCCCTAGCCATTGCTGGAGTGAGAATAGTTGGATTCATGCCTTTCCCAAGTGTATTAGCGCTATTTGAAATGCAAACAGACTTGTCCAGGATTCGAACTCGTGTCACTGTGTCCATTTCCTATGACAGTAACCATTACATCATGTATATGCATACACATGTAGATGTGTACACATGTAGATGTGTACACATGTAGTGATATATATGCAAATATTTGTGTGTGAAAAATTAAAACAAAAGCTTCCACGTTTTTCTTTTTCAGAATAGTTTTTAATTTTCTCATCTTTCTGCAAAAAAAAAAAAAAAAAAAAAAAATCTGAATTCTGGATAAAAGTCCCCATGTTTTACTTTTGAATGATATTCAGTTATATTGACTTGAAGAGAATTATTTTGAATTCAAAGAAATATTTTACCCGTTAACAATTAATTGTCACTGGGGTCTTCATTCGATTAAGAAATCCTTAAAATTGATAAAAAAGAAAAAAATGTCATTACCAAAGTTTTCTTAAAAGTAAAAATTGTTGCTTATCAACTGGATCTAAAGTTGTGATCGAGTGTCGCTCTCAAAATTGACCATCAGTTTGTGTGAAGTTTGTTGAATTATCTAAATGAAGAAAATATTCAGTCCATAACATATGTGATCCTTAAATAGCAACTCATATAAAACTGAAAAGAATTATTTGCATCATTTTGTGGCTAAAATGTAAAATAATTTTATAATAGTAATTTGGTTGATTTTGTTGGACAAAAATGTATCTACAAAAGAAGAAAAAATTGGAAGAGATTAAATTATGT
>OY757930.1:902186-924686 GCA_963585895.1 Sepioteuthis lessoniana
TAAAGATGTTAATAAAAAACAAATTAAATTATTATTTTTTTCATTTGTTAATTTTTATTTCGTGATTGCAAAGTTTTTGGTTTTATCAAAGATATTAATTTTTTATGTTGGAAAACAAATTGAATTGTTCTTCTTTGTCTCTTCGGTTATATCAAACTGACGAAAAAATCTTTGGGTTTCAATGTTACTAGAACTCCAAGAGAAATCAGAACGCATTGAATACCGATTCTTTTCGAATTCTCTGAACATTTTCAAATTGAACTTTTCTTTCGTCGAAGAATAAATTCACGTGTAAATTCATCTCCTGAGGAAGAAATAGAGCGAATAAAAACGTTTTATATTTTTCGTCCTAGTTTTTATTTGGAATCAAGTTGAGTTCCATTATGAAAACTGTTGGTACAATTATTTCAAAATACATTCTTTGTGGGTTTTTGGCCTAAAATAGTATAACGTATTCAGAGGTGTGATTATTGTTGGAGAAACAAACAACACCAACGGCAACTGCTTCTTTAAACATGACCCTTTATTTTTATTTTCACTTTTCTCAGAGGCCGTTGGTGATGCAGAGTGCAACAATTTTCATCTTTTCGACATTTCTCTCCGATCTGTCGTCAACTGTTGAGTTTTTTTTATTTATTGAAGCCTAACTTCCTCTTCCTCCTCCTCCTCCTCCTCCTCCTCCTTCAAAACTTTCTAATCTGAAAACTCATTGTATTTGTATCCCGTTCTGTGACATCGACTGGTTTAGCTCCAAATTTTCTTGTCAATATATACATTTAATACAACTGTTTTCTTTCAAGCTATTCGGTTGATTTGGCTCTACGCAGTTTCTACATTTCTGCAATTTTGAATTCTGAAGCATAAACATATTTATTTATGCAGTCTTGATTATCAAAAACTGACCTTGGCAAACCTTTCTGTTATTTCAGTAACTACATTTACAAAATCGACTTAATTGTTCCAACCAGTTATCAAATTATTTAGTTGGTTGGATATTCTGAGAATAAAATATTTTCATTCCTTTTGTCTGCATTTTAATATTCAGTTTGATTAATTTATTTTGTTTCTTTGTTGTTTTTTAACTCCACGATTTTAGACAATTTGGCTTTTGGCTGTTAAAGATCAAAAACTTGAAGTGAAAATGTCGTCGAGAGACTGAGTTTATTTAGAGATTTCCTAATCTTTTTATTGCTTTTTCGTCATAAATTACAGATATTAAACAAATAATGAAATATAAAGATTTGTTTTTATTCTATAGATGAAAGGTGTAAACTTGGTGTTTTTGGAAAAAGCAAACAAATAATCTTCATGCTTATCTTGGTCTCAACTATTCAAACTATTTCTCATAAAGTCGCTCTAAGCGTCACGATTATCATATTAGGAAATGAATTGGATAATCCATTTCAAATCATTTCGCGCGAATGTCCACATCCAGTAATAGGCAGATTGGATTCTTTAGCCTTGGTTAGACAACCAGTCTAAGAGAAAGAAAATTCAAAACCAGCTGTATTCCGCTGAAAAATGACCTTGTGTCACATCCCGTTAGTGGTGGAGAGGTTGAGTAAATAAATACTTTTCAAAAGAGTTTTAGTTCAGCAATGTTAATTATTTATTCCTAATATTAAAAGATTTTTATGTAGTTGGCTATTTGTCCCGGACGAATGAACTCAATCAAAGTTCATCTGGGTGGATCCCCCCCCTGGTGTTGTGGCTAATGTGTTGGACTGTGATATCGTTGTAGATAAATTAGAACGAGTTCGAACTTCAATCGCGTTATTTCGTTCACTTTCGGGTTAATACCCTTTGGAAATGTATGAAGCTTCTTATCTCCCTCCGCGTTAAAAAGTTCCAAACTGTCCTTTTATAGAAATAGCTTTGGCATTGAATAACCCATGAAGATTGATATGCTATTAAACAAAGAAACCAAATCAAACTGAAGTTGATCTTCTTCAAAAAAAAAAAAAAAAAAAGAAAAGAAAGAAAAAAAAAAGAATAATGAAATTTGTTCTAACATTTATTACTGAAAGAGTTTAACTCACGGCTTTGCTATTTGCTTCGACTTTGACGTCTCGACAAACGAATAACAAAGATTCAGTGAAGAACTGACAGCTTTGCTGCATCTTATTGCTCATACTGAATGTTCTTTTTTTTTTCATTTTTTATTTTACGTCAAAATTAGTCAGATTTTTCATTTAGTGGAATATACAAGATTGTTGAGTGATTTTAACATAATTTCCAAGTGAAGGCAATCATAGTCGACGGCTTCGGACAGCCGTAACTTACACCATAAAGAAAAACAAAAACGAGTGCGTCTACATTTAAGTAGGAGAAAATGATCTTTTTTCCTTTTATCACTTCTTGGAGTTCTTTTTTTTTCTTTTGAGAAACTGTAAATGTACATGTGTTGTTTCTTTTCCATTCTTTGTACATAATTCGTTAATTTTCTTTTATATCATTGAATAGAATTACGAAATCAGAGACTGATACCTTTTCTTTTCAGCCAAGTTTTCCGTTCAGACTTTTTTGTATCGTTGCGTTTTTTACGCAATACAAAAATAATCCACTCGAACGAATCGATGGTAATTGTTCTTGAAACTTACAAAATCAAGGAAGAAGAAGACTTTTAACTGATTGTTGCTCTTGCAACTTCCGTAGTTGTTTTAAGATAAAAGGAGCTTAATTGAATCGAAAGAGAAATGCTATATTTTATAGTTCATCAAAGTGATCAATCGAAATTATTTATGAATACAATCAAAATTTAGAAATAAAAATGCAGCAAATAAATTATGTTTATGTTGATTACAAAACAATTTTATTTGAAGATATGAAATAAAACGATTTATCTTTGAAGTGCAAACATTTTCCATTGAAAGTTTTTGTTATTTAGAACAAATAAAATTGTGACAACGTCAAATCAATCCGAAACTCTAACAATCTACACAGCAAGATTATTGCGACAAAATTCAATAAACCGCTTAATTTTTACCTCTCATATTATAGAAGTACGTTTTCAAATTTAACAACATTAATATTCTTGAAAACCACGGATAATTAAATAAGAAGGAAAGACTGGAAATTTTGAAGCTAAAAACAAACTGATTAAAAAAGAAAAGAGATAATGTCTTCTGTGTATTTGAAAAAAGATAGGCTTATGTTCCGCTACTATTTTGTTTATTTACCACGGGCGCAAGAAATTGTGATATTATGCGAGAATGTATATTTACATATTTGATTATTTGGAGTGAAGTAGAAAAAACTCCCTCAAATTTAATGTATTCAGTACCACGACAGAAAATTGTTAATATATGATACACGACGATTTTTTTGATTCTTTTTTAATTAAAAATCTGTGTTCGAATTCAGGTAAAAGACAAAGGCGTGTAGTTTAGTATATTGATGCTCTACAATTTTTCCCACAATGTATATTCGAAACTCGAGCCGAATAAATGTCTTTCAATCGGTCTGAATTTCCATCTATCCCTCTCCGAACACACACACACACACACACACACACACACACACACACACACACACACACACACACACACACACACACATATATATATACATATATATATATATATATATATATATATATATATATATATATAGGTTGGTATACTTATAAATTAAGAGCGCCCAATTTCAATGATAGAGCATATGAATATCTAAGGAGAGCGTAGATGACAGAATCAACAGAGCCATGTGATTCTCGCCTAGTTTCTCCCCAATCGCCATGTCTATGTAATCCTAATCCTATCTATCTATCTATCTATCTATCTATCTATCTATCTATCTAAACGGACTGTACTTAGTGACGAAAATAGATGTTTTTTTTTGCTTCTGTCGTAATAAAATGTGATTTAAGTTCAATTGAAAGCCATTATAACGAGCGCTGATTTTCAAAGTAAGAACTCCTTCCCTGCTTAGAAGATTGGCGTAACACTGTCTTTCTCTTCTCCTTGTCAGTAAATTAATGTATTTATAAAACCTGAAATATTTATTAGATATCTATTATCTCTGATTGATTGTAAAATTTTTCTTTCGGTTATTGTGACAACGATCAAAAATATTTTTCTTCCCCAAATTTTGATTTTTCATAACCACCCAACTAGTTTCAAGCCAATTCCTTCATGTGTCAACAAAACACACTGTTAAGAGATATCCAATTGTTAGATCTTTAAATACATCGATGTCTATTTTCATTATTATAAGCAAATAATTAACAGAAACAATAATATGATAGATAGTTTATCATAGAGTTAATATAAATATATAGCTAATGAGATGAGCACAGGATAACCGCTTTGCTCTGTCTAAACTTACCGCCTCAGTGGAGATTATTAGGAGGATTTTTTTTAGTTTTATTTGATTCTTTAACATTCTAGCGATCTCTGATCATCCTTTTTGTCGTCGAAATGTGTTTTTGAAATAAGTGTTATTTAATTTGAAGTTTTTGGTAACAAGCCTAAAAAATCACGCTTCTGTGGTAGAATTTCTATTTGATATATATATATATATATATATATATATATATATATATATATACGACGGGAAGATAAAATTGGTATACCCTGATTTTGATTTGGGTACAGTATGTACGTGAGTACTAAATACTGTTGTGAGACTTCTAATTTTGGAACCTGCGCATGGCCCAGCGGTTAGAGTGTTCGCCAATGGCCCGGGAGACCTGGGTTCAATCCCAGGTCGAGTTATACCAAAGACTTTAAAAATGGAACTCGATACCACCTTGCTTAACACTCATCATTATAAGGTACGGTTCAAGGGTAAAGTGGAGCAATCCTGGGAATGGAGTAGCGCCTTCCCCTACACCTTGGTGTAGTAGCTATCGAAAAGGGAGCCTTCGGGTCACCCTCAACTATGGTCGCTAACTTTACTTTACTTACTGTAATCCAGCGATATTATACGTCACGTCAAACATATTCAGGGTTTTGCAATTTTTTATTTCTGTTGGTATATATATATATATATATATATATATATATATATATATATGCAGCATATTCTCTTGTAGGCATATTTTAGTGAAAATGACAAAGATTTAAGTGTTTTGCTTTTTATTCGGGTTTCCTTGTTAGTGGACGAGATGTCGCAACTGTTGCTGTTGGCCGAAGTTTCTGTCAGTATAGTCGGGGTACGCTTCCTTTGACCATCTTCAGTCATTGTCAAGAATGCGGATATACCGGTGTTTTGGTGTGTTGGATTCATTCTGTTTAAATGGGTGTGTCCATCATGTAAGATTGACGTTATATGTGAACACGTCAACCATTGTTGTTGGTTTGGAAGCGTAAAGGATAGCGTGAGTGTAAATCAACTGAGCTTGTAGGACTTTCCACTTATGTCAGATGCATTTTAGAATTTCTGCTCCAATGGTAAAAGAGATTTTGTTTACTATTGAATATATATATATATATATATATATATATATATATATATATATATATATATATATATATGTGTGTGTGTGTGTGTGCGCGCGCGCACACGCGTATTACAGTTGATAAAATCTGAGTGGATGTTTTATTTGGTTCAAGAAGCCTTAAAATCATAGTGGTTGAGATTATACGTCTCTCAAAAAAAATTAAATTTTTGGAATTTTGTGCGTCTTAAATACCCCTTATTAAAGTAAGTAAAGAGAAGCCTGTCGTAAAGATGATTAACAAGCAACTTTCCCAGGCCATTGTTTGTGGGTATGTTATTCAATGGTTGTCTTAATTATGCTAAATTGTGCAAAGAATAATACAAGATATTCTCAGAAAGCGTCCAGTCATTTAATTTAAACGAAAAAAAAAAAAAAAGGTTGCCAAAATAAGATCATTGCATTTTCAACTTCTTCAAAAGATTTTCTTTTTGGATCTCATAAACTTATTTCTGTGTCTTTTCCATTTTTCAATGCCGATTTTACTCGTGATTGACATCAGTACATAAAAGCTCAAATCTATAGCGTAATCGTCCCTATCGTCCGCGTAATCCCAGATTGTATTGTTTTAGCATGCGCAGTAACCTTCCCTCTGATTTCAATTTTTGGTTGGTTGGTTGGTTGGGTTTTACGGCATTTCAACCTTTGTCGGTAATTTAACGCCAAATCCATTTTTATGCAAATAGTCAGTTCTATTTCAAACAATTCAGTTTAGCTTAAGTATACAGTTTCATGGTCAAAATCATTTCTATTTCAAGCTATTCGATTTAGTCAAACAGTTCCAATTCAGACAAATCAGTTCACCATAAGTACGCAGTTTCGATGTCAAAATAGTTCTATTTAAAGCAGTTCAGTTTAGCATAAGTACACAGTTTAATTGTCAAGAACATTTCTATTTCAAGCTATTCAGTTTAGTCAAACAGTTCTATTTCAAACAATTCAGTTCAGCTTAAGTACGCAGTTTCGATGTCAAAACAGTTCTATTTCAAGCAGTACGCAGTTTAATTGTCAAAACAGTTCTATATTAAACAGTTCACTTTAACATACGTACAGTTTCACAGTCAAAAACAGTTTCATTTCAAACAATTCAGTTTAGCATAAGTACGCACGTTGATTGTCAAAAACATTTCTATTTCAAGCTATTCAGTTTATTCAAACAATTCTAATTCAAACAATTCAGTTTAGTATAAGTATTCTATTCAACCCATAGATAGGGCTCTATCGGGTGCTACCATTCCGGACCAGAGTGGGCCTGGGAGTAATGTCAATGAAAGGGTGCACCGCATTCCCCAAAGCTCCAGCATCACTGGTGTCTCACCATTAGATTGTTTTGTGTCATATCCAGGACACTCGTTGGGGGCTCTTACTCCTCTGTAGAGGTGCAGTCGGTGTATTCTCCTGTCCCTGCCTACGGGGCAATACACAGACTTAATTTCAAAACAGTTTTATTTCAGATAATTCAGTTTAGCACAAGTACGCTGTTTAAATGCTAAAACAGTTGTATTTTAAACAATTCAATTTAGCATAAATACGCAGTTTAATGCCAAAAGCAGTAAACTCAAACCCATAGATAGGACCCTTATCAGGTACTACCACTCCGGGCCAGAGTGAACCTGGGAGCGATGGCAATGAAGGGGTACTCCGCATTCCGCAAAGCTCCAGCATTACTGGAACTTCACCAATAGATTGTTTAGTGTCATATCCAGGACACTCGTTGCGGGGGTCTTACCCCACTGCAGTGAAGCAGTCGGTGTATTTTATAGCCCCAGCCGACAGAGCAATTCAGTTTTTATTTTGATACATAATTCTAAAAACACATTTGGTTCAGATGGTATAAATCTAAGTGAAAATGAAATCGGTCTAATTTGTTCACGTGGATAACCTTGAAATTCTGATATTCTTAACCCCTAAGAGGAAACTTTTGTTTCCATTCTTCATAATTTACTGTAACAACTGTTTGCAAGATTGCTGCCAGTTCTAAACTGCCTTTTTCCTTACACACAAGTCTAAACTTTCTGAAAGGTTCAGTCATTTAACTGTCTTTATAAAATCCTGGTGAGTTACCAAACAGCGATCTATTTTTTCTTGTTGGTAAAACTGCCAATCCAATAATGACATTTATGTATCAAGCATTAAGAAAATTCCCGCGAAGACCACACACACACACACACACACACACATACACACAACTACTTCCGTGCCTGTGAGTGACACATAACCAAATACATCCAATAACATAGAATTTTCAGTTGATATTTCACCCTGAACAAACAACAACAACAACAACAAAAAAAAAACATAAGGAGGAAATAATAATAATAAACAAACTCCAAGGAGAACTGAGGAAACGAAAGCCAAAATCGACAAATCAGTTAATGAGGCCTTTGGGCGCAGCAAAAACAAATTAGATTGACTTATAAAAAAATAAAACAAACAAAAGCAACAACATGTCTACATCAAGGAATTATTTCGCAAGGTAAAACTGATGACGAAGCTGGGTCAGTGTCTAACAAACTAACAACGGACATGTAAACTTATTAGCAATAATTGTCCCGTTTTATTATTGTAAAACAAAATAACTTGGTAACTTTTAATTTTTGAGACGCAAACCGCGACTCTCTGGTGCATTATTATACACTGGCTGTAAGAAGAAAATACATCAGCTTTATTTTTGTGTTTAATGAACTTAATGTTGAAATTATGTTACTGAGACGCTCTGATATTTTATAAAAGACGATGTTAGTGAAACTTGTGATTTTGGATTCAGCTAGAAATATAGAAAGAGATTTTTTTTTTAATTTTGAAATCTGAATAAAAGTAGCACTTTTTTTCATGGCCCGTTGAACAAAAAAAAAGCGATTTTACAAATCAGCTCTTTTCAGATGCAACGAAATTTAATAAATTACTTGCTGATATGTTTTAACAGTACAAGAGCAAATCTGAAGAAGGTAGGTTTTAGATTGTTCCAAAGTGCCTAGTTGGTGAGGACAGTTAAACGAAGTTAAATTACGAAATGGATACATTTCAAATAACTTTTATGAATTCTTTTCTTTAACAAAGAGAAAAACTAAAATATGTGTTCCTGGTGGGTTAGTAAGGCTAGTTGACATAATCTCACTGAAAAAAAGGGATTTTAAACATGGGGATTTTTAATAGGATCTTAAAACAATTATTGTCAGTCGATGGATGAGCATTCACTGTTTCTAAAGATTTCTTAACTTTATAAACATTATCGAAAGTTCAAGTCCCATCATCAGTCATGATATAGTCATTTGTTTTCTGAAATGTCTGGTTTAGAACCACCCCATCACATATAGAGAAAAATGAGGGGTGGAAAATACATCTCAAAATGGAGATAATACACAATGGCGATAAATCAGCAAATGAGAAAAAATTCATAGAACAACTTGAGGCAGAGGTTAATGTGAAAAATTGATAAAATAGAATTCAGTCTATCTGTCTGTCTGTCTATCTGTCTGATTCATTTTGTTAATCTCTTTGTACCTCTCCTTTTCTATTTTTTCTGAACCTGTTAATCTGTTTCTTCTTTTTTTTTCTCCTTTTTATTCAATCTTTCTCTTATCACCTCCATGAAGATATGTCGAATTTTTTTTGGCTAAAAATATATCATTTTAAAAAGTATTAAACGGTTGTACTCAGATAAACTGTTAGGCTTGAGGAAGTCAATTTATTTGATTGACGTGTAGTGACCCCCAAAAGTCAGTTGAAAGTTTGGACCTCATTGGAGGATTGTAAAGTCGTGTGACTAAATTCAAGAAGTTGGAAATTAAATTTTAACTTTGAATGAGTTAGTTGAAAGCCTCTGAATGGGGAGGTTCTCATTTCCATCAATGGTTCAAACTAGATTACCTGAACGTTCCATATAATCTCCTAAAAAGAAAGATATCAACATAAAAAACCTACAAAAAATTAAAAAAAACAACAACAAAACAGAATCAAAAGCAAAACAAAACAAAACAACAATCCCCTCTGTTGCTACATAAACACAATTTTTAACCTTTTACTTAATGAGTATAAACAAATACCCAAATCAATTTTAAAAAGACTGTCTGTAAACTCAAGCAATAGAGAAGAAAGTCGTTGTACCTGTTAGGGTACCATCTAAGAGTCAAATAGAATTATTCAGCTATTTAACTGTGTGCAAACAAAGGATCTCTGGATTCTTTAAAATGTTATCTACAACTATTCATTTACAAATCATAGAGATTTAAAATATGTATGTGCAGGGGATTTGACATTAAATAACCTATAAGCGTTGATATTCTATTAAACCTATTATTAAACCATCTTGTAGGGGCGAAATTTTCAATGGGACAAAAATGAATATGAGAAATCGCTAGAAATAGCAGGAAACCATATCAGTTATCATTCATAAACGAGAGGGGAAAATGAACCCCCTTATCTACCAGCTAGTACCACAATGAGTCTTCTACAAGGATGGCTTTGACAACAAATAACCCACGAAGTTTGATTTACCATTAAACAAAGAAACCCAATAAAGGAATGATAGTAGAAATAGTGGTAGAAATAATATTAATAAAAATGATGAAAAGAAAAAAATAATTTGATTTAATCAGCCATTTAATAATGCAGTAAAAACTAAAGTGTTTTGGGTGAAGAATGTTTATCAATTTAATTTCCCTAAATATCGAATATTCTATAAAATATTTTATAGGCAAGTGATAAGATTAAATTACAGCTGCAGCGACAATGGGCTACAAATAAAAACAAAACAAAACATAGAAAGATACAAAACATAAACAAACAAAACATAGAAAGATACAAAACATAAACAAACAAAACATAGAAAGATACAAACCATAAACAAACAAAACATAGAAAGATACAAAACATAAACAAACAAAACATAGAAAGATACAAAACATAAACAAACAAAACATAGAAAGATACAAAACATAAACAAACAAAACATAGAAAGATACAAAACATAAACAAACAAAACATAGAAAGATACAAAACATAAACAAACAAACATAGAAAGATACAAAACATAAACAAACAAAACATAGAATTACTTAATTCGCAATACAAGATACACAAAATAGGTTTTGTTCTTTTTTTTTCGGAATTTAGGCTAAATTTCTTCCACACCACTCATAGATGGGAAATTTGGAGGTGCTTCTGGTGTAATGCTAATCATCGTTGGAAGATGGACACTATGAAACGAGTTCAAATCCTGGATGATCTTATTGAGATTTGGAATAGCGCTAATGCATTTAGGAAAGTATAAATCCAACAATTCTCCCTCCAAATATGGGTAAATGGTAGGACAGATTGAACTCTTAAATCTTGGAATGGCAAACAGTTTTGGAGAAGGAAAACTCCGAATTCAGATCTGTTAAACTCTGTCTGTCCCTTTCTCTCTCTATTTCTCTCTCTCTCTCTCTCTCTCTCTATATATATATATATATATATATATATATATATAATAATCTGTACTGAGGTATCAGTTTTCATAGGTTTAATTATTCATTATAAGAAAACGTATGTATTTTTTTTTTATTTTGTAATGAATATGTTCCAATTAACAAGGAAGAAAATTCAAATGTGTTGATGAAGTGGAAAGAAGATTTTGATTAATCAGAACCTAATTAATAAATTGTGGTCTCATATTGAATTCGTATTCTCATTTTCGATTTCAAATTCATCAGAATATTTATCAATTTATAGATTTAATCAGATTTATTAAATCATACGACTAAATAATATTCCATTGAAAACATCGGATTTTTGAAGTTTCACATTTTTGGGCCTTATATCTTTCTGGATGAGCAAAGAAGACCAATTTCTTTATAATTCACTTGTAGATAAATAGAAATCCCGAAGAAATGTTTTCTGGTTAATTCATTTAATAAAACAATGAAAAGGTCTGGCAGCCATGTAATTGGATTTTTAAAAGATTCGAATATTTTTTTATTGGATGCAGGTAAATAGAAGCCTCCTAACCTAATTTTTTTCTCAAGGAATTTGTTCGTGAGATTGAATTATTGGCTAATTAGTAACTCTACCTATCAATAGGAATCAATAATTATTTCTTATTGATTAGAAAGCATAGAAAATGTATTTGAAGAAATCTTTTAGAATGTGATTTCAACTTTTACAAAAATGCTCATCAAAAAAGAAGAAGAAGAAGAAGAAGAAGAAGAAGAAGAAGAAGAAGAAGAAGAAGAAGAAGAAGAAGAAGAAGAAGAAGGTAACATTTAACATCGATAATCAAAGTTTTGACCCAAAAGTTTAATAAGAAAAAATTCCATGTTCCCTTTTCATATTGAAATGGTGTATTTCGGAAACTTACGTAAAGATTTTGATTAAAGAATTTCTGCAATCCTTTAATTAGTCAACACTAAACTTCATAAAATAGAAAAATATCCACTGAATTTCTGTTTCAAGAGAATTTTTAAAATCATCCATTTCTTAAAAAAATCTTTGTACACTTGACAATAAAAAAATCATTAAATATTTTCTCCTTTTTGGGGCAATCATTTTGAGTCCAGTTTAAAAGTGCAGCAAGAGTAACCAAACTCTGAACTTTTGTAGATGTTATATTTCCTATGTAAGTATCATTGGGGAACGAGAAAAGTTTTGGTAAAAAAGGGTTAAAGCTTGGTCTGATAACTAAATGATACCTGCATCGGAAAAAGAAGGATCCAAAAAGTTCGGCTTTGGGTAACTCTATTATTTGCCCTTTTAACTTGAAATATTTCATATTACTTAGCCCCCTAAATAAAAAAGATATTTTAATATTTTGGGGGAAACCAATTTCTTGGTTTGGTAAATGACCAAAATGTTTAGTATGCCAGTTCATTCAACAAAACACTACAGTTTAAGTAACAAAGTTATAATATTCTTTAACAACTTTCAATTGAAAAAAAGATTAAGAAATAATGACGGATTCTTTGTAAGAGGTACGGTTACTAATTAGCTAATTATTAGATAATATTAAGTAGAGTCTCTTGCTAAAAATGTCCTTAATAATTGTAGGTTAGGCTACGGCATGCGAACCTGGAACCGAAGACTCCATTCATATGACTGCAAGGCCGTTCCAGAGAATAGCCTTGAATAGTAATAAAACGATCAGTTTCAACGTTCGATATGAGTAAATTTCTATGAATTAGATAAAATAAAATGAAAGTGAAACAAAAAAGTTTCATAAAAAGTCATTATAAACTTTGCTTTCAGTTGAAATAGCAAAGTTCAACTTGACTTCAGCTGACAAGATATTTTTCTTTTTTTGATGCTTTTTATAACCTCCCCCAAAACTGTCATTTTTAGTCGTTGCAATTTTGGAAAATTTCAATTCTCGATATTTATTGAACATACAGAGTAAATTCAAGTTTTATCAAATCTTGCACAGGATTCTTTAGAGCGACCAAAATTTACAATTTTGACAAAAAGTTTATGTTTTCAATTTGTGAGAAGAAAAGCAAATTAAATTGAAGAATTATCTGAGTAGTCAATAAATAATTTTCGAAATAAATCTATTTATATTAAATTCTTTTGGAAGATATTTCTTTCAATTTCTTTTATTATACATAAAGCTCTAAGTGTCCATTTGTAAAAAAAAGAAATGTAAAAAGAAAAACTTTTGTGCCCCAATAACCGATACTATCAGTCTAATTTTTAAAACTAGACATATATCATAAAATTAATAATTGATATTCCATTACTAAAAGCGAGTAAAAAATTACCGAACAAGTTGCCATGGGAACCCAAGCGCTATTTAAATAACAATGTGTCTAAATATCTTTCGTTCATTTATTGGGCTCCATGCGGAAGACGTAAATTGAACAACCATCTTCCATTCTTTTTCTTCTGAATGCAAACGACTGTAATTTAGTACAATTTTTTCTCCACTAAAAGATAACTTTATCATATCATTTCTTTCAAATAATTCGTTACACACCAATTTTAATTTATTATTACTAAGATTTGCCCTAAACAACTCCAAGATGGCCTCTATTCAACAAAGGGTTACGATTACATGGCAATAAAGCGGAGAACATGAACGGACAGAAGAACTGAATAGAGATGAGCGAAGATGGTAATGTGAATATATGGATAGACTGGGTGGGGTGTGAAACAAGTGTCTAAGGACTATTGATATATTTATTGACCTTGGTCCTGAAAGGCTCAAGGTTACATCCTGCTGGAAAACACGGTGAAGTTTGATCCACATTTCATCTATTCCTAAAAAAGCTATATGAGTGGAACTTAAGAAAAAAACGAAGAATGTCAAGAAAGTTAATGAGTGGGAGTTACGAGGATTTGGTGAACCGAATTTCAATTGGAAACTCCTGGTTTTAGGTGGTAGTAAAGTATGTTCACGTTCCATTTGAGTGGTACTAGAGTACGTTCACTTTCTATTTGATTGGTACTAGGATATGTTCGCGTTCCATTTGATTGGTACCAGAGTATGTCCCCTTTCCATTTGAGTGGTACTAGGGTATGTTCACGTTCCATTTGAGTGATACTAAAATATGTTCACATTCCGTTACTCGCACCAAACAATATGCCTAATATGTTTGCACCTTACTAAATGTTGTACCATCGCTTTTCGGTAGGTTTTCATGGTCGAATCCTGTTCATGGCTGCGCCGTGGGTTTTTAGGATCGAATCCTGCGTCTTGCTGTGTCGTTTATTTTCAGTGTCGAATCCTCGTAATGGTACCATTACCATGCGTTTCCAGATAGTTTGTTTATCAATTTTTTCTATGCCCACGCTGTAATTGAAAGATCCACAGATAGGGAATGACACAATCCATCCGGTACTTCTGACAATCGGGGTGATCCGTTGGAACAAAGTTGCTTGGGTGTTGGCAACACAAAAACAAGAAAACTCTCCTTCAACAATTAACAAACATTTATTGTTCGATGTTCAGATAGCAGACCGTAGCACCAGAGAGAGAGAGAGAGAGAGAGAGAGAGAAAATCTGTAAGGCTCTACTGAGTGGTGCCAGAGTATGTCCCCTTTCCATTTGAGTGGTACTAGGGTATGTTCACGTACCATTTAAGTGGTACTAGGGTATGCTTCTCTTCCATTTGAGTGGTACTAGTGTATATTCTTCGTCCCTTTGAGTGGTACAAGGGTATGTTCCTTTCTCATGGAAGTAATGATAGAAATGTGTCAGACGAGTAGCATAAAATTAGTTGGAGAGTAATTGAAGATATGAAAAGAGTTTCTAATCGTCCAAACGAGAGATTCGATTCAATACCCAATCAAGGAGTTAGAAGAGCCACCCACCCAACGTGCACAATTTCTTCACAATTCTAAATTTTTTTTTTATCTAAAAATAATTTACCTCGTTTCAAATAAATAGGACAGTTAAAAAAACTTCTGGACAATATAGATTTTTTCATATTTTTAAGCAACCTGTTGCCATAGAAAAATGGTAAAATAAGACTTAAATACGATTACAGAATAAATTTGGATTATTTGTTCTTATTTTACTTATTATAGTCAATTCTTTTATCCATTTAAATCGTCTATGTGAATCATTAACTCATTTTCAAAGTTAAGGTAATGTTTTCTTCAAAGTTTTGTGGAATACTTTTTTAAAGATCTAAATTCTGCTGATTTTTTCTCTGTGATAATCTTCTTTTTTGGCATATCTTTTTCGAAGGGACATTTCCTCTTTGTCATTTGTATGATTTTTCTTCTCCCAAATTCCTTATATTTTAAAAATGTTATTCATTTGTTTTTGTTTTTTTTTTTATTAATGTCTTGAAAAATTATTCATATAATCTCTTTTCTAATTTCTTTGATTACAATTCTTCAGTCTCTAAAATCTTTTTTTTAAAAAGAAACAAGTAAAAAACAATTCGTGATATTTGGCGACGGTCAAATGCTTCCTCTAGTGATGTATGAATTTATTTATTTATTTCAAAATTAATGTAACCCAATCAAATATTTGTTGGATTGTATCGGATAGATTTGATTTAATCTTGAATCCGCTGAAATAAAATCGCAGGAATTCTGTTTCCCAGAAGTACAAAAAACAAATTTCCTAATTTGGCAGATGCCCACCCAAAATAATTTCAATTTTCTATCTAGTATTTTTCCTAATTTGGACAAGTCTATTTGCCAACGAGTTAACTGAATGAAAATGTTGATTGATAGAAATAAATGTTAAAGAAAATAGAAAGAAATAATTAATTTGGGAAAGTATTTCTTTTTTTTTTTCTTCATAATACACCGATGATAAACTGATCACAAATATTCTTACAACGAACAAATGAAAAATGTGTGTTGTGGAGGCGCTGAACTTTGGGGTGGGAGTAAGGGTTGTATGTAAAATAAAATCACAGAAAAGCAGTGAGAGAGAGAGAGAGAGAGAGAGAGAGAGAGAGAGAGAGAGAGAGGAGTATATAATAGAAGAAAACCATACCCGTTTCTTTCCGTATTATTATATCTATCTGTCTGTTAGACAACCAGTCTTCCTCTCTATCTAATATATATATATATATATATATATATATATATATATATAAGTTAGGCGACCGCAGTGCAGGGAGGACGTCACTCCTTCCCTTTGATTTCTCCACTTACCCTTTGTTCATACCCTATATTGCTGAGTGTTAAGCAAGGAGGCATCAAGTACCATTTCTTGAGTCTTTGGTATGACACGACTGAACCCGGGTCTCCCGCACAACTGGGAAACATTCTAACAATTATGCCGTTATATATATTTATGGATGTGTGTGTGTGTGTGTGTGTGTGTGTGTGTGTGTGTGTGTTTGTGTGTGTGTGTGTGTGTGTGTGTGTGATAATTATGAGCGTAAGAAGTTCATTTGTCGAAGTGTTCTGTTTTAAAACTGTTACATAATTAGTGTTGAAAATTTATTTTAAAATGTAGCGTATTTGCTAAAAAAACATGCAAAATATCCCTTTTTCCCTCTTCCCTCTCTTTCTTTCTTTTCCTTATTTTTTCCTTCTTTATTATTTAGCTGATTGTATTTTAGTAAGAATTATGACTTGAATCAAATTCAGAAGATACAATATCAGATATTAGCATTTCCATGATGATGGTTTAATATAAAAACCGAAATATTTAATGCGGGCTAATAATTCAAACATTAATAAAATTATCCTCTGCATATCTTGTTCTTTAAATTTGTATATTTACATACCGCCGGATTCCTTCCCATTTTCCTTATATACATATTGCATGCGGGTGTCCATATTTGAGGTAGCATAATTTGCACAACATAGAAATAACAAAACAAAAAGAATCACTGACACAGACGCACTCAAACATTATCTTAGAGTGAGGGACATGTTGTGGTTTCGTTTATTCTACTTTGGGTCTAAATCGAGAATTTGACGAAATAGATAAGAGGACATGAATTGGCGCCATCTATCGGCAGACGATATCAATGAATCATCCTGCGCCATTTCAATCAGTTTCGAACAAATATTGCAAATTACAATTTCAGATCGGAGGTAAATCATTGAATTGAAATTTACATCGATTTCCTAAAGATAATCACATTATTAGCGGCAACAGATGCTCTCCACAAAAAGTCGATCAGTTTAAGTGATAAAAGCTTCTCATTGGGGCCTGCGTTTTGGTTATCGATCACGGATCAACTGTTCGTGAAGTTTTTTGATTGTTTAGATCAGCAAAATGACGACGCTTTAACCACAACGACCTTCTTTAAGTGTAATTAGCAAAATAAGGAAATCAAAGTCGTGTTTCACCAAGGATTTTCTCATGAAGTATTACATGAAATTTTTAAAAAAATCTGCTTTTTTTGTGTTTCTGTGAAATTAGCTTTGCGTTTATCTAAAACGATTTATGTTTTAGTGTAGAATAAGGAAGTTAATTTTTAAGCGATCATTTTACGTCTTTGAGAAACTATTCAGCTTATTACGTTTACTCATGATAATTTTCATCCAGTTTTCTTTTGTTGGTGAATGAGTTCAGTATATTTCACACAACTCTAACAAAACCTCATTTGATATTATTTCACCGCAGTTAATCACTTTGTTGTCCGAAAGCTACAATTATTTACACAGGGTTGTTGACATTATTGAATACTGAAAAAGTATTTGGAATCATAAAATTTGGTTTGTTCTGTGCCAAAGAACTTTCACACAAGTTTAAATCACATCACGTATCTATCTATCTATCTATCTATCTATCTATCTATCTATCTATCTATCTATCTTTGCCTCTGTGCGCGGGAGTGTATATATATTCATGGTAGACTAGAAGTTAAAATTCAAAATGGCATTTTCCTTTTAAGCCCTTAATAAAATTCGAACCCATCGAATGAATGGAAATTTCCTTTTATCACCAAACAAAAAAAAAAAAAGAGGAAAATAATTATGACGACATCCTGTCGGCAGGTCTTTGAATGTGTTGACTGTATCTGTTGCAGAGGAGTCCCTCCCGCCAAGGGGTATCCTGGGTATAACACTCAATTTCATCCTGTGATGAGACTCCAGTTATAAAGATTTGGGGAATGTAGAGTGCCTCTTCATTGCCATTACTCCCAAATCCACTCAAACCCAAAGTGGTAGTACCTGTTAGGGTTCCACCTAGGGATCAAATGGATCTGTTCCGGGGTGTCCTCGTGGTGTAATGGTTAAAGCTCTGGATTACGAAATCGTAGTAAGCGAGTTCGAACTCCAGTCGCGCTATTATGTTCACTTTCGGACAAATACCCATGAGAAAAGTATGAACCCCCTCATCTTTCTAGCAATGGGTTAAGTAGTACCACTACTGTCCTTCGAGAAGGATGGATTTGGTATTAAATAACCCAAGAATGTTGATATGCCATTAAACAAACAAACAAACAAACAACAAAAAGATCTGTTCAAAAATCTTTCGCGTTCGACTGGAATACTTGATGCCATATAACTATAATTTTTTGTATTAAGAACAGTTACTTATAGCCATAATTGTTCTCTAAAGATCATTATTAGTTATTCGAAATCATATAACTGCATGCAAATTATTTATATTTGATAGGAATACTTGATATCATGTAACCGTGTTTAAAATCTATTAAGAAACAACTACACTAAAAATGTAAATAAGCCTAGAATGTATGTAATTCCCTAACCCCTTGGCATTAGATAACCCTAGAGTCGTCGTCATGCCGTTAAAAACAAACAATCTTATTTTCGATAAAGTATTTCGTTAGTTTCTGGTGACACTTTTAGAATATGAAGAATTCTAATTCTAATTCCCCCCATTTTCTTTTACAAAAGTGGATAATTACACGATTATTGAAAAGATATGAATGTTTCTTTATCAGAACTAAAGTGACTGGTCATTGAATTTTTTGCTGAAAAAGCTTCGACCGAATCTGTGAAATTTGTTGGGAATTACGTTCAAATAGCATTAATACATTTATGTATTTTTTTAGCTCCACAACACTTGAAAAAAATCGACTGTGTATATGAAATAAGAATAAGAAATTAGATAAAAGACCACAACTTCAGCATTGAATGGGGAGAAGTGATTTGTGCTTCTCAAGATAAACGCCATGACTCAGCTTGTAAGTCAAAGAAAGCATGAAAGGATTCTTCGAGGTAAAAAGTCTTTGAATGATGAAATCATCTCATTTCTATCTCTGCCTAAAAGGAAACAAAAATTGTCTGTTTGAATCTATCAATCTATCGAATAAAACTTTATTATAAGTTTGTATTTGAATACAGTTTTTTGTCTTTTTCGAATAAATATGGTGAAAACTCCTTACAGTTTGGTTAACGTGTTGAACTGCAACATCGTAATAAGCAAGTTCGAACTCCAGTTGGGTAATTACATTCACTTCTGGACTAATGTCCCTTGGCAAAGGAATGAACACACTTACCAAGCCCCCCCCCAACCCCGCCAGTTATGGGTAAAAAGTACGACTATTGTTTTTTTAAAAAGATGGATTTATCAGTAAGTAAACAACAGAAGTTGATATGCCATTAAATAGGGAAACCAAACCAAACTAATTAAACAAATTAACACAATTTTGTACGCAAAACCCTTTTATATCTGTTTATTTTGTCTTCTATTTCGTAATTGATACACAGAACTTATTGTAGTGAAAATATAGCAAAAAGGGGAGATTTTAATTACTTAAAGCTTTTGTATTGCTCTGAGGGTCAGTATTTGAGCACTTTTTGACTTATCACATATTTTTGAAACAATTGTTTATTCCTATCTCTGTTTATCTGTGTCTGTCTGTGTCTCTCTCTCTTTCTCTCTCTTCTATATATATATATATATATATATATATATATATATATATATATATATAAGAGTGTGAGATTTATTACGTGTTATATATATATATATATATATATATATATATATATATATATATATATATATATATATATATCCACGAGCGATAAATCTGAGGTATAGATTTACATGTATACAATTTGTGTGGAACATATATTTGCCATTAATAAAGGAACAAAACCAAAATTATGGACAAAGTGCCGATTCAAGATTTGATAGCATCAAGATCAATTAAAGTTAGTCACTGTATTTTCAATCATTTAGTTTTCTCTGTCTGGCAAGTTTATTGCACAGTTCACCATTTCCGGTAGTCTGCTTATCACAAACTTTGGTTTTCCGCTACAGAAAATATGTTTTTCTTTTCAAAGGGAATACGGCAATTATTTTTGAGTTTAATCTGAGACAAAGTATCGGTGACAGAAAGCGGGGTGTACACATTGATATGACAATGAGGAGTTTACATGAGAAAAACACTGCGGTGGTTTAGTAAATTACATTCCAAAAAGGAAAACATTTCAAATGAATTTTAAGAATGACTCTTAGATGAAAATAGAGAAATATAAGCGTTGATCAACAATTTGATTTCTTTTTAAAAATTTTGATTTTATTCTATAATTTTAGTTAATATTTTGACAGCAATAAAAAGTGAAAAAAAAATGGACAAATGTTATTCCTCTTGAAGAGAAAATCAGAAACTACTTTGATTTAAGATTCATCGTTATTTATCAGCAAGAATTTTCTTCTGAAATGTATCGATACGATAAAAAGTGGATTTTTTAGAGTTATAAATGTCGTAATTTTCCATATAAAAAAATTAGGCCAATTCATTCTTCATTCACGGAGAAACAATCAGAAACGACATCGTTTTGAATTTCATCACAGCCAATAATAACGTGTTAATATTTGAGATAAAAAAATGAGTATTCTAATTCAATGAATATTTCTTCTGCTTTAATTATAATAATTCCCTTTTCTCTATCTAGAATATATATAGGCAAATATATACATGAGTATATACACATGGAATTTGTCATAGACACGCACATTAATACACTTACACAGCCACACACACACACACGCACACACACGCACACATACACACACGCACACACACACACACACACACACACACACACGCACGCACGCACGCACATTGTCACATAGACACATACATGTTTATTTACATCAATAACAATCCATTTCTGAAATGTGTCATAAAAATGAACTCTTTATCAGAATCGTAAAAAGACTTTTCTATCAAAACTGCTCATCTTCTTAAAAGTTTATTTGTTTCGTTTCTTTGAGAAAATCCACCATTTCATGTCGAAAAAGCAAATAAATATTGACAACAAAAATAAAAAAGAACATAATATAAAACAAATAAGTACACGAATAAATGTCTTTGCTTATTGGAACTTATTGTTTCTTGGTTGAAAACTCGTAATTAAAAGACACGTAAAATAAGATTCACTCTTTTTCTTTAGCTGAGAACAGAATGTAATGGTCATATTGTCGTGTGGTCTCAAACTTACAAGCAAACGACACGTGAGAAAGAGACAAAAATAAAGGTGGCTAATGACCAACTTTGACTTTTTCTTTCATTCAATCGATTATACGAAAATATCTAAATTACGCAGATTTTATTAAGAAATAGACACCTGGTTTTACAATTTCAAATTTCAATTATGGATATTCTTTCCAAGAAATGAATATTTCAGGCATTCAAATTTAATTTTTTACTTCCGGTGAAAAACGTGAATATGAACTTATGTTTAAGGTAAACGTCCATCAGAAAAAAAAGAAGATATTTCCTAAAACTTCTTCATGTATTTAGTAAATTCATATTTCCATCGTCTTCAGTTTAATACGTTTTTATAGCTCACTTGAAAAAAGGAAACGAATCCTAATATTAAAAGGAGATGAGGTTAGCGTTATAGTTTTCGACGTCGGAAATGGAAGCAGTGATCCGAGTTCAAATTCTGAATAAAGATATAGGAATTTTTTTTCATGTAAATGTCCTTAAGAAAGGCATGGATTTATCTGTTCTCCTCTCAGATATGGGGAAATAGTAGGGCAACTAATCAAGGAGAAAGAAAACTCTGAATTCAAAACCAGCTATTTATCCACTTAACAAACTGAACCCGTGTCACAGTCTGTCCATGACGGAGGGGTTGGGTAAATACATACAAGGCCAACCCAAAACTAAATAACTTATCTATACCACCTCACTGCTTACCTATGAAAGTTCAAAACTATAAGCGCATTCATACATTCTTTAACTTCATAGCAGGTCAATATAAAAAAAAGAAAATTGGTGTAAATAGTCGATGATTTGAGTTAAAGTTATGATAAAGGAAAACACAAAATGAATTCATGTTTGATTCATCATTTTTTTTTCTATTCAGTCAGATTTTTGCGACATTTGACAGAACCTTCGTCTTCTACTCTAACATATCAATACAGTCGAAAAGTCTGAGTTGTAAAATGTTGAATTGGCTTGGAATCTCTTTGAGGAGACATTTGGATTGAATTGTCTTAAGTAAAGGGTGCGTTGTGCAAGTCAAAGAAAGATGGCAGACGGAATTTGAAAATCGGCAAGAATCTCGAAGATTAGGAAACAATTTCAAAAACATGGTTGATGTAATAAGGACTGGGGAAGAAGGAAAGGGATATTAGGGGACTTTTAGTCGGACAGAGGATTAGGATTCTTGAATGAAATGACGAATAATACAACACGCAAAGCAAAATAGCGATGGCGGCAGTGATCAGAGAA
>OY757930.1:929686-952186 GCA_963585895.1 Sepioteuthis lessoniana
CCTCCAGATGTGGCCTACCCACACCCACCCGTCCAGCTGCGATGTCGACCTTTTTCTTTTCAAATATATAAGTGTCGTTCAAAGGGAAATTTTTAGATCATTAGTGAGAGTAAAAAAAGATATGACAATACAGTTGAAGACTCTTGAAAAGGAAAGTAGGAAATGTCCGAAGAGAAATACTTTAAAGAAGTTTAAGGAATCATTGTCCTAGGTTGGCTAGTTTTTCACTGCTAAATAGTTGAAGATAGACATTATATATAATGTAGATATTGTACGAGTCTAAAATGTAAAAGTAAAAAAGAAAAAGAAGAAAAGTTTGAAGAAGTTTTCGAGACTCTCTTGATATTTATTATTATATTCGTCCCTTAGTCTCCATTTTATTTTTTTGTTTATATTTGTCAGAGTGTTTTCGGCTTTAGGTCTGATGGTATAGTTGAATCTAGAAAGAAAGAGAAAATGTTCGGTAGACTTCGATATGTCTGCCACAAGGACAATTTTGAGAGCCATTCGATGAAGATTAATATCATAATAAATAGTTGGCGAGAACAGCACATCAACATCTTCTTTGGAATTAGTACTTTCTCTAACAAATTCTTTTTTCTCTCCCCCCACCATATATATATATAGGAGGAGTTGTGTGTGTAAGCGCGCTTGTGTGTGTGTGTGTGTGTGTGTGTGTGTGTGTGTGTGTGTGTGTGTGTGTGTGTGTGTTTGTGTGAATATTTTTAAATTAGACAAAAACATTTGTAAATGATTATCGTAAAATAAGTAACATAGCTTTTTCTTTGAAAGATTGTTGCTACTTTTGTGATTTAGGAAGTTTTTTCTCTTCCCAAAATGAATCTTAAAACGTTCATCATAATAATAAAGGCATTTATCAGAGATTAGTATTTTCTAAGAATTCAAAGAACGAGAGGAAATATTTTTGTCTGGGGAGGAACCGAAGTAAAGGGTGGTGGGGGGCCTTGTCGGGGTAAGGTAGAAAAGAAGCAGCCAATTTCGATCCGTTGGAATATCAATCAGACCAATTTCAGTTGCATTTTCGATACAATAGACAATGTTGATGCACCAAAGACTGAAGTGTCATTTGAAAACTTTCAAACTCCCCATTGATTGCAAAGTTCAGTTTCAATTCATGTCAGATTCAGGGAAGAACAGGGAGAAAAAAATGGCGGTTTTCAAATGGCGGACATGAGAAATGGCGAAGAACGTTTAGCCTGGCCATAAATGATTCACTTGAGACCAGCAGATTCCTTCCAAGTTCTGTTATAAGCGAATTATTAATCACTTTTTCTTTCAGGATTTCAATGCTTTCGTCTTAAGCGCGCGCGCACACACACACACACACACACACACACACACACACACACACACACACACACACACACACACACACACACACTCTCTCTCTCTCTCCCTCTCTCTTCTTACTCTCGTTATCTCTCTCTCTCTCTCTTCTTACTCTCGTTCTCCATCTCTCTCTCTCTATCTTCTTACTCTCGTTCTCCATCTCTCTCTCTCTATCTTCTTGCACACTCTCTCAAGCTTTATATTACTCTTGCTCTCTTTCTCCGTTTCTCACTTTCTTTCACACACATACACTCTTTCTTACTCTTATTTTCTTCTTATAATTTACTAAGCTTTTTTGCTTAGATGTAGCACAAGGCCGCATGAATCGGGCACCCAATGAGAATCGAACTCACTCGTGTAGGTTTGCTAGTCTAACATGCTAACCATTACACCACCCGAGGTGCCCTTACTCTTATTTTCTTCTTGCCTTTTTTACTTTCTCTCTTTTTTACGCGCACACTCTTTTACTTTCGCTCTCTTTCTTCCTCTTTTTCTCTCAATATCTCTCTCTCTCTCACATCCTCTCTTTCTCTCTCTCTCTCTCTCTCTCTCTCTCACACACACACACACACACACACACACACACACACACACACACACACACACACCATCACTCTCTCTCTCTCTCACACACACACTCACATACACCCCCTCTCTCTCATACACACACACAAACACACACTCTCTGTCTCTCTCACAAACTCTCTTTCTTTCTTTCTTTCTTTCTTTCTTTCTTTCTTTCTTTCTTTCACACGCACACACACACACACGCACACACACACTTGCACACTTTATTTCTTCAGCAAACATCTTTAGTTACAGAAAGTTATGGAAAAGATACAGAATATTAAAAAAAACATTTTAAAAAAAGAGAAAACCTTAAAAAAACTAAGATAAGAAAGTAGCAGTAATTTCCAAAAAAATGGGTTTTCAATGTTTTCAGAAACTGAACGATTTGATATTTTATTAAAATACTGAAATTTCATAAATGAATAATTCTAATTTCTAATATTACTTTCTGTAAAAAAGGAAGGAATTTACAGAAAGAATGACAGTAAAATAGAGTTTCATTTTAATTGAATGAAAATGATGTCGATTTTAAAATAAAAATTTTCGACGCAAAATCTATTAATGTCGTAAAAATGTGAAAACAATTGCCAAAGATAAACGAAATACTTGTTAACGTATATCAATCGGCAAATGTTGAATGACGTTATTCAATTGTAGTGCACGGTAGTTTCTCATTGGTCCTTTCCTGCTCATTCAAAATTCTTGTAAAATTTGGTCCAGTACGAAAGAAATGTTACGAAATATCAAGAAAAATGTAATTTTCTTATGCAAATATTTAGTATTGGATTATCTTTTAAAATGAAAGTTTATTTCACGCGCATGCGCGCACACACATATATATAAGTATAATATATTGACCAAATACACCAGCTCGAGCAAGATGCAACAAAAGGTCAATTTTGAGATTAAAATGTTTGAATTCACAGTTTTCCTTCTCTGAGAACTTTCGGAATACCAAGGTTGAAGAGCTCAGTCTATCCTACTATTTATCCATAAATGGAAGGAGAATAAATGGATTCATACATTTCGCATGAGTATGAGTGTTATGTGAAATGAAATCAGTTTTGAACAGGATTAGAACCACATATATATATTTTTTAACAAATCCTGGAAGCAACACGTCACAAAATAGCTGCTGTACTTTCCTCCCATCTCACAAACCATCCAAGTAAGACGAACTGAGCAGTGTTGGAGAAATAATGACGAACTCATAAGCAACGTTGTCTTATGGATTCCTACTCATAGATACGATAAGATTGGTCGACCAGCTCTGTGGGGACACGATGTTGTCTAGAAGACCGGCTTGGAGCGATAGATGATAGATACGGATGGAGAGAGAGAGAGGGGGAGAGAGAGAGAGGGAGAGAGAGAGAGGGGGAGAGAGAGAGAGGGGGAGAGAGAGGGGAGAATGAGAGAGAGAGAGAGAGAGAGATTGGGCGAACTCCATGCTATCAGTATGACTTGATATATATATATATATATATGCTTGATTAAATAGGACAGACACCTTCGTGTCTGCCTGTTCTGTCTTTGATTCGTTCGAAACTTCGTATGAAGCGTTTGACTTTTTGATGGATGAATTTAGGAAGGCACCGTATGATTCCGAAGTACTTTCGGCCGGAAACTAGAGGTGTCTTTGGTGGAGCGAGTAATGAAATGATAAACACAAAGACGAGTGTCACGTGATAGCCCACTGAGACGATAGAGATAAGATTAATAATATCCTCCCGTAGGAATGAACAGTGGCGACCCGTCAAAAAAGTGACCGTTAAGGAAGAATGTGGGTCACAGAGGGGATATCACCAGGTGTTGGTACTTAGTAACCTCAGGTCGCCAGACACCAAGGGGGAGAAGAGAGAAGCCAAATGATTGGCTGGGACCCCAAAACGGAAGTGGGGACTCCTTCATCTCAGCGGAAGTAAATAATAAGAAAGTTAGTTTTTGAGCAGGGCTCGTGGCAGACAGACCCATGGCCATTTACTCCGGGTTGAAGACAAAAGAATATCTGAGACACGAGGGACCCCAGGTTCTTCAAGCCAGTGTAAGAAAATAGAATAAAGTCTATTAGCCCGTGAAAGAAGAAAGATTCTCCAGTGGAACCCCGTCGAAAAATAAGATAAGTAACTTTGGGGCCATTTCTCCTTTATACCCAAACTTTATATACCACCCCCTCTCTCTCTCTCAATTTGAAGAAAAACAAAAGTCAAGAAAAGACATTTATATTCGTGGACTGTCCATTTATTATATGTTTGACACTTTGAAAGTGTACCTCTTTGTATAGTAAAGGATTAATGTATTTTTATGTTACCACGTGGTCTAAGTTTGTTCTTTGCAGTTCTGCTACGAATTTGTTGAGTCACATTTCCTTTTCAGCTTCTATTCGCCTTATGTTATCTTGCTTAGAATTGTCCTATTAATTCCTTTAAACTATCACACGGGAAACCGGAGTTGCCGACTACTACAATATAATATTATTACGACTAAAACCTATAGGTCCATATTCTTCCATTATCTTGGGGAAGGAAGTGAAAGCGGCCTGGTGGGTGTGTGGATAGTGTGAAATTTGGAACTCCTTGCCAGCGATGGTCAGTCTGGCCCTAAATTAGTCCCTCACATAATATGCCAGTTCTTATATGCCTGAGAGAAAAACTCTGAACGAGGACTTATTATATAGGGGATCAAGTGCCAACCTGCCCCGTCTTCACACGTGCGAAAATAAAAGTCCCGTTTTGGGATTTTAGTTAATTTTGCGTCACACGAGTCAAAGACATTTAAATAAAGAAGAGGAAAAAGAACTTCCGAAATCCATTTAATCCAAAAGTCAAACGGATCATAGAAAGACTTGAACGGATCAAAGAAAGAATAGGAAGACACAAAGTGTCATATCTAATCAAAAATGTTTCAAAGAGAAAATGCTGTATATATATATATATATATATATATATATATATATGTATATATTGCATTTTCAATAATACATATATATATATATAGCTCAAATTCAACGGCAAAAGCGGTTCGAAACAGATTCTTTATCGTGCTCAATACTCATAAAAGCCGAGCAATATAAATATATAAACAATTCTAAAATATGTAAGGCATAGTAATAACTTACGACACCGTGCTTCACGTCTCCGATCGTTTGGTGAACTGGTAATTCATTGCTACACATAACGATTTCCAGCTCACTTGACAATCGTTGACTTGGAACTCAGAGTCGAGTGTTATTACTCTGCCTTTTGGGACGGTGTGCCAAGTGTGTTGAAATGTAGGATTAAATCTATGTAGATTTCCTGCTCTGTAAATTATTCAAGGAAGAGAGTATCGTCCTCCCCTACACATCGAAAAGGGATGTTTCGAGTCACCCTCACTACGGTCGCCAAATTTACTTTTACTTATCATTCCCATCTTGATTAGTTCTTTTTAGTACACCTCATATATATATATATATATATATATATATATATATATATATATATATATATATATATATATATAAACTGAAAGAAATTAAACCCAGTTTTTATTATAGTTTCATTACTTGAAGTTTTATGAATCAACCAAGACACAGCCATCAGATAAAACTTTGGAGCAAATGAATTATAAGTACTAAGCATTCCTGGTGCAGCGAATTGCTATATATATATATTTATATATTATAAGAGTGTTGGTTGTCACTAAATCACTTTGTGGGTATGTGTCGAACCAAGTGCAATATAATATGGAGAGTGCTCATTATCTAGGATAGAACTATCATATAATAATGATAAATAAATATATGTTAGATATATATATTTAATTCTTTAATTCATGCTACCCTGGGTTTCATAGAGTTTTATGCAAAACAACAATCATCGGGCAGTTTCTATCTTAACTGCCTGATGATTGTTGTTTTGCAAAAAACTCCATGAAACCCAAGGTCGCAGTCTATATTCCATGAATTATATATATGTATATATATAAGTATGCATGTATGTATGTATGTATAATAGTCTGACTTTGCCTGTCAACTTCTGCTATTCTTAAGTGAATAGTTAGATAAGATTAATAAGTTAATCTTGGCGGGATTTGAACGTCCGACCTTGAGGTTTGCATGCATTTTACCGCACGAATATCCTTCTTGAATAAACATGAAAATATTAAGTTGTGACGCTTTTAGGTGTGACGCTTTCTACCTATGTAGAGAGCACAGATACTCTCATTTTTTGGCTTATGGCTGACTTAGGAACAACTTTTGGTTCTCTAGTAGAGCGAACAAATAGGACTGGTCTTAAGCCTCCTTCTTTTACAAATCTTCATTCAAAAGCCTATTTTGTTCAATGGGCTTGAACTTTTGCCTCTATTGTCAGTGGAGAATTCGCAACTACTTTAGCAAATCCAGGAACCAAGAAATATATATAATTTGAAACCTGTCTAAATTGATGGCTCTAGCTCTAAAGGTTAACAGAATATATTTTTTGTGTGGTTTATCAAAATGTTTTCTTAAAAATATCATCGCTTTTTAGGTAAAATATGCTTTCAAAAATAAGATAGCTAATATAAAACAAAAATCAAATCGAGAAAAAATTATAATAAAATATTGAACCAATTCAAAATAGTTAATCGATTGACGATAATCGAAGAAAAAGAAATCCCGACTATTTCTGAACTTACAAACGATCTTGTTGCAAAACTCGAAAATCATTTTAAAGTCCATAGAAACTTCACTCCAGATTATTAATGAAAAAATGCTTGATCTTTTATTCTGTTTTCTTCTGTTTTCTTTTCATTCAATTTCAATTCAAATGAGGATTGTATATGTTATGTATATTTTATTTTATACTTCACAAACTTTTCAGGTTTTGAGAGATACGAAGTCAATAAAATTAAAATCAGTTCTAAAATTGAAATTCTACCTGCAATAAAAATGACTCAATTTGGTTGAAGATGAGATCAGATTTATGAATATACAATGAAGAATGGTTATGGTCGATAAGAGAAAGAATGGAAAATATGTCTTTGAAGATGATAAAGATATACAATGACATTGACTTTATTTCTACTCGATTCTTTTAAAGATACTTTACAAAATGTTTATTTTATTGTTGTGGTGAAGTCAACCATAGTTCTCTCTCTCTCTCTCTCTCTCTCTCTCTCTCTCTAGATCATCTACTTATGAATAGTCTACCTTAACCGTACCACAGTTAAACTATATTTGAATAAAGCTTAAAGCAAAGTAATTATCTTGTTCGTCTTTAACTACAACTTTTTTTTCTATTCTGAATTTGTTTTTGGTCTCTCAACAATCCAATATACAAATCAAATAACATTGTTTTTACATTGTAAACCCATCAGTCAGAGACCTAGTCGAATAAATTTATTAACCAGAAGAAAAAAAAAAAGAAGAAAATTTAGTCTATTTGGATTTTAGAAGAATTAAGATGAGAAAGAAACCGCGAAGGTGTTTTTTTTATTCTTTAACTGGGACAAAAGGAAATGCAGGCGGATTTTTATGTCTATGAAGTAGTGGAAGGCAAAATTGACGGTAGATTTGACCCGAGAAGTCAGTGCCTGTCAGCTGAGTACAAATTTTTGGTTGGAACTCTGGATTTGAAATAACATTTTAAAAAAAATTTGAATATGGAAAATTTTCTTTAAAAAACTTCTGATGTAATATCACGTAGGCATAAAATTAATAGTAATTCTAAATTTGGGGAAGACCGACCCTTTTGGGTTAAAATGAGAGCGATTCGAATGATTAAAAGTGCAAAAATAGAGGGTTGGAATTAATTATTGAAATCCAAATTTGAAGAAAACTGATGTTGTTAATAACTTCACCAGCCCCAACCTCTCAGATGAGAGAAAATGCATATATACGGTAATTTGAAAGTCCAGAGAGAGAGAGAGAGAGAGCAGCAGAAGTCAACTACTAGATTATATATCGCCTCGAGCTCGGGCCTTGCGCCAGATTGGCCAAGGTCGGAGAGGCAGAGAAAAGCCTAAGATAATACGACACCTTTAGAGAAACAGAGAAAGTCAAATAAATTACAATACTCTGAAAGGAGCGAAGAAAGACTGAGATAATAGGTTACTTTAAGATGAACCTGTGCCAGACTCGTGAGAGTAGAAAAGACAAGTGAAGTCTGAGATAATGCGATGCCTTGAGATAATCTTGTGCTAGACCAGCGAAGATAGAGAAGTAAAGAGAAACTAAGATAATATGACACTTTGGAGAGCGGGCGAATCGGCTGTCTCCACAATAATCTAAGTTCTGACCTTGTGCCAGATTGCCCTGGGTATAGCAAAGCGAAGAGAACTAAGATGTCATACCACTTTGAAAGAAGTGAAGAAAACCTAATATAATACAACACCTGCGAAATAACACGCTACTTGAAATGACCTTGTACCGGACTATCGAGGAACGGAGAGAAGTTGAAACCCGAAAATTGAGAAAGGCAACCATAACCACCTTTTGAGATTGCCTTATGCCAGACTATAGAAAGTGAGAATAGGAAAGCTTAAAACTTATACAATAAATTGAGAGGCATTGGGCCTAACATTGAATGCCGATAAACAGATTGACTGTTAATTTGTGAACTGGGCCTCTGACTAAAACTTCGCACCTCTGGGATGGGTAAATGTATGTACCATTTTTAAAGACAATTTTTTTTAATTAAATATCATTATTGTTACAAGCTGTGTTTTGTTCTCTGTTGGCGTTGACTTTTTTGCTTTCTGAATTGTGCGGTCTCATCCGTCAACTTATCCACTGGAGACTCTGATTAGCGGTTGATATTTTGTTTGGATCAAAAACAAAACGCGGGTAGAAAAGCAAATTATTCGTGTCATCCGAGGACATAACCAGCCAAGCGGAACGGTGAGCGGATTGAAAGCAGAATCTCCCCAGTGTTTGGTGAGGGCGGGTGTACTGTCACAACGTAAATTACTCAACGTCGTCAACGGTTCCTTGATAAATGTTTTTTGAAAAGAGAATTGATTTTATCACGTGATTATTGTCGATTTTACAAGTCAAAATGATTTGAATTAAGAAAATGATAGAAGAAAAAAATAGCCGAATAAAAAAATGATAGAAGAAAACAGTTTGACGTAAGAAAATGATAAAATAAGAGAATGGCGAAATGAAAAAAGGGAGAATAAGAAAGAGTCAGAATAAGAAAAAAGGTGGTTAATAGGGCACCCTCTATTCTCTGCCATAGTTTCGACAAGAGAGAGAGAGAGAGAGAGTTCGATGTTTTGCATGTTTCTTTAAAATGATTCATATATCTTTAAGTCTTCGTAAGGTTTGGTGTCTGACATGTAAGGGCTTAATCACACCCATTTCGATTAGGTGGCTACGGCAGATATTAAAAGAACAAGACTGGTCTCAATTGTCATCGTTTGCTATCAATTATCGATTTGTAAGTAAGGAGCATCACCAATCTTGCATCTCTCTCCGGTTCGCTGCTTTATAAATAATGTTTTGCCTTGAGCAGAAGGATTTATTGTCAAATATGATAAATTGCGACATTTTTGTCAAGTGAGAAACAGGAACTAATTGAATCCAAAGAAACGATCTACAACTGTTTTCTGTTCATTGAGCACACGTACATACGTGCGCATGCGCACAGGCGTAGCAAACACAGCTATGAAGAAAACAACACCTACTTATACTTTCATAAAGTTAGACTTATTAGAGAAGAAGAAGAAGAAGAAGAAGAAGAAGAAGAAGAAGAAGAAGAAGAAGAAGAAGAAGAAGAAGAAGAAGAAGAAGAAGAAGAAGAAGAAGAAGAAGAAGAAGAAGAAGAAGAAGAAGAAGAAGAAGAAGAAGAAGAACTTCACACTCGCGTATAAAGAATCCCCTTTAGCGTAAAACACGTTCGTATTTCATGTTCCCGCCCAAAGTTACAACAGCGCCATCTTGTTAGCAACTCGTAGATCAACCGTTGGAAATAAGTCAAAGACTTTCCCCTGAAGGTTGAGCAAATACTTTCTGAGAATTTATTGAAGAATGAATTCAGTAAATAAAATATCGTTTGAAAATAATATTTCATTATTAATGTATCTGTATTGCTCTCTTTTTTCATGTATAATGTATACATATATACCTACATAATTAGTTATATAATTGACATATACCCCTTATATATTTTAAATGAACTCTTCCACACACACACACACACACACACATACACACACACACACACAGATATATATATATATATATATATATATGTGTGTGTGTGTGTGTTGTTAGATGAATTTGTGTATGTGTGTCTTTATTAATATGTGATTGAAAAGTGACGTGTATTTTCACCTTCTTTTCTGAAATTCGCCGATTTCGTGAAGAATGAATAATCGGCCACAAAATCTTGTCATTGGAATGACATGGGCTGGGGAACGAAATCCTGGTGTTGTCGGAAAACAGGACATGGGCTGGGGAACGAAATCCTGGTCTTGTCGGAAAACAGGACATGGGCTGGGGAACGAAATCCTGGTGTTGTCGGAAAACAAGACATTAAGCTTTCCACTCTATTTGCCCATCCACCCGTAATGCAAAAAAAAAAAAAAATGCTGAATTATTCATAAGGTGACAAATATCGGGGTAGGAAGTAGTTTTTTCTAAAAACAGATTATTTTAATCTCCATACCAAATAATAGCATCGAAGATTTGTTTTCATGCCACTGTCGCTATTTGAATTTGATTAGATGCTCTTATGTCTCTTGCATCATTCAAAAATCTCTTCCCTTTTAATGCATTTTCGCAAGATAACAGCGAAAAAAAATGCTGCTCTCTTACAAATATCGACGCTTTTTTTAAACTTAATCCACGAATATATCTTCTCCGAGAAATGGTTGGAAAAAGTCCCTCAATTTCCAAAAAGATTAAAAAGATATTTTTCATTCTTGATTTGAAGCAGACTGCAAAGTACATAACATCTTTTAGGTTTCCTTGTTAAAAAGAAAGTTTCTTTAAATGATAATTTATTTGGTTCAGATTTCAGCTTATGAAGAAGTGTCTCTACTCTGATTGAGGCACACTTAGTGTAATGGTTATCGTCGTAGGAAATGAAATCGACGAACCGAGTTCAAATCCTGTGCGACGCTATTTGTGTTTCACTTCACGCTAATACCATCTCTTCTCTATCCAATCCCACCTCAGCTATGGGCAAATAGTTGGGTAGACTCGGTTTTTTAACCTTGGTAAGTCAACTAATCTGGGAGAAGGAAAATCTCTAAAGGTTATAATCCGCTAAAAATTAATCTTGGGTCTCATGATACTCGTAGAGGAAGGATTGGGTATGGACGTATACTCTAACTTCAATTAGAGAATGAATGTACATGTAAAATCTTTGATAGTAGCTTGATGGTTATGGAAAGGGAAATGAAATTTTGATCGCAATTTTTTTCAACGTTTTTCTTCTAATGCTTTTGAGATAGTTATAAATCCAGCTCTCTTTACGTCTCATTACCAGTCATTTCGATCCTTATCAGGCTATTATCACTCTGTCCTAGTTTGAAATAAGGCCACTGGTGTTTGCAATCCAGTATTACTTGTTATATTGAAGAGAAGATGAGTACTACCAAATAATTTTTATTGATTATTAAAATATCCGAAAGGAAAAAATGTCACATTCTGACCGTAGAAAAATCCTATTTCTGCTATTGAGTGAATAATGTTATAATCCAAAAATTAATGAAGTATTGTCAATCCTTTATAATTTTACTCGTTTGAGAGTTTTTCTCACCGATGGTTTCTCACTGGAGTTTAAGTGACAGCAAGTCTCTTCAAGTCTCAAGGACTTTTCTCAGTATTCTAGTCGATCTTAACAATGCCGTCGTTTGGATTGTCGCCACTCATCCTCTTATTTCCAAGTCCTCCTGTCTCTTTATCAATCCTTTGGTGACTGCATCAAGAACACCAATTAAAATTGGTATCACCGTTACTTTCATGTTCCACAGTTTTTTCAGTTCCTTAACAAGGTCGAAGTACTTAGCGTTTTTTGTTTTTGCTTTCTTTCAATTTTACCCTATGGTCAGCTGGGACAGCAAAGGCTACAATTCGGCAAGTTCTCTTTTTTAGGTTGACTATTACTAGTCATGGTTGTCTGGCCGAGACTAGGTGATCCGTTTGTATCTCAAAATTCCACAGAAGTTCATACGTCTAATTCTCCTGGACAGCCCCTGGGTTATGCATATACCATTTGTTTGTATGGTTAGATTTCAGTTTCTTGCACAATTTCCAGTGGATCACCTTGCCCACCCAGTCATGTCTAACCTTATACTCTTTCTGTGTCAATTTGCTGCATTTGATTATTATGTAATTGATCGTCTCGTCTCTATCACCACATAACCTACATTTGTTATTTTGTGGAGTCTTATCTATTCTCGCTTTGATATAGTTGGACATTATTGCGTTGTTTTGAACTGCAATTAAAAGAGACTCAGTTTCTCTCTTAAGGTTTCCCTTTCTTGACCACGTCCAAGTATTCTCTTGTGAAATTCCGCTTATGTGTCGTTTAAAGTATCCATACTATTGTTTTTCATCCCATTTTTTTTTCTTGTTATTTTTGTTAAGTTGACCCTCGTGTTGTCTGTATTATTTCTGTTATTTGTTTTCCTCCAGATTTTTTATGTTGTCTTCAAGTCGTTGTATCATTGTATCAACGCTATCCTCAATGATGGTAAATCCTCTTCTTCCTTCTTTTATTGACACATAGAGTCTGTCAACGTCATCTCTGGGACGTAAAGCCTTAGGCATAGTCATTAATTTCCTTATTCTATGGTCCATTTGTTTAAGTTCCTCCATCGTCAACTTTAACAATGGTCTTGAATATCTTACGACGAGGACAGCCCAGGTGTTTATTCCTTTTTATGCGGTCCCTGTTATTTAGTTTGATTTCGAATAGTTTTCTTGTTCTCCTGAAATACTCTTTTTAATTTTTTTCTTTCCTCTCTACTTGTTTGATATTATAATTATACTTATTTATTTTTTCATCTATTAATTTTTAGTTGCCTTTTTTTATTTCTTCTCACTCGGGATGTCAATCTACAACAACGAGAAACAGGAATGAATAGAAACATAAAAGATAAACCCTCAGTGAAAGTCGAACTTACATCCCCACTTTTTGATCCGGTGACCTCTGGTTGAATCCATCGGCTGCTTTACCAAATTAAGAAAGTGAATGGTTTTACAGAAGATTTAATTAGTTCTACTAGAGTCTAAAAGACTGACAAGAAAGACGACGTCGATAGATCGAGAGACAAAGTATAGAAATTAGTTATTGGTTGTTTTTTTTTTTGTGCATTGTATACAGATAAAAAAATATGCCTTTCATATGCGTCCTCAGATTGATATGCAAAATGAGAATATGATTTGTATAATTGGCAAATGAAATTGTTTTCTTTTTTCTTCTTCTGAAATCAAAACTTTTGTTTATGTTTTTCAAAGACAATTTTACTTTTACGTCTCGGATGTTAGTACAACTTCCTTTCTTCTTCCTCTGAGATTGAAATAGCAAAATCTAAAATCTGAATGTTGACTTACAAATTTGTCACTCAAAATCTGCCTTATTTTGTTCAAGAATCGATTTGTAGTATTTAGCTGTTTAAAAAAAGTGTTTTGAAAAGAAGAAGCAAAAGAAACGAAGCAAAAAACATGTCAACTTTGTTTATTGGTAGTTGAATGACAAATCTGTGGAATTCTCTTAGAATTGTGATGCATTTCGTTTTGCCTAACACCAATGCTAAATGGCATAGAGTCGTCCGTTGTTGAACGAATTATGGAAATAAAGAAAGTGCTGTTCTACATCAATTCACAAAGTGACATAGAAAGAAAGAAAGAAAGAAAGAAAGAAAATATAAGACAAAAAGAAATACAAAAAAAAACGAAAGAAAGGAAATAGAAATAAGAGAAAGAAAGAAAAAGGTTGAAAAGAAAAAGAAAAGAAAGACTTGTGTTGAGACACGTGGCAAATTGAAACCATCAACATCGATTTCTTTGCAATATATTTTAATGAAGGAATATTTTACGAAGTAGGGAAGGGGTCAGAAATGATATTGAATCTTTCTTTTTAGTTACATACGTGAAGTTTAGATAGGGCGAAAAAACTTATTTGTTTTTTTTTCTAACTCATATATTCTTTGAAATTTCCTAGTGGTTACACTTACAGACTCTGGCTTGGCAGCATTTACTTGATATAAATATTCAGTTCAGCTAAGAGAAAAAGAATTTGTAAACCAAATAAAATTGATTGATAAATTTGTTGCTTATAGTGTTCGATTGACACGTTTTTCTCGAGTTTTTGTCTTAATTGAACTTTATTCTCGGGTGAATTGAAAAAAAGATGAATATCCACTTTGTCGTCGCCTTTTAAAATTCTACAGCACACAAACGATAGAAATCAGTTAAAATCAGAATAGGAAATCTACAAGGCATTTTGTACATTTTAAAATTAATTTGATGACAATCTCATATTTGGAGAAAAATAATTAGAAGATAAACTCTATTTTATATCATTAACCCGAATAAATACACTAAGACTGCATGAAGGTTTACGCAACTTTTTGATTAACCTTTTAACAAAAAAATCGAAACAATTTCAAATTCTGCTGATTCATTGAAAAATTCATATTTTCAATAACAGTTTTTTCTTTATTTCCTCACCAGACTTTCACTTTCATTTTCAAGTGATAATCTGATATCATCAATATTTTCCATTATTAATAAGCTTTTATACTAAAAACTTATTTAAAAAAAAAGAGTAATTATATTCCTTTTATGTGAAATTAATCATAGTTGTTGAGAAATTATGGATAGTCTGTTTTAAGCTTTTCAGTAACCCGAGAAAAGATACAAACATCACTAATTCTACCTGACTATTATCTTTTGAAGATGTGAGTCAATAAAAAATCTTCTAAGATCCATAAAATATATTCCTTATAGTTATTTTTAAGAAAATTACGAAATTTGTTTTCATTCTTCATTCGAGAAATTTGGGGCACTATTTTTCCTTTGTGTTGGCTGTAAATTAATTTGTCCCTAGATTTTTAAAATTATATCATTCATTCAAAAGAGGCTTCCATAAATAACAAAAGGTAAAATTCTTTTTTAATATACATAATTCTTTTAATTCGATTTAAAAACCATTAACTTTCATTAACTTTCTACTTTTTTATTTATTCTAATCTGCAGTGAAAGATTAATAAAAAAGTAGAAAGTTAAAAAGTAAAAGGCGATTCGTAAAAAGTATCGGATACCATTTTTATATAAAAGATAGAAAATTACATAAAAATATAGAAAATTAAGGAAAAAAATTAATTTTTTTGACCAAAGATATTACCGGATATGCCTTTCCACATTTTGTGAGGAGACAATGTCTATGAGATTATATGACAATATTTCAAATACTGTATACTGAGGTTGTGAGCAGAGCGAGTCCTTCATAAACCAGCCTAAGGTGTCTGTGGAGCGACCAAATCACCGTCAGTCCTAAACACAAAGCTACACTTGGCAAATTCGCCTTTTAAAATAAAACCATAAATTAAAATCAAGATGTATTGTGCAGTAGAACAATTGTTGTTGTTTTTTTAATTTCATCCATTCTTTTCCTCTTTACGAATTTCAAAATTTGACGCAAAGAATTAAAGAGTTTCTCTCCGTTCCATTAAAAAAAGGTTTACCAATTAGAAACGAGGTTTCCCATTAGTTGATTCACCGGACACAATTATCAAAAATAAAGAAATCTTCGTGAATTTCAAACAATTTGTACACCTGAAATTTGTCCTATGCCGAAAGTCAAAGTGATTTTTTACCGATTGCTTTAAAGTGAATAATACACGAAACAGGGAAAGGTAAACAGTTTAAGACAATTGTTAGAATAATAGAATAATAGAGAATATAATAAAACTAGTAAACAGACGAACGAGTCAGCCATTTTTTTATGACTTTTCTTTTTTGCCAGTGAAACAGAAAACTAGAGGGAAGATATTTTTGCCAATAAATCTATTTGACAAAAGACTCATCCGGTCTTATTAACAGTCAAATGTTTGATACGATCGATTAGGCTGGAAATGAAGCCTTGGGGATATGAAAAGCTTATTTCCTTGATTTCCCAAGGGTTCAATTCAAAGTCATGAGACACGGTAAGAGAGACAGGTGTTTGCCAATGCTTTTCTCTGTCATTCAATCGTTAACCAGGTAACCACATTAACAATCACAGCAACCATAGCGATGAGTGGCGCAGGTAAACAGAAAGTTGAAAATTATTTGTCATTTTTGCTACTCCTTTTTAAAATGTTTTTTTTTTTTCCTTACGCCTAATTTTTTCTCCTTTTTCATTGCAGTTAACGTAAACTGACGTTATCGAACGAGTTCTTCCATGTTTGGCTTCGGGATTTTCATATTTTCTTTTTACTTTTCTTTCAATAGATTTAACTTATTATAACCCTTTATAATAACCAGTCAAAAAATATCACGAGTTAAGTAATTTTTACTACTGATTTTAATTTCAAACTTTGTTTTTTTTTTTGTTAGTGATGATCTCGTTCATTTAACACGTAATGAAAATGCAGCAACGAACGAACGAATGAACTCAAGAAGCTTTATTCAGCTTTAAGACTTAACAAATTTCCACTTGACTGAAGTGAAGATAGCCTCTTTATAGTGGTTTCTCATTAGAGATTGCTTTTAAAGTGAAAACTGCCGACAAGATTGGATAACACTTGTTACTTAATGGGGGTGTCCTAGTGGTGTAATGGTTAAAGCGATGGAGTTTGGAATAGCAGTAAGCGAGTTCGAACTCCAGTCGCTCTATTACGTCCCCTTTCGGACAAATCGCCTTGGGAAAGGCATGAAACTCCTTCTCCTCCCAGCTATAGGTTAAATAGCACCATTACTTTCAAGAAGGTTAGATTCGGCATTAAATAACCCAAGCAGGTTGATATGCCATTGAAACAGTAACCAAACCAAACTTGTTGCTTAATGCTACAACGAAAAATCAGATGTTTGGGAATGAATATTCAAATCGTTTCTTTTAGCGTACGATCAAAGTTCAACAACTGTTCTTTTTCCTTTCCATGTAATTTTAAAATGTTTTAGTAATTGTTTATGCAAATAAACTAAATTCTCTAATGGTTCTAACAGTTTCTCTTTGTAAGCAAATGAAGAATTTATGAGGTCAAAATTTAAAACGACTAAGTAAGATATTAAGTTTAGCCAAAATTTTTGCAATATTTTGGTAACACGAGACACAATTCGGCTGCTCCGGATGCCGAGGTCTTGATGGTGACAAAACACACTGAACTGTGAGATGCCGAGCTCGCCTGATACTATTTACCAACCCCTCCGCTCGGGCAGGATATGACACAAGGTCAATGTTTTAAGCGGAGTTTAACAGGTTTGAATTCAGAGTTTTCCTTCTCCTAGACTAGTTGACTAATCAAGGCTGAAGAACCTAGTCTGCCCTACTATTTATCCATAGCTGGAGGGAGAATAATTGGCTTCATACCTTTCCCAAGGGTATTAGTGCTATGTGAAATGCAATCAGTCTCGTCCAGGATTTGAACTCGTGTCGCCGTGTCCATTTCCTACGACGATAACGACTACACCACGGGCACCTCGCCTGATACTCGCCATATTTGCCTCGATGGCTGGAAGTGCGGCCTCGGAATCCATGAGCTTAGGCCAACCTGACCTTACCTAATCGTCGAGTTTCTTGCAATCTTAGCGAAATTTCTTGAACCATCTGGTTACTGTAATGTGATCAACTGCGCCTTCACTTTTCGCACATGAAATGTTTTTTGGTTGCTTTGGCTCCGTTCGAACTCTTAAAGCACAAGTTCCCGGATTAGACTACGTTACACGTTCATCTGTGCAGCTTTCAAATCATGCACGAAAAGAAGCAACGCACAACGGGTCAGCGTACCAACTACCACGATAATACCAACAACAGTGGGTATTTTCCACCACGTCTCCAAGTGCTTCTGTTACGTGATATACACACCACAAACTTGTACGTACCAATATATTGTGACACTTTTGACTCCCTTTAGTAAAATGACATTCATTTTCAGGTATTTTGTTCTTTGAAATTTGGCATTCTAAAGTCAAATTAAAAAATTGGACATCTTCAATGAAAATAGAAACGATAATTTTTTCTCAGCTTAAAAATTTCTTTTTTCAGAAGATTTTTCCGTTTATACAAACAAAAAGACGTCCAAATAAAAAAAATCAAAGGACGTTTATCAGTCGGGAAACGTCAGTGACGTGCAATTTTAATTGAACAATAAAAATTGCTGTCTTCTTGTCGACAATTATGATTAGCGATTTTCTTGACAAATTAACTGATTTTGTTAATTTCAGGTTTTCACTTTGATATTTTTGTTTTACTCAATGTTTTATAAAAGAAGTGAGCCATAAAAGTTACTGCTAGATAAAAAAGGAAAAAAATTAAAAATGCAAATGATGCCCAGTTTCGTTTACTTTCAAAGTTAGAAAAAAATTCGATACTCTTCAGGAGATATCCGAAACAACAAATGGCGAATAGGAAAACTTCGTCAACGCCCACAAAGAAGCAGCAGCAGCAAAATGCATACCAACCAAACCAAGAGCTAAATGTAAAGTTTCATGGGAGTTTCTAGGAGTTAGGAGAAAACGAGATTACATGAAAACAGCATCCTTAAGTAATAAAAGACACCCATCAAATGCTAACGCGCAGAAACTTAAGAAAGTACAAAGGGAAATAACACATACTAAAAAGAACAAGAATACATTCAAGGTCAGGTCAATAAGATAAGAGACACGTTAGAAATTAGACAATCAGGAATAGCACGGCAGGCAGTAAAGGAAATGAGCAAAAGGAAGAGCAACTCAAGAACAAAACTAAAAGCTCCCAGCCAAAAAAGAACGAATTAAAAGTAGAAACAAATTTCAAGAATCTGCTTGGAAACTCCCCAAAAGTCACTGATAAACTAATCGCAAAATTTATTATTAGCCAATTTGACATCAAAAACTTGGGCAGTTTACTCAAGAAGAACTCAACGTTGTACTGATAAAATTAAAATCAGTAAAGCTGCAGGCCTCAACGAAATACCCCACCATTTTTGCAAACAGAATACAATAGAGAGATAGACAAAAGGCTACATCCATCCCTTCCCATAGAAAGATGGTCTCGGAATCACCAAGAACAATGGAGACATAACTCTTCCTTGTATTGTGGCTAAGGTCTATTATGCACTGCTTCTCAATCGCGTCGAACTTGAAATTGAGAAAATTTGTAGGAAAAATCAAAACAGTTTTCGCAGCAATCGATCCACTATATCACAGATTCTAACTACCCGTCGAATCATGAAAGAAGTTCGTGCAAAAATCTTGAAGCAACTCTATTGTTTGTAGATTTCTCCAAGGCATTTGATTCCTTACACAGAGGGAAGAGAGCAAATACTTCTAGCAGATGGTCTTCACAAAGAAACCTTTACAGCCTTAATGATGCTCTACAGAAACACGAAAGTCAAGGTTCGCTCACCGGATGGAGATACAGACTTCTTCGACATTGTTACTGGAGTTCTGCAAAGAGATACATTAGCACCAGATATGTTTATAATCTGTCGAGATTACGGGCTTCAAACGTCAATAGATCTAATGAAAGAAAATGGGTTTGCATTAAAAAACCCAAGAAGCAGACGATATCCCGCAGAAACTACAACAGACGCAGATTATACTGATGACATAGCGCTTCTTGCGAATACACCTACCCAAGCTGAATCCCTGATGCATAGTTGGAGCAGGCGGCTGGTGGCAATAACTTCCACGGAAGACATGTGTCTTAATCAAAGAAGATCCATCTCCACTCTAAAATTAATAGACAACTTCACGTACCACGACAGCTGCGTCTTATCTACTGAAAGTTGTGTCAATATGCGCCTAGCGAAGGCGTGTATTACTATCGATAGACTATCGATCATATGGAAGCCTGATCTATCTGATAAAATAAAAAGAGATTTTTTTCATGCAGCAGTTGTGTTAATACTACTCTATAGATGCACCAAATAGACGCTGACAAAACGTACAAAGAAAAACTTGACGTGAACTGCACAAGTTATCTACAACCTATTTTGAACAAATCCTGGAAAAAACAACCCACGAAACAATAGCTGTACGGCCAATTACCTCCCATCTCTAAAATCATCCGAAACGAACAAGATATGCGGAACACTGCTGGAGAAGCCAGAACGAAGTCATAAGTGACGTCCTTCTATGGATCCCAACACATTGACGTGCCAGTGTTGGCTGGGCAGCAATAACTCACCTACAACAGCTCTTTGTTGACATAGGATGTAGTTTGGAAGATCTGCCGGGAGTGATGGATGATAGGGACAGATGGAGAGAGAAAGAGAGAGAGAGTCAGTGAAATCTGTGCTGCCAACGTGACTTGATGATGATGTCTTTCAAAGGGATTCGGACAAAATTGTTTAATATTACTCCTCGTTGAACATAGTTTCGAAGTTAAACAATTTAGCAATGTCATGAAACAGTAACGTTTATTTTTGTATTATTTTAACGGCAACTGCAAAGATGAACGAAACTTTACTACGAAAAGAACAGGGAACTTTTGAAAGAAGTTTCAAGTTTTTGAATTCCACATATTAATTTTACTTTCTCACTGATCAATGGATTTCAAGTTTTCAAACTTGCTTATAAATCTCGTTTATATCGATTAGAATGATGATTGACCAGATTAAAAAGAACTGCATCATTTTGAATTGCAATTCTAACAAAAATGATGTTTTCGGGAATGAATGGCTCTAAATGTGCAACAAGTATTTATTCAGAAATGAAAAGATGGTCAGAATGGAGAAGAGAAACTGTAATATACCATCAGTGTTAAAATCAAAGACAAAAAAGATGAAACTTAAAAATTATCTATCTATCTATCTGTCAATCTATCTCAAATAAACATTTTAATAATGAATATGAAATAACTTACCAAGCTTTGAGCAGTAAAAGCAAACGTTACCTGTGAGCAGTTGGAGAATTGTTCGATTAAAATCTTCTCTGAAAAAGAGATAAGAAATTCCTGAATTCGTTCAACCGATGAAATTGATAAAACCAGCGGAAAGGAAATTTACTACTCTATACAACAAAATGATGGAAATGATCAAAATATGAGATTAAAATCACTGGCTCTAAGCGATATGAAGTAAATTTATCGGGAAAAAATTAATGTGTGCGCGATAATATGGTTATGAGTGTTTGTGATTGTGTGTGTGTTTGTGTGTATCCATGTGTGTGGGTATGCATGTGAATTCGAGTTAATGCATATGAATGAGTATGTGTGACTATGTATGTGTGTGTATTCATCTTGTCATCCGGGTTGCTTTAAAGTCTCCTTCGTGTTGCCATTCTACATCTTGTTCGTTAATCACGAATGGTCTTGTGATCTCTATTTCATGTCCAAATTTTAATTAATTATTTCTCGGTCATTTTTAACCATTAATCGGGAAGTTAGAGAGCCAGATGGAGTTTTACCCTCTCGCGTTGAGAGTTCCTCTTTAACTTATTCTACCTCTCAAATCGTTTTAGTCACCTGGCTGAAATAATCCAATTCAAGCTGTGTTCACAGATTGAGCCGGAATTCAACAGCTGTTCATCAAACTGGCTGTTCCCTGTATTTTTCGATGTTTAACGGCTCAGGATTTATTCTTAAAAGCTACACTATTGGTAAAAAATAGATCTCACCTATCTATCATATAACATAGGTTAGGGAGTCGTGTTCATATTTACCTTTTTTGTATGCTTGTTTCTTATGATTTTTTTTTGCACACAGTACTATATGATACGAACAATTTCGAAAGACATCTACTTGACAAATAGATGGGACCCGAACAGATCTATTTGACTCATAGATGGGAGCCTGACAGATAAATTTGACCCATGGATGGAAATCTAATAGAGTGGACATGGGAATAATGTCAATGTAGGTGTCCTTAACACTCACCAGATCTCTAAAAACTATTAGATGCAGTTCAGTATCATACCCAGGGAACCGGTTTTTAAGGGGTTTTACCTCTCTGCAGCGTATTTTAAGCCCTGACAACAGGAGAGAGAGAGAGAGAGAGAGAGAGAGAGAGAGAGAGTGTGTGTGTGTTTTAGAGTGTATGTTTAAATTTACAGAAAATAACGCTTTCATTTGAATTAAAGCTGAAGATTTTGCCGTTTTCTTTTGTAAATACAAATAAATGAATAAATTTTTGGTAGAAAAACCCTCTGTCGGCCTTTTGAAATTCATTAAATCAATCTCATGAAACAATAATATTGATTTTTCTGATTAAGCGACAAAAAGATTGCGAAGCAATCTATTTTTTTCTTAGTGAAAAAGAAACAATTCCCAAGCTAACACACTAACTATCAAATATTTTGACAATTTTATTTATGTTGTATAAATCAATCAAGTAGGGTTGGGGAGGAGTGGAATTAATGTTGTACGCAAAACAACTGAAAAGAAATTTAGTTGTTTTGTGTCCATCATTCTTATTAATGCCTGTTTGGAAGGCATTTCTCTCTCTCTTTCTCTCTTTCTCTTCCTCTCTTTCTCTCTCTCTCTC